>JADFUC010000785.1:0-207897 GCA_019722365.1 Lithospermum erythrorhizon | reverse complement strand
CCTAGTTACGTATTGCCAGCATCTCAATCTCTGGCAACACCCACAAGAACACAAAATTCAAGCTAGTCTCGTAAGACCTTCAGATGCGAAGCTCTAATTTGCAATCTTCTAGCGGCGCCCTCAGCCAACGGATCTCAAGAAATAGACTCAAAACCCAGAATGACTACTAACAACACACTACACCCCAAACTAGCACATAACCACACAAGACACAAGAAATGATAAACCTAGGCTCGATACCAAAATCAGAACGACCGCCTGGGTGCCAAGCCCCCCGAGGTCAACGCCATCAACTGTATAATCGTAGTCACCAACGACGGATAACAATAAAAAAAATGACTTTTCACATCATAAATAAAACAGAATATAACTCGGCCCATCTAAAGCGAACTAAACTTAATAGAGCAACATCATAGAAAAAATCACATAATATAAATACACATCAAACAATTTATTATACAAATCGAGTCAATAATAATTATATACAAATGTAAACTTCAAGAAGATAAAAATATGATCAGTTTGAGGTCTTCAAGCCACTATCGCTTATCTTCGCTGGTACGCAATTTACCGGCTAACGATATCGTCATCCGCAACAACCTGTACTACCATGTGGAAAAATAGGAAGTCACTAAAAAGTCGAAGGAAATAAATATCACGTATTAACCTACCTCGTCCGCACGAATAACAATAATTTAGATTCCTCACCTATTTAGAGACTATATACCCCAAGAGTATTATTTTATATGTTACTCGTCACGTAAATAAACTTTCCCTATCAGTTTCTAATCACCACCAATAACCCACACTAATAACAACTTACTCACACAAGCATACCCTTTGATTACAAGAGGTATTTCACCCACATTATCTTTCTCAAGTATAGCTAATTCCCAATATATACTATACACCCTCAAACACCCAAATAACTTAAACATATATCTTAACCTCCTTTCATAACTCATGCATATGCAACTCAAATCACTCTATCTTCTAGCTTCACTTTAAAGTACTACTCCCCATTTACAATCATACTCCTCCCATGACAACTAATGTTCCTTTATATGCATTTTTAATATGACTGAAGAATATATCTTGAATCCGTATAACCTAAGTACGTATTTATCTTCCTGTATTTTCCTTTCATTTAGTATACCTGAACTTTATTGTTCATGGTATCATGTTAGATCAAGACTTATATTCTAAATAGACATTTGAATCTGTTTTTCCCAAATTAAGTTATATATATAAAATATCATCAACATCATCGATGTGACAAGATAAACTTCGCTTTATACTTCGCCTCCTAATGTTCTCATTCCAAAGTATCTCATCTATTAGCCACTTTAAGATATATGTAACATATCTAACAAAGACAAAGAATGCCGTGGTGCTGAATCGGTAATAAATACCAGATTCCTCAAGAAAAATAGCGTTTTGGCTGTAAGTGCCGACGCTAAAAATGAAGTAACTATCAAAGCACTGTCCGCACAACAACAGATTGGGGAATAGTCATCGTAGTCAAATATGGAATAAAATATAATTAAGGGCTGGTGATTATGGATAAAGTCATACAACATAATTCTATCACGAAGTCTCGCATAACATTACGAATATATAATAGAGGTTCGAGCAAGGCAATCACCCAAACGAAATCATAGACCAACAACGACTAAAACCTAGTCATCAAACCTCCTATCTCTCATATCCCCACCTCAAGATACCATCCCCACCCAAGCATATAATTAATCCGTCTACCTCGCTAGGAATGGACAATCAACAATCACCTCGCACTTATACCGCAAAGATAAGGCCAAAACCGCACTTATACACAAAGTATAAGGCACACCCATAGCACAGCAGCAGTGCACACCGCACGCTATACCGTAGTATAAAATACATCAACAACGCATAAAGAAAGAATCAAAAGAAATATACCTCAAGACGCCTATACCCTGTGAGTATGGCCAAACTCACGCCATACCTGTGAGTATGTGGCCAAACTCCAAGACGCTATACCGTAAAGATAGGCCACCTCGACAACGACACGCTGTCGATCAAAGAGAATCTACCGCACGCTATACCGTAGTATAGGCCACCTCGATGCACACAAAGAAAGTCGATCAAAGCAGGAATCATACCCCCGCACGCTATACCGTATGTGGCCAAACTGCACGCTATACCGTAGTATGTGGCCACCTCGACAACGCATTACAAAGAAAGCCGGACAAAAGAGAATCATACCGCACGCTTATACCTGGTAGATAGTGGCCAATAAGGCCATATATCCTCGGTAGCGAAGCGAGAAGTCACTCTAACTCTCGTAGTCTCCAACTATGCGGCCATATCCTAATACTCAAGTCACCTCAAAATCATACATAACTCCATCAAACACCTCTCAATAACCAACTACTTTACTTCCAACAATAAAAGATACAGCCTAATACACTACACAATCAGAATCTAATCACAACCGCCGGTGCCACATAACACTGGCAAGTGCCGACAAAGCCAATAGCAATACCACAAGTGCCGACAAGGCCACATAAATACCACCAAAGGCCGATAAGGCCATTAATACCACAAAGGTCGACAAAGCCACATAAATACTAATGTTACTGCCACATAATACGTAAATATAAGTTGGGAGTTCAGCCATCACTTCACTCAAACCAAATTCTCTCAACGCCGCATCGTGAGTCACAATCTGGCTTAGGCCTGGCACATCTAGACAACCATTATGCTACCATTCCGTAATCATATCAATACAAGGACATATACACCATTCACACATACCTTGAGATTACAAAGACTGCATACCCTTTACACATAATTATAATAAGGATGTGTACACCATCAGTTAAGACATATGTAATACAATTTGCATGGGCACTCACCTCACTAGCATCACAAAAGTCCTCAATGAAGAACGCGATCACGTAACGTGCCCCTTCCCCGAGGTCAAGGCCTAACACCTGCAGAAGTGTACCAGAACTAATACCAAGAATTACGTTTAGAATAAACATTACCAACTCTCATCGAACGATTAAACGGTCTAACACGACGGGCAAATCCATCGAATTATAAACTCATCGGACACAACCAACCGACGTCTTCGCTAAATTCCATCTTATCATTTTATCATTACAAATTAACTTATATGTTGGCCCTAGTTAATCAGCTGGTGTCCCTAATTAACAATCTATACTCCAAAATATCAATTATATCTCAACTTAAAATATTACTTTTCAAACCTAATCAAGCTTTTAATAATTTTAAATCACCGATGCACATCACAATACTTATAATAAGGCCCCAATTAAAACTCCCTACACATTTAAAAAGTTTTGGCTTAAAAATATCACCTCAAAAAGTCAACCGAAACCTAGAAAAGTCAACTCGACCTTAACGCCCTCAAACGAGTTTCAAATCAATTTAATTCATCAGTTATATACGCTACGTAACCCATAAATCAACTAAGATTTATCATAAAAATTCAATTATGTAAAAAGTCAACCAAAAGTCAACTATCTCAAAAACCCAAGAAATATTTTCTAAAGACGAAATTTCTTACCTTAACCTCAAGAGAATGACGGGGAGAACGATATCTCTACAAACGATCTTGAAGTTCTGAAATGGATAAATCAAGAGAGAAACGGGAAGAAAAATGTCTGGCGGGGGGAATATTGAATATTTCTACCACCAAGTGGTTATGCATAAGCATTTATGTCGCTTACATTTGCCAGGATACGATGAATAGATATTTAAAAAAAAAACTCGAGTCCCGGCTCTGCTTCTATACCCTCCGCTTATCGTATTTGGGCCCACGAACCCGATTTCAAAGATAAAATTCTTCCATGGCAAACACTACTAAATTATAAATGAAATTCGCTCAAAAGTTTAATAAATATGATATCATCGAAAAAAAATTTATACTATTCCCGTCCCACCGCCGAATCGAATTTTTTTTTTCGTGAATCGGGTATTACAGATTATTGCACAAACGCAATAATCCTTCAAGCTCATAAAAATCACGAACCGGACGTAGTTAATCTCAAGAACGCTTCGAATATTCGTGGATTAAGCTACGTGAAATTTCGATTATTCAAAAACTTGGATGAACACCGGGAGTAAATTTCAAGTTTGATTCATCAAACCTGATATAATAAATTGGAGCGCCGAGTCCCTATAGCCGGATTCTAGGCAGAAACACGTCAAGCAAGTGCCCTCGCCTGGGCTTGATCAAGAACATCAACAAGTGCCGAACGCTCCACCTTCATACCGATCATCACTACAACAACAAGTCGCTAAGGTCACTGTAGTAAAAGCTGTATGACGCTTACTTTAAAGCTTAAATCAAGTCCTGCGAAGCGAACTTATCGAGTCCCAACAGGCCAAATATCACCGAGTCCTGCCGAAAGCAAATCTCACTAAGTCCCACTCTACGCCAAATGCTCAAGCTAAGGCCGATGATATAAGCACAAGCTGAATATCGCTCTTCAACACTGGCTGCTATCACTCCATACAGCTCGGCCTCGAAGTTCTATACCAAATCTAGTATCATATTAAGGCACTAAATCAGCACAACACCTCAAGCCACCTGGGCCTACCACAAAACGCGAAGCACCAAATCCCAAAGTCCCATCAAGTGCTATAGCTTATCCGGGGCCTACGAAGTCCCCACTCAAGAGTACTCAAAGCAAAGCTAAGAAGTCCATCAAGCCTAGCATAATTTATATCAAGTCCAAGCACCCAAAGATCGTTCATACAACCAACACGTGAATACGCCGGCTATGCCCCCGGCCCGACCAATCTCAAGTCCATCAAGACCGAACATCTATCCCAGCTTCTAACCAAATCAAGTCAAGATCAAACTGTCAAGCTCAAGATCAAATCAAGCATTGTAAGTCAAGGCTTAAGTCAAGAAGCCAAATATCTCAATAGAATCGCTAGCAAACGCTAGTGGATCCATAGTTTGACAACATCCTCTTCGATTTGCTAAACCTGTGACACCGAGGAATTTTCCCCCTACAACGGGTTTTATTTTGTACCCCTATCATAAATAATAAAAAATTTTCTTTCCATTACAATTGCGGGCATGCCCGGTGGGATTGTCAACTACCCTTTGTCACCGCCGAGAACCGAGATGCTTTCCAAGAGGATTCATTCTAACTCTTTCTCCACGTATCAAAAGTGCTACTGCGCGAGGTGGGTCACATTAAGATAGTCTATAAAAATATACGGACCAAGCCGAGATGTAGCCTCAAAGACCCTACCGAAGTCTCTTTGGCTAACGTGATTAAGCCGTGGAGCTCTAGAAGCAAAAGCCAAGTCATGACAAGAGGCGTACCTAACCGGACTGACGCCACCGAGGAACCCTCAACATATGATTTAACTTCGCGATCGACAAGAATCCAAGCGCTCTACACCCATTACACCCGACGGGGATCTATAATCGAGCGTGGCTCATTCACCTGCCTCGCACTTCCTAGCATCAAGAATGATGACGCCACCTCCCCGAGTTAACAGATTGGCTACCCTAACAGGACGGTAGAAGTACGCCGCAAAAAGATTCAACACTGCACGACTTCTATCGCTATGTCGACAAAGACGGGCCGGGAGGCAAAGAACATGTATAAGAGTAGTCAAGTAGTTCTAAAGCGTAAAGCAGGCGCCCTATAACCCTTTAAAATGGAGATGGATTTATCTATCCGGCCCCCTCGCTTGGCGCCAAGCTTCATTACAAGGACCAACTAGGAACACAAGAGTAAAACTCCTATCATTCCCAGCGCGTATGGAAATGATCCTCTAGTAAAGACCAAGTAGTATATAATGGGGCAATAAAAGGTCACGCAAGATCCTGGAGTCACCTTCATATACCTACATAAAGCCTCTACACCTCCGTGATGTAATTCTCAAATTAAATGCCTAAGAGCTATCAACACCCAAGTTCCAACACTCTCGATGGAACTAGGAAATCCCAAAACAACAAGTAGCCCACTTTGTTGGAGACGGCAAACAACGTTAGATCAAGTGGATGTGAACACAACAAATTGCTTCGCCTCAAAGGAAATGCTGCTCGATCGGTATATATCGACGGAACCGCCCATAGAGATAGTCGGACTCAACCGGAAGGCGTAATTCTCAAATCAGCTTCTTCTTTAGTAATGAAAAGACAACAAGATGACGTGGAGCTTAATCGCCGCTGCCAAAGAAAAAAAAAAAAAGAGCTGCCATGCATCACCAACCGGTAGAGAAACCTCAACCTAAATGCAAATATGTACTCTGAAAGTCATCAAAGACGCGCATCCGCGAACGATTGGGACTTGCAAAGATATCATGCAGCGAATACTTTAACAGACATTCGAGCAACCGGCAACAGCGCATACGATATGAGCTAGTATTACTAAATAAAAGTGACAAGTCTCCTCCACCCCGTAGCCTCTACTCAAGACCCCAAGTACGATCTCAAGAGGCCAAGAGAGAACCTTAAACTGAAAAGAAAGAAGCACACTCTGCGGGACTTCCAAACAACAAAGCTCACCTTCAGAATCTCAAGGCCGAGGCGGGCTCGACGGCTGAACGCAGTGGGCGCCATGCTCAATGAGAAGGAATATCCTTTCCTCGATTCCTCGACATCCCGGCGATGTTCGACGAGTTGATAAAGAAAAACTCCATAGCCTGTCAAAGCAGTAATCTGAAGACCTGAGCCCAACTTCTACAAAGATCATATGATACTAGTGGGATCCCATTGAAAATGTTTCATCTTCAAAGAGCTTGTTGCATGGAGCTCGCAAGAAACGGGCAATTACTTTGGAGGAAGACAAGTGTCTCTTCAAACCACATAACCCTCTCCCATCATCCAAACCTAATCGAGTCAAAGACTGAAGTTTTTTCGATAGTTCTTATCCTGTGGAAAACACGGGTCAATTACCTCGTGACGACGAGGACCAATTTAAGCATGCCATGTATGTGTCAGTCGACCTAAGACCAACTACCGTAGGCAATCCGTGGGCGACGGCTGTCCGGGCTTCAACAAGCCTCCGCATCTTCGCCAAGCATTCAATCGACGAAGACCGCCACAAAGCAAGACGGTACTCAATAAACCACTCTACGTTGTCAGCTACGCTAACGAAAAGTCGGATAAGTAGAATATCAGACAGATCACCGCGAACATCCTTTCACTCACATATCAGACTGCTAGCATCTCAATGTAAGAAAGCTACAACATTCCAAGATTATAATTCAAGGCTTTAACCAAGGCAGGAGCTTAACCCCCTCGAAAAAGTAAGTCCTGCATTTCTGGGCGATGGGGGAATTAGAAACTACATTCGTTCCACGGGATACGCCATGTCACATATAATATCGCATTGCAAGACCTCGATCCACAACAAGAATGATGTCCCCTCCACACTTCACCAAGCAGCCGGGCATTGCAAGGATGGGATGAAGAAACGGTCAAGGCGGATGAGGATCCATCTCGTGACCCGAAGAATCCCACTCACGACGCGAAATACTACAAAAAGAAAAGACGAGCAACCCCAATACGTGAGTAAGCGGTCGAGGCGCCCCAGACGACCTCCTCGCCTCAAATAGCCATCTCAACATTACAAGAAGCGGAGGAAGATCTAGTTCAAGCATTCAAAGGCCTGACCCTACCCCTCACTCAGCCCGAAAAGGTAGCAAATACAATCTCTTTAAAGGTTTTGTGGCATTCAAAAGAAAGGACCCAAGATGTGAGTACTAAAGACGGGGTCCAAAAGCTTACGATCTCCCACGGAATGCGTGGTATGGATCCTATCAAAGACAAATCCATGGGACAACTACCAATCTAAGTTATCGACAAGAAACACGGCTGAAACGACACCCGTAAGATGATAAAAACATAAGTGGACGGTTCAAGCCGTTAACCTCGACTGGATCGATATACACCAAACCACCGCTTCGTGTCCTTAATAAAAGAGGGGCGACGAACCACTACATAGTAGGCTGAAGAAGTGGCTCCTAATAAATCAAATACATGAGGAACGACGCCAGTATTCCTCAAGTTTGGGGAAATTTCAACCCCTAAGAAAAATCAAGCAGGAAATCGGTCTTCCTGGCGGGGGCAACGTGATTCAAAGGAAGTTCAATGTATCGGGAAACCAACCTCGTGAGCTCAAGGAGGAAGCCATTCTAAAAAGAAGAGAGTTCTCATGCTTCAACTTAGAGGAACAAGATGAGACGAGTCAAACGAGGGCACCTTCTTAGGGCAGCACACACTCTCGGTAAAGAATGGGCGAGATTCACGGCCAAACTCAAAGGCATATCGCAAGAAAGAGCATAGAAACGTGGACACGCTGGAGCGCAAATTCAAAGATGCCAACCTCAAGCATGGATACTCCTGGGAGGAAGTAGAGGAACTCGAGACCCAATGTTACGCTGCATTTAGTCGACTATATCGAATACTCACGCATTATCCAAGGAGCAATTCCTCGATGTATTCTCAAGAAAACCGGACGATCCGCTGCATAAATACATCCACGAGCGCACGCCGCTGTGGAACGACTCCCGCCTCGTGAGTAAGCGCCTAAGTATGAAGATCAACAACACCCTGAGGGTCAAGCTTCAAGAAAAAGAGGAGTGCATACCAGTACGTAACGACCTTCCTAACCCAACAAGCAACAGAGGTCCTCATTCTTGAAGCTAATGGCCACCATGTCTACCTTCCCATGCATATCAACGAGAAAGTGATGAAGAGACAGGCATCCGACATACGAATTCCTGGGACACGAAGTTCAGACGCAATTGTTCTCTGGTGTTAATTGTAGGAACTAGTGGATCCAACACTATATCTACAAATAAACTCTACTCGGATTATGTTATCCTGGGGGCTTAACCAAATATCATTTTGGACGAAAGTTCTTCTCAAGTTGGCAAAGGAACTTAATCTCCCCATACTTAGATATTCACCTAAGCGTATCGCCATGAACGAAATAGCCTACCTCTAAGCTTAAATGCTCAAGTACGTAAGTCAATCCATTACCCTATATTCACGAAAGCCATCGCACGGTCGAGACTTCAAACAAAACAAAGAACTACCGTAACCGTGGTAAAGACGCACGAGCCGTCGAAACCCGAGGTTCAAATATTTTAAAGCACACTCAAGCCGCCCCGAAAGACGTAGGATAAATCGCCCACTTCGCGGCTCATATCTCGACTTTCAAATTAATCGAAGACCTTCTACCTATCAAAACGACATTCTCGTAACAAGCTTGGCACAAATATGTTAAATCTCAAAACAATAAGCCGGCGAAAAGTTAAGGGCGTTATAAGGAAAACGCGCTCGACTCTAACCGAAATTTGATTTTTGGCTAAAATTGTTTCATATTTTCGAATACAAAGAAAGCTAAAGATCGATTTTTTATCATCAAAACTAGTACACGGAAGCCACCAGATCACAAGCACAACAAAAGTCAAAAAATTCACACGATTATCAAAGCATACAAAAGTTTTCTATATTTTTACGATGAATTAAAGTCACAAGATCATCGCTAAAACACGACAACACCATCAAGACACAACCAAGCAATTAAAGTATTTATGAGTTAATAAAGTTACTAACTTTATTGATAAAAACTCCAAATTCTTCAAAAAAGCTTGTAAACTTTGGACGAAATCCTCGCCTTTAATTTTGTAAACACAATGTTGTACGTTTAGTACTTTTAGCACGTAATTATATAAAAACATCAAAGCGTATCAAGTCAAGAAAAGGATTTAAAAAATACCCGAACTACCTTGAGTCGCATGGCCTGTGGCAGAAATAAGATGACGAATTTGTCCTATGCTTAAATACAAAACCTAAGTGGACCAAGCCAAGTTCTCGTCAGTTGGTTCACGGACAAGTAAAAGTTCTGTGGTTCGAAAATTGAAAAAACAGAACATCTTCACCACAATAGTGGTTCGAAAATCCTCAAGAAAATGTATGGGATGGCCAAAAAAATTTCATATGAAAATTTATCCTAAATATTATCTAACCAAATGTAATCGACATCGTGTTTTAGAAAATTATGTAAAAATAGAGTTTAACGTGTCAAATTAAACTTCCTAAAATTGAAAAATAATTAATTCGAAACCTTAATGCGGGCTGTAAGATTAATTATTTTAAATATTTAACATGACTCAAATTCATGTGAAAATCGCGAAATATTAATCTGCTAACCGAGGATTCGGATAATATCGACCAACAAATCTGTGAGTACTAACATATAACGTATTTACGCAGAGCATTTCTTGTGAAAATTAATGCTCATTAAATCCTCTACGGATCGAGAATTAAAATGGAATCTTGAATGATGTATCACTAAATTCATGTTAACATCAAATCCCAAATAAAAATAATTCTCATTAAATCCTCTATCGATCGAATTAAACGGATCTTAATACGTGCAAAATTCATGTTAACATCAAATCCCAAATAAATAAATTCCTATTAAATCCTCTACGCATCAAAGAATTAATGGATTTAACATGTAATAACTTCATGTTAACACAAAATCATCACAAGAAATTTAATTCTCTAACGAATCGGTAATTAAACGGGATACCAACACGCTGCTGGTATTAAACTTTATAAAGTTATCAACAAATAATTAAATTGATTAAGACGAATTAATAAAATTAATTAACTGGCCGAGCCACTAAAAAAATGTCAATGTGGTTGATTGCGGTTCTCGACAAACCCTAAATTCAAATCAAACCCTGACGAACTCTGGGTTCCCAAAAATCAAGCCTCCTCGGAGTTAATCGGAGTCGAAATAAGGGTTTCCCACATTAATAACCCTAAGTTTGAACTCAAATAGATTTTCTAGAAAACAACCTCCCATTAAATGTCAATTAAAAATTGTGGCTCAAAAACCCCTAATTTTATCGATTAAAATCGTCAAACGGAACATTCTCAAGGCTACGTGGCTCAAAAATGAAAATCTACAAACCACGGGTTTAAATGAAGACTTCACATGTTACGTGGTTCAAAATCAAGGCTACAAAATAGGCGCGTCCGAAATCAAGACTCCGCAAATCGCTACAAGCGCAAATCAAGGCTCCAAAAGTGTCCGGGGGTCAATACGAAAATATTTTGACCTGTAAAAGAACCCCGAACCTTCCTTGACAAAAGCAGGCGCC
The DNA here is from genome assembly GCA_019722365.1 of Lithospermum erythrorhizon. NCBI lineage: Eukaryota > Viridiplantae > Streptophyta > Magnoliopsida > Boraginales > Boraginaceae > Lithospermum > Lithospermum erythrorhizon. Next base: position 196,734 of record JADFUC010000785.1, on the reverse strand, counting down.
GAAAACATTTCTTCGAGGAAAAGTACTTACAAAATTATCCGACAGTCCAGATCTTACCTCAAAATTCAACGGCTCAATATCAAGGTCCACCTAAAATCAAACCGGTCAATCGGGAACAAAGATTTGAGGCCCGGGGAAACCTATAAATATCCCATTTTGGCAAGTAAAAGCAAAGATATCCACATTTATTCAATTCCCACCACCAAAAAATACATTAAAAACCCCGAGAAAATACAGAGAACGATCTCCTCGAATTTCTCAAAGCACCTTTGGAGTTCGCCAAAGAAACAACACACGGCAATGGAAAATACCTCCAAGCCGACCAAAACAGCTCGCGGAAATTAAGAATTATTGCACAAACGCATTAATCCTTCAAATTTGAAGCAAAATCACGAGAATGCGGATGAAGATTTCCTCAAGACGCTTCAATATTCGTGATTGCTACGTAGCCCCCGATTATTCAAAACTTGACGAACACTGATAAATTTCAAGTTTGATTCATCAAATCCCGTGACATAAAGAATAAATTGAGCGCTGAGTCCCTATAGCCGATTCTAGGTAGAAACACGCTGCTAAGGCCCCTCGCTCTTACTTTGATTAGTAACATCAACAAGTGCCGAACGCTCCACCTTCATACCGATCATCACTACAACAACAAGTCGCCATGCCCTCAGAGTAAAGCGCTGTAAGGCCGACGCCTACTTCAAAGCTTAAATCAAGTCCTTCAAGCGAGGCCAAATCTCACTAAGTCCCAGACGCCTAAATCTCACCGAGTCCCAAGCGAGGCCAACCACTAAGTCCCACTCTATAAAGAACAAGTTCTGCTAAGGTCAGAGATAAAGTTGTTAGCTAACGTTGGGTTTAATTACTTTCTGCTTATCACTCCATACAACAAAGCTCTGAGCCATCCCAAATCAAGTGTCATATAGCACCAAGTTCCATCAAAGACAAGCCGCCTTCAAGCCACCTACCCCACCACAAAAGCGAAGAAGAAATCCCAAAGTCCCAATCAAGGCTATAGCCATCCAAAGCCTACGGTAAGCCCCAAGAGTACCAAAGAAGTCCCACGCCGCAAACGCCATAAAGTAGTCCATGTCTAGCATGACGGAGATCGTCCACGACCCAAGATCAAGTCCATACAACCAACATCGGAATACAATCATAAGTGCTCCCCGACTCTGGATCATATCCAAGTCTAGACCCGCCTCAAGTCATTCAAGACCAAGAGATTCAGCCTCCCATAGCTTCTATCCAAACTAAGTCAAATCAAATCAAATCGTTTCAAGGTCAAGATCAAATCAAGTTTAAGCCTGCTTAAGCAAGCCAAACATCTCACAAATCGTCAAATGTAACGCTAGGATCTATAGTTTGAACAATCGATCCTCTTCGATTTGATAAAACATGTACATCGAGAAATTTTTCCCCTGTAGAATGGGTTTTATTTTTGTAAATTTCTATCATAAATAATAAAATTCTTCTCTTTTGCATTACACTTGTTTATTTATTTTAAGTTCTAGTACTAAATCGAACGGATATGGCAAACCCATTATATTACCCTTTAATTCTCACAAGTATCAGATTATAAAGTTTTGTTTCTTTTGTGAATATACTATATCTTAAGGATACTCAGCCATATACTTTAGTGAATATACTCCAGATCTAAGATAGTCAATGACATATTTCAGTGTGAGTTGTATCTTAAAAGAACAAATTTATATAGCTTCTAAAAGTGTGAATGTAGTTTGGTTTTTCTTCCATTTTTTGTAAAGACATTTATGCCCTACCCAAATACTCTAATTACTTGACATTAATTCACAAATAATAGTAAGTTAATATGAAGTTAAAGAATTACTATATTTAATAATTATAATTATTATTAAATGGTTGATAAAACACCAAGAGTTTTATGTATTCTAATATCTATAAGATATTATTATGTATGTTATTATGTATATACATTAAAACATAATATGAATATTACAATGATACGCATGTAAGTCATCACACCATAATAAATAAATATTATAACGCTAGACTTTATTTTAAAAATAAAACTTAAAACAAAACAATATTTGATTTAACTTATGATTAAAATGTTTCTTTCATTTATTTAACTTCTTTAAGTGTCATAAACATCCTCTTTTTCTTTTTTTCTTTTTTAGGAACATATCGCCTCTTTCAACTAAAAATATTTCAACAAAAAACTAATTATATGGATCTTATTATTATCTTTAATATCATTAAATAATTTGGTTGGTTTACTATGAATCCATCAGTAATGATTAAAACACAACCATTGTAAATAAAATGTAATCATCAAATGCTATTTATTATGTTAAAAGCGTAACTATAAAAAACGGATCAGTATGATTAAAAATATCTATATTTATATATATTCTAAAATTTTAGATGAAATCAGTGATTCTTTCATTTTTTATTAAGAATGTATTGTTCTTCCAACTAAACTATTTTAACTAAAATTAAGTCTTTTCATCTTATTATTATCACAATTATATTAATCAGTAGATTAATAGATGGTGAGGAAATACAAAAACCCAGAATCATTAGTAATATATGTAGTAACTTAATTATAATAATAATGTACAATTCAATACAATTAATTATTTTTGAGAAAAAATTTTAACTCTCGAATAGTTACATACGACTCATTATTATTGGAGTTAATAATATCTTCAATTAATTATTTGAGTTGCTATGAATTTAATATAATATACTAATAATGTTCAAATTTATGATACTAATAATTAATACAAATTATGATAATACGTATAATAATAAAGATGTAAAAAGTTAATTTATATATCTTATTTAATTTACATTTAATAAACGGTGTTAAGAGATGGTTGTTACTTTTGCTAGGACTAAACCAAACTATTCCTTCCAAATGAAAATAATTACAAGAAAAATAATTATAATTGAATAATAAAATTAGTTAATGATATTTATTCATTGTACTTCATGATAATTATAACTCACTAAAATATTTAGAAGTTACATGATCATTATAATTCCACCTCTTGGAAGTTACACAAAGATCAACATATTATTTACTACTCCCTCCATTTCAAATTAATTGAAGTTTTGGGACAAGGCTATTGTTGCTTTGATTCATAAATTACTTTTTTATTCACTAATCTAAAAAAAAAAAATTGATTTAAAATGAATTTGGTTTTAAACATATTTTCATAATATTATTTTTATAAGTAATTTTTCATAATGTACATAAAAAGTAATCATGATTAAAGTCATTGGCCTCGGGGTGCCGGTAAAGCCAATTAATTTGAAATGAAGGTAGTATATATTAGTTGTCCATGTCAAAAGTGAGGAAGAAGCTAAGAAGAAAATCTATATATAATGAAAGAGATATTTTTGGTTTGGTTGTAAAGTTAAGGAGAAAATGCAAATAAGATGTAAAGTATATAAAAATCTTTCTATATTCTCTGTTCTTAAGGTGAAAGTTATGTTAACAAATGATACAATATTTTTATTTTTAGTTATTTTATTTGAAATTTCTAATTTTGTAGTTTTTCGACGACATTCTTATGTTATTTTATTCCTTTTTGCTATGTTGATCCGAGTACCAAAGGATTCTCGAAGGTGATATCAGAATGATTTTCTAAAATAAATCTTCTACTTATTTCACCTTGAAAGTTATTTAAAGAATACTCAAGCATTATTTGTCCATTTATGTAAGTATCATTTCTTGTCTATATCAGAATCGTAGTATTTTGGATTTCTATAATTATGCCCTACATAATTCTGTCAACAATTCATTTTGTTTTAAAGGAAATTACTCAAACTAAGTTGCTCAATAATAGTAATTAAAATTACTAAAATGAAACTCAAGATTTATATCAGTAAGTTACGCCACATCATAGATCTCATGCATAACCGATATAATACGGAATTCAACGTCAATTATATTATTATATGACTAATATTATCTGAGTCCTAAGTTCACACATACAATGACAAGGTTATATTCCCATGTACTAATTAAATCGTAGATTAAAGAATTTGAGTTTGATGAACTAACAGCGATACTTAATCGAGTTTTACATTGATAATGTAAAATACAAATTGACAAACCGAATCAATTAAATTGCTATTTCGAATTCGGATTACGATGAAGCTATTAGTAACTTGCTACTACTGCTTTTTAGTAATAAGTTAGTTAACGCGAACCAGTTAGTTGGGTTTATCAAACGAGTCAAGCTATTCGCCAAAAACTAAAGTGGACTATATATGAAAGATAAAATGAAAAACTAAGTTTTTCACTCATCCTCTTCCAGGTGCCTGCCCCGCCTCCCTCTCCCCCTCTCTAGTATTTCGAGTCAAGTTTTGACTCATTTTGTTGCCACCTGTTTTGACGATGGTAGCAAATCCAATCGCGAGATTCAACCGCCTTGGAAGTGACTAACTATAGATTTGATTTCTGGTGCTCATTCATGAATTCAAAGGAGCCTTTAGTAAAGATTAAGTTGGGATTTTCCGCGATGTAAGTACTTGTTTTTATATATATGTATATATGGGTTTTATTGGCTCAAGTATATACATTTATTCGATCTTGCTGTATTTTGCTTATTTTTATTACGAATGTTTCAAGTATAATTTTTCCAACTGCCTATTCTTTAATTCACAATCTTTTGGGTATAATACCTAGATAAATATATCAACTATTATTTATTTGTTAATGATTTCAGATACAAGTTACACAGTTATTTCAGAGCATCTATATTTTAATCAAATGGAAGCCAAACTATATTTTTAAAGTAGATGAAAATGAGTACATATGAAAGCTTCCAAACAAATATAATAATCTTGACATAAAGGGAGATTATTTAAGAAGTTCAACTCCCTTGCTCTCAACTCTCACAATCTAATAAATTCTTCAAATACTATTTTTACTCTACCTCACTCAAATAATTATTAGTTACCGTCGGGTGGTCCTATCAAACATTGAAACTCACATAAATACGAGATTTTAAAATTATCTTAATTTTTCATTTATCATTCTAGATGAATAAACAAACCAATTGGTATTTGATTTGATGCTGATATTTCTAATTAAGCTTTAATTTATCAGTGAATTAACATTGATATTGGTTATACTTTTGATTGGGATGAAAAATACCAAATAGTTGAAACAAATACAAAAGATATATTTTTAGAATTAATTAAAGAATTATTATTTTAATATGTAAGTGATCAATTTAAATATTATCATTTATTGAGTATAAATTGAAGAAAAATGCTCTATTTATTTGTTATTTTTCATGTCTTCCTTTTACAACATGATAGTAAAATACATACGCATCTATAATTGATTATTAATTAATATTGAATGAAAATTGAATCCTATAGAATATATACTAAATTTATATGAAGAAGGTTATTCAATTTAGATATTTAATTATATGCATTTATATATAGTGACAATTATTTTTACTTTTTTCAATAATTAGTCAATGAATTTATTTAAAATATTATTTGTGCATATGCAAAAGCAAAAACTATTCACTATACTAGCACTCCTATTCATCTATATATAATATCTATACATAGGAAACATGAATGTTATTTAAAATCTAAAATTAGAATTAATAAAATATGAAGTAGTAATATAATGTTTAAGTTTTAATGACAATATAAGTATAACAAACAAAAAAGACACTCTTGATATTAACATTCATTACACCTTCATTATTAATTTATTTTTTATACTTGTTTGTTTTCTTAGACATGAAGATTAATATTTTATATATGAATATTAGATGTAACCTATCTACTTAAAGTTAAAAATACTACACTCGATGGTAAAGAATTCATAATTTTATACGAAAATGCTTTATTTTATGGAAAACTAAACGATATATGAAAATATGCTTAAATATTACAAATAATAAAACTAGAATCAAGAAAACAAAGTGGACAAGAAGTAATAATAAATGAAACCAAGAAATTGTTTAATTTTTTCGGGAGACAATAAATGAAAGAAAATAACAATTCTAAATTTATATTTCTCTTTTCATTTTAAATTTAAATTTTAGTATCGAAAGAACTATAATCTATTTAAGAATTTTAGTAAAGAATTTATTAATATATTAATTAGTCAATTTTATCCCTATCATGATTTATTTTTCATATTTTTCTATCTGTTTGTTTTAAAAAAATTTATATAAAGACCTATTTTTCTCTTCAATGATATCCACGTGTATCACGTTACTAGTTCTATTAACGTAACCGGACCCACGTACATGTGTTGTATTGAATGAAATTCGCTCCACATACATACTGGAATTTTGTATCATGAAAAGCTATCCAAAATGCCTGTAGCTACCTCACCATAGTATTTAACATTAGAAGTTTTTATTCGATCTCCACCTCCAGTCCAATTCAACGCTGCAGTGAAGCAAACATCATCCCCTCCCTAACAACAATGGCTTCAACTGTAAGCACATGTAACACAAAATGTATTAATTGAAGCAAGCCTCGTTGAATTCACCATTCTCATCTCTAGTAACCACCCCAATCGACCCACTGTCCAATTCCTTCAACCATCGTGCGTCATAATCAATTTTAACGAGGCTTCTTTATGACCTTTTCGAGTTCCTCCAATGCTCCCTTGCGCCACATCGTCCACATTAAATTGTGTTTGCCTTTACAATGTTATGTGGAAATTGTTATTCCCTCCATCAACGCCGCATCCGAATTAAAGTTTACAATTTTCTAAAAACGCATTAATTTTGTTGTGTTGCTTCCACCACTGTCACATTATACATGCTATAATCACGGTTCAACCACTTGATCCCTTTGTCTCGATACTTCCAAAATTATACCTGTGAATTGTTTCGAGCAATGTCCATCGCCTCCTCCCCTTCTTCAATGACCCAATCTAACTACTTTTTAAACCCAAATGTATGTCTTCTCAACTCAACCTACACCTATATCTGAATTCATTATTGACAACTTCCATTGAAATATACGATTCCTTCATATCCTCCCTCCCCAATACTTGGTTGAAATCATTCTCTAAATTATTACACCGGTTGAGCTAAGACTAATTTTTTCGCTGAGGCCGCTTATGGGATCAACGGGTTGCGGTGCCTATCATAACTGCTGGAAGCTGTGCCTGACATTTAATCCGCATCGGCCGCAGAATGGGGTCGCTAAAGCAAATTCCGAGCCGTTTGATCTTTTTCAGTATTCCCAAATATTCTAAATGCAGTGCTGCCTTTTAATTTATAAATGGGAAAGTTTCTATGAGTTTTATTTATCACACAAATACTAGAATTAGATAAATAATCATCCTGTATATTAGCTCATAATATTCTTGAATAACATGATTTTGTTCTTTGTAGTTTCGCCAATAGATTTTCTAAGATATAAGAAAATACTCAACATAGATTATAGTAGCTACATGGTGTGGCTCAGAATCTTATCTTCTAAAGTTGATAGTGGATTCTAAATAACAATTTACCTTCACATCAAGAGAACATGGCAAATCTGCATTCAAGTAATTTTCGCACTTAAACTCTGTCGCTCTTTTTTGACGCAAAACCTCCTTAGAGATTTAGGGGTCTTAAATAATAACAATCGGTGACGAAAGCCGTTGTAGTCAAGGTTGAGAGTTTAAGAATCAATGAATGGAAGCTAAGGAATCATGACACGAAGTTATGTGAGAAATTCGATGGAATTGATTTTCCAAGCCATTGAAAGATGCGTAAGGAGGATTATCTGCACGGAAGAAATTGGCTAAACCATCAGAGGAAGCCCTGGAAGATGAGATGATGAATGGAAACTAGATGGAAGCTAAAGCATCTACCTTATTCGTTTGGTAAACACGTTTGCCAGCAAGGAAACCACCGCAAGTGTCTAATAAAGGTTTTGCAAATCAGGCGAGAAACCTTCTACAAACAACAGCATGAAAAATCTATTTTCCCACCTTAAGATGATAACACACATATAGCTAGACACCAACGATTTCAATAGGCTATCAATCAACCTGCCGACTAGATGTTAATGTTGGATGATGGAAAAGGCCCGATTTTAGTTGCCATTCGGTAGTCAGGTTTGTCTGTAGTTAGCACTAGTATTAATGAACCTCAGTGTCAGAGAGTTTATCTTGCTCGAGGAGGTACGAAGCTTCATGTAGACGGCGTACTATGATTTCGTGATTAAGTGTAAGAAAAGGAAGAATGGAGATATAGGCTTTAAAACAATGAGATCATGAGTGTAGGGAAGAGATAACTCTTGCAGCCATTGGAAGTCAGTAAGACGGGTCACACGAAGAGTACTCATAAAGTTAACGCGACGCTTTCATGTCAGGTCGAGCGATTATTCTCGATGCTTTGGTTTATCCGTGAATGCTTCAAGTGACTCGATAATAGATTTCGAGCATCTTTTCATACTCACGCATGTGTCAGTGGAATTATGCTTCTGAGAATAAGAATCGTCTCATTCATTGGCTTGGTGAACAAATGATTTAGTAAATGAGTTGTGAATCAGTTGTCAAATGGTTCTTCTCGAAACCGACAAAGTGGTGTGTTTCAAAATTTGCCGCTACTCGTTAAGAAACTTATATTTATATAATTTCATCCTTTCTCCCTCCACTTTCCTGCGCATTTTTCTTCCTTGTATGGCCTCTTAAATCATAACCTAAAGTTCTAACAAGTTCCACAGCAAGTATAACTATATCATTTTATTGCTATATAACTAGTTTTACAAGTACATGTCAAGTTACTTTAATTAGTTAAATTCACCTATTAATATTATCATTTAATGGTTTTAAATATGACGCTGGTCATGTACAAAATTATCTAATTAAATTTTGTCAAGTAAGTAGTAAATTACTTTATTTATAATATATATAAACTAAATTATAGAACTACATGTTAGTTTTGAGTTAATCATAAATAGATTTTCGATAAGAGTATTCAATTTAGATTCTTCATATAACTTATATAGTTTGATATGTAATAAAAAGTTAAAATGAAAGTATAGTAATTATATCAAATGGATAAATAAGTTCTAAGAGAAGTTCACAAATCTAGTAGATGTTGTTAGTTAAAGTTAATAAAATAAAGTAAAAAAATAATTGTTAATATTATGTTCTTTATGTGCTGGATATCGGGTAGCTTACACGTAATAAAAGTTGGTCGATATTTGGCTCGCTTATGTGAGTATTTATATCACGTGACATAACCCTATATGTATATGGTGTATGTAAGTTGTATAGTTTTTAATATATATGATACGTGATATCGGTACTGCGACGTCAAGCATCGTTTATAATGTAATTTGTACTGTGATATTCGAGTCATGATATGACGACGGGATTATCGCTGCGCGATTATTGTTGAACTCTCTATTCGTTACTCGTACTCTCCGCAGCTCGAGCTGTCTCTATTGAGTAAAGAACGGGTAACCGATTTTATATCTTGTTTTGGTTGAGAAGAACGACCGACGCCGTTTTCTTTCTCCCTACTTGGCAGTATACTCATGCGCCTGTGGCAGCTTATTGCCAAGCCAGGTGATATGTCGATATTATTGACCGCACAGGCGAGAGTTTATTTGTTGGATTATTTGATACGATTAGATTATCGAATATTATTGAATTTTTCTCGATTATTTGAGAGTAGGATTTATTTAATCGGTGACTATACGCTTGTAATGCATATACGTGTGACTATTATGTCTATATAAATATTCATTGAGCTTCCACCACCCCTTTATTCGAGAGGTGGGATTTTATTAAATTTTTCGTGTCAGCACTATTCCTCATGGGCGAGGAGTCGTATAATCGTAGGTGCGTCATGGCCATGATATCCTCAATGCACCTTGGTGGTCGCGTCAAGTATGTATTTAGAAAAACATGTTATATATGATTTGTGGTTGATTGATGAAATCAGAATCGTAATAATTGCCGTTGTCTTAGATCACCATTTCAGTGTAGTCACGTTGTATTTTTCCTTCATTCTTTTGGTCCAGTCAGTGTGACTGTGTCTCGTGTTGATGACGATTCCAACCTTAGGGGGGCCCACCCTGGTGGGGGGTCAGCATCGCACGAATCATCCGTGTTAGCGGCGGGTTCAAAGTTTCACATGTAGAGAGGTATTCCCAACCTCCTTATTGTTTGCTAACCGTCAAGGATGTTCCGATCAAAACATCGAGGTCAAATAAATAGATCAAAGCGAAACGTGACGCTGAAACGAGCGCAGAATTATTACCCATCAGCTCGAGGCTTTCCAAGGTGCCCGGTAAGACGGCGATTGTCCGAATCGCAGGTAAAGTTCAACGGTAGCAGTAACGCTATTCTGCATCTCTTCGGTAGTTAAGTTGGTGTCATTCAGTGGATTTCTTTGATCGGGAAAAGCGAAAGATAATCGCTGATCCGCTACAAGCGCGGGACTTCATGGCTCGAAAGTCGCTTGATAGAACTTAGTGCCTTGATATGACACTGGATTGGGATAACCCGAAGTTTCGAGTCAGATGAGCCGATAGCAGCAAACGCCAAGAACGCCGCTTCGCCAGACTACAACGGCCTTAGCGCTGTCAGAAATGACTCGAAATGATACGACCCACGTATGAGACTTAGTGAGATTTGGCCTCACTTGGGACTTGTTTGAGATTCGACCTCACTGAGACTCGATTTAAGTTTGAAGTAACGTCACTTCTAGCTTTACTACGGCCTTGGCTAGCTTTGTCACAGAAATACGATTAGTACGGCTGAACTTTCCAACTTTGTCACGATTCCGATCAACTGACAGGCCTTAGCAACAGAGCTTCCTCGCTTCTGTGAACTATATGTGGACCTAACGCTCAATTAATTCCTATATCCGGGATTCACCTAATCTAAACCCGAAATTTATCGTGTGTCAATCCAAGTTTTTAACAATCGGGGCTACGAGCTTAATGAATATTCAAGCTGCCTTCGAAACTTACGCCAAATTCTCATTGGATTTGCTTCAAACTTGAAGGATTATTGTGCTTGATTTCGTGCACCTATTTCGCTTCCACCTCCTGAGGCAGTGTTTTCCAGCCCACCACGTGGTGTTTGGGCTTCTGGGCGGCTCCAAAGATGAATCTAGAGAAATTCCCTGCAGATCGCTCTCCTCAGATTTTCTCGTGGGGTTTTCAGGTGTGGAATTGAATGAATGTGGATGAATAATTTCGCCAAAATGGGGGATATTATAGGTTTCTAGCCTCAAATGCTCACTTCCTCGAACAATACTTCCGATTTCGCCGATCACGACCCGACTGCTTGAATTTTAAGGCAAGATCTCGACCTTCTGGATAATTTTTGGAAGTACTTTTCCAAAAATGTTTTGGGCGCCTAGATGAAAGAAGGTTCCAGACATTTCTGCGCCAAGATTATATATCGAATTCCTGACCTTGGCATTCCTCGATTTGCACCACACAACCCATGGAGTGTCATTTGGGACCACATAACTTCAGAAGCCTTGATTTTGCACAACATAACTCAGATAGTCTTGATTTTGAATCACAAAACTTCAAGTGAACGTTTCATATTTTAAACCCCGCGCTTATATTCTTCATTTTTAGCCGCTGCCGCTTTCTGGAACGCCCCGAAGCCGAATTTAATAAAATTAGGGGTTTTCGAGCCCTAATTTTAATTGACATTTAATGCGAGGCTTTTCTTGAAATCCTATTTCGAGTTCAAATCTTAGGGTTAATTAATGTGTAAACTCCTTATTTTTTTACTTCGATTAACCTGGGGGCTTCGATTGGGAACCCTCATTCGTCCGGTTTGATTTGAATTTGCGCTTAATCGGTAACCCTAATCAACCACATGGCACTTTTTTAGTGGTTCTCGCCCTTAATTAATTTGATTAATTCGCCTTAATCAATTTACCTGTTTTTTTTGATAAATTTTCGATGTCTATTCATTAAGATCTTCGTCATCGATTTGATCCAATGGCCAGCATCGGTCAGTGTGATATTTTCGGATTGATTTTTTAGCATTCAAGTGGTGAAAATCCCCACATGCACCATAATCAGAAGATACACAATTAATTCCCAGATTTTTAGCTTTTTTTTTTCCAAGCCATTTAATTTAAACAAGATATTCTCCTTAGTTTGATATTAATTCGAAAAAAACTATTAATTGTTATATTGTTTACATATTTTGATATTGGAGTTATAACTCGATATTCTCCTTAGTTTGATATTTTTTTTTTTTCGTTTTTTTGTTTGTATTTATTTTTTCTGAATTTGATTCAATTTTTTTGCTATTAATTGTAGTTTTATTTTTTTTGCTTGAATTATTTATCATGGTTAAGGTTTACCTAATGTCCGTATATAGATGTTCACAATCTCTACTGAAATCATTCATCCTTCTATTAAGGATGGTCATACATTCTTCGTATCCCTCTATTTACATCTTGCAATGAGCAGTATGCTTTGACACCTGTAAGATAACACAATACCATTTAAGATAGTGGAATATAGACTAGATGTTATTATGTTATTTTTTCAGATAAGAGGATACAATACCATATCCTACTAAAATGTGGTATTTCAAATAGCAAAATGAATACCACTATATGAGACAGATTGGTATTACAGAATGCAAAGGTGGCACTGAAAAAATACACCACTATATTTGGAATGCAATATTTATGAAAAGACGTACTAATGTAACATAATATTATTTAAATGTTATATAGACAAATCACTAATAGACTACTCTGGAGTACATAATTATATTGGCACCTTTAAGATAGTGGAATATAGACTAGATGTTGCTATGTGATTTTTTCAGATAAGAGACTTTAATACCATATAATTTAACTGTGGTATTTCGCTGAAAATCGATACCAATATATTGGGTAGATTGATATTTCAGAATACAAATGTGACACATATTTATAAAAAGCGATTCAAATTGCAGAATACAAAGCTATTTTATTGCGTTCAAGTTGGAGCTTTTTACCTTATCCATCAAGTACAAGCTGGCTGTCAAACTCTCATTCATCACTTAAATCATTAAATTATTACCACAATTTTCTTCATCAAATGCCGTAAATCAAATATCAACATGTATAAAATCAAATTTTCATGCTATTCAAGACATAATTAATCAACAATGAAGCATACATAAACCCAAATTTTCATAATAATCAACCATGAAACAAAAATTTGCATATCTTTTCATGATTGAACATGAATTTAATCAGCACAATTGTTGTAAAAACTGAACTCTGAGCTTTGTATTTTAATCGAAAATATCATAAATCACACTTAAATAATAATAGTAAATCAGAGAAAAAAAAAATTACCTCCAATTTTCTAAGATGTTTTGTTTTGGATCGAATAGGGTTTGTGATGCCAAATTTCTTCAGATTTAGATTCTTCAAGAATTGAATGCAAGTAGAGGATTTTGAGTTTTGAAAGATTTTGATTTCAAAGATTTGTGCTCTATTTTTAAGTGGATTTTTGTTTCAAGTAGAGTGATTTTTGAGTTTTGAAAGATTTCAGGCTTATTTTCGTGGATTTTTTTGTTTTTTTATTGGATTTATGGAATGATTTTTATGTCCTCATAAGCATCATGCTTACACCAACCTTGCAGTTCTCTAAGAGCACCTAATTATTTCTCAGAATTTGATGTGTGCATTTTAAAAAAAAAATTGTTTACCATTTTATCAACATTACTCATTAACATTCTCGATATATATACACGTATCGATTCGATACATGAACCGATACGCGAATGGTGATCTCACACCTATTTAGACTCTTCTCTAAGTTTAGTGAAAATTTATGACCTGTAAATAACACCACTAGACACTAGACAGTCTCTCAAGTAATTGAGATATTTTATGACACTCAACATACATGAGATTATTATGAACCTTTAGTACTACCCGTTTGGTTATCATGTTTTTGGATATTAAAATAGTGAGCAAGCCGAAGTGATTTAACACTTTATTTTCACTGCAATCGACTTTTTATCTCTATATGAAAACAGAAATTTAATATGTATTTTTGTTCAGAAATAAGAATATGAACGGGTGATCGCATTTAAACATATACGGACTATATTTTTTCTCAAAGTTCAATAATTTTTACATTCCAATATATGATAATAACAATTCAATTTTAATATAAAAATAATAAAAGAATGAAATATCATAATAAAAAGATTGAGTATAAATTTGTGAAATAAACAAATGGATAATGGATGAGGAATACCGTGGAGTTAGAGGAAAGAGAATTATGGCACGTACCAATTGAGAAGTCATGCCAATTCTGCCCAAACTCAGTTACCTATTTCCAGTTTCCAAAACTCCTCTTACTCGCCACGTGGCATAACTAAAATCTACAAACGAAAGATGCAACTACTCCTCTTACGTTCACAACATTAGTGTCAAATTACTCAATTAAATGTATTAGTTCTTAAAAAAAATATACATTATATATATAGTTTTAAATTTCGGTATTGAATTAAGCAAGTTCGAAAAATACTGACGGCTATCGAAAGATAAAGTTTCGATATTCAAACTTAAATATTATTAATCTTTGACAATTGTCTAGTCGGATACCGAAAGAATATTGGTTATTCCATCCATTGGCATGAATATATGGATGGAGTATAATTCCCACCCAAATAGACAAAACACTCATACAATGAGATAAATGGTTGTCTGAAAATATGCTTCTCCTCACAACTCTTCCCCCTCCACCACCCCCCAAAATACGCTTCTCCGCACCGTCTTTTTGTCGAAGGAACATCTCAGTTTAATCGAATCGCACCCCGGATCAAATTCAATACCAATAAGAAGAATGAGGAGTTAGATGGTTTCACACAATACTCAGGGTACATATTTGAGCTGAATAATGATGTGGAGGCGTTAAGTGAGTACGATATTGGTTACATCTCAGGTGTTTACGTGAAAAAGCCATTCATTTTGTTACGTCGTTTGCTCCAAATTGCTTCCACTCTTGGCAAATGGTTTGCTCTAAGGTATAGTCATGGACAGGGGCGCAGTCACCAACTAATTACTTCCAAATATATCAAATATTTGTTTTTAAATTACGTGGTCCGGATAATTTAAATTTACAAAATTTTTTAAAAATTATTTAATTCAATGTCCAGAATATTTAATTCAGGTTAATTTAATGTCATGAGTATTAATTTTCTAAAAATTTAAAGGTTAAATTATTATTTTAAAAAATTAAGAACGTGATAATACCTACTTTGACCCTCTTCACTACTATGTATAGTTGTGGAAATATAAAGGAGGCCCTCCTAATTATTTTGAGAAATAAAATTCTAATCTATATTTTACCAAAAGTTTTTTGGTTGACTCCTAATTTTTTTTTATTGTTCTTGTGTCTATTATTTCGCGACTCCTATAAACGGAGTAAAAATTATTGATTCTACCTTAATCAGGTACATTGACACTCTGATGGACCGTTCCGAAGAAATGTTCAAGGTAATACATCTGTTTTAGCATAAGTTAATTGGGTTTAATTTCAATTTAATTGCCTTTTAACTTGACGTCTTTTACATAATAATATTTCATCCATTCCAATTTAAATGTAATAAAATTTTTCCTTTACTTTTTATTTGATCATATAGGATTTCAATATAACTTTATCTTAATCTTTATACTTTTATTAAATATTTTTCATTTTGATGATTGACTAAAGTATTTTTTATAAATTATTTTTAGAGTATATTAAAGTACGGAGTACTTTTAACTCTAAATTGGAACGGAGGGAGTAACTTAATAAGGATACTCGAGGTCGCTCTCGTGATATCATTTTGACATGTGTTACATGTTTAATATAATAGTCGTTTTATTAAATCATCTTCTTAAGACTAGCTTATAATGCTGAATTAACAAAGCTGCTGAACGCATTTAATTCGCGCACAGAGTGCTGGTTGAATGTGCTAATGGCTGGCTGAATGTATTCAACGGTCAATAAATGAATTTGGAAGCCATTTTGACACTTGTCATCATTCGGGCGAAAGCCTAGCGTTAATAAATACAGAAGACACTTCCACTTGTCATTATCAGACGCATGGCCGGATGAAATTTTATTTCATCCTTATTTGCTTTGTACCTCAATTATTTTATCAGAATTAATTTTTCTTTTTAATTTTTATATCAAAACGTCATTTTTTTATCCTAAAAACGAGTCTTTTTACTACAATTCTTCTATTAGTTTCTAATAAACTCTTGTTTATAGCTCTAAATATCCCCTTTTTAGTGAAATGGATCCTAACAATAATCCATTTAACACTCAAAATTCTACTAATTATCCTTTTAACTACCCAAATCCCAACAATTATCAATTTCAAAATCCATCTTCCAACCAACAACGTCCCAAAAATATACCAAATTATGGCTTCCCAACAAATTTTAAGGCCATTATCCATTCCAAATTATCATCCATATTATTGACGATGACGCCATATCTATCTCAATCAACTAATTTTTATTATTCTTCTACTCCAATGGAAACGAAAAATATTCCGAATACTGGAGCAAATGTAATTACTTCGAGTTTTCTACATAAATGGCTCTCAGCGGGCATGTCGGTGTTGCCAAGCTCACTCCAAATCCGTATGATTCAACCCGGCTCACGTGAAAAAGAGAGAAACGGAACATCAGATTGAGTGTTGGCTGTGCCCGATTTAAAATCATTCAAAGTGAACCAAATTTCGGCCATGGACATAAACGCGACGGCTATCATCACGAAATGATCATATTGCATAATATTTATCATAAGCGATTTAACGGCATAATACATGCTCAATATCGACCGATTATGATCAATTCGAGGCAAATGCTGCCTTAAATAAGACCTAACCATTCTCTACCGAGTCCCACCCGCATTCAGAAATCACATACATGGATCCCAAATACAAGTGGATTCAAATGTTCATCACGAATTGCAAGAGATTCAATAAACACATACGTGGGCAAAATCTCTGAATGTTTCAAAGTGATCAAGAGATTTTTAAATTTCTATGTGCGATTTAAGAAGAGTTTTATTGTTTATGATTCGAGTCTATCAGACTAATTGCTTTTCATGCTACATCGGGTCGGTTTCATGTTGTATCAGGTTGCATTTTAAGTTTTATGTAACTTTATTTGTTTTAATAATGACTATCCCTATTTCTTTCATCTTTATTTCTTGCATAAAAATTAAGAATATAAAATTAGAAATAAAAAAATTAGAAAGAAAAAAATTAAATAAATTTTTTTAATCCTTAATTATTTTAATTTAATTGTAATTATAATTATTATTAATATGTAATCTATAAAACAAAAAATATAAAAGAAAATAAGAATATGAAATAAAAATGGGCGTATAGGATGTCAATTTTATTAAACACCTATCAGAGAATGCCTTGCTGGCCAATTATTGTTGCTAGCAGGTAAGACGATGCGAAAGAAAAAATATGCGGTTGAATATTTTATACATTATGATGGGGCCTAATTAGTTTTATTAAAGACTGATATCATTGGAAATGAAACTCAACTCGTTAAAACGGGCTAAAGCGTAGGTTAAGCGCGAAGTAGGTGATGTCTCTATTCAAATTTCATTAGTTGTTACATTGTCGTGGTCTAACACAACCCTCCTTATCGCGCTTGGAACAGGTAATCAAACATAAAATTAAACACAACCAAACAAACCATTAACATATTGATCAACATAATAAGTTGTGGAGGTTTAAACCACAAAACTCTGATTTTGATTTAATATTCCTAACTACAAGTGGTGTTTATTATGTACTTAATTGTTCTGTAATTATGGTTTTTTTCTTCTTCTCACTTTAAGTAATGAATGTGATTTTCTAAAAGGTAAAGGCTACTCTTGCTATGTTTTTAATTAGTAGTTTTGTTTCCTTATACAGGTTAGAGCTGCAGAGTTGAGAAAAATATTGGTGCAACTCGGTCCGGTAACGTTTTATTTATCTATGTACTCCCCCCTTCCCTAAAATGTTTGTGACATTTTGATAGTTGAAGTTTTAAATTTGAACTCGAATTGTTTTATACATGTTCTGTAGTGTTTCTAGAAAAATATATTAACGGATAGTATTTCAATGTACATGCTGTTGATGTGATCATTTTAACTCCGATAAAGTTATATATGTCCATTATGGGCCGTATCGCTGCAAAGTTTGTTTTTGACCGTTGAAATTAAACTCGTTTGTTAATTTTGATCATTCAGAATGGAGGGAGTATTTGATATTTTTCTTGAGGTTGTGTAGAGTGTACTAGTATGTGTGCATGCTAAACTTCCATTGTATAGTGTATGGTTGATAGGTTTGAGTTGGGAATTTAACTCCATTTGTTTAAAATCCATCAATTTGTTTGGATATAAATTCGATGTGAATTTGAAACCTAGCAAATTAAAATAGATGGATTATTAGTGTTAATGTCAATGAAATCTCTACTTTTATAATTATCCTCAAATCTGAACACCTCAATGACTCGATCTAAATGAAATGTTGTTTGTTGTTCCATGGATGTGCTAATGCAACTTCTAAAACATTTAATGAAGCTGAATATTAGTATTGTGTTCTACGGGACGGATCTAATATTCCCTTATAAGGTACTGGAACTGATCAACCGCTTTTTCAAGTAGTATTTTTTGCTAAGCAGTGTGGGAATTTGTCAAGTTTCCTCTTTGTATGCGCATAAAACATGTTTTAACCAGATTCCTCTACCAATACATATTCTAGTTTTTTAACCACTTTACGGTTAGTATTCAGGATTTTAGGTCTGACAGTTTAGTGGTCTTTGTAATATGTTTTTGCAGGCTTACATTAAAATAGCACAGGCTGTGTCATCTCGTTCAGTAAGTCTAACTCTCTTCCTTTCCTTCCTCCCCCCACCCCCCCTCGACACACACAAAACATGGAACAGAAACAAAAGGAACAGTAGGAGGATATTTGGCAGGGGTCTGTAGGATCTCATAAGTTATCATGTGAAAAGAGAAGCTTGAGCCCAAGCTTTTTTACTGATACCAGCTCCCTGAAAACCATAGTCAAAGACCACTAAATTAAAACCTTTAGAGGGAATATATGATGATGTTATACTATTGTTTTGATGGTGCCTGAAGAAGGGGACATGCATATAATTGGCATCTAACTGTACACTGAATTTATATATGATCAGGATTTGATACCACCTTCTTACTTGGATGAGTTGTCACTACTGCAAGACCGAATAGCACCCTTTTCCACTGATGTTGCTTTTAATACAATAGAGAAAGAACTTCAATTGCCAATTGATGCCGTCTTCTCTGAAATCTCACCTGAGCCTGTGGCTGCAGCATCACTTGGGCAGGTTGGGGCTAAAACTTACATGATAGAGCATGTTGATCTAACTGCTAATGATGAAGTTAGGTTTTTCCTTTTTTCCCATTCATAGTAATGTTTCTACTTTTCTCCCTGCAAAGGTGTATCAAGCCAGGCTGCGTAGTAATGGACAGGTTGTTGCTGTCAAGGTCCAACGCCCAGGAGTCCAAGCTGCAATCTCCTTGGACATATTACTATTACGGTACCTTGTAGTGGTGATAAGGAAAACTGGAAAGTTCAACACTGACCTTCAGGTATGGTTCAGTATGTAGTCTAGTGTGGAAAAACTAAAACGTTCTTTCTTGAATCTTGATGGTGCAAGATACCACGACATCGATGATAGTTACCATCTTGATTACAGATAAAATAAATATTTTTTCTCAGGACCGTACATAGCTGTTAACAAATTGAAATTAGTCTGTCATTTGAGTATTATTGTTATTTCATTTTCTCTTGTATAATGAATCTGCCTTCAATAGAGTGATGAAGCTCTACGGCATTTTCTGATGTACATGCTAATTCTATTTATTTAATCCATGAGACAACAGGCCGTTGTGGATGAGTGGGCTTCAAGTCTTTTCCGGGTATGTATAATGTCCTTAGGATTTGCATCTAATACACCTTTTGTTGTTATCCCTTAAAGATATTAGATTGACACCACAAGCATAAGCTTAGAAATTAAGGAGCTCTATGTGGGGCTTACTTTATAGGTGGTGATCTACATGTATAATTCTAAATATGATCTTTCAACAGATTATCTTTGTTTAAGGACTGTTTATCCCCTCGATACTATCTACTACAATCAGTTAAAAGTGGTCTTCCACTTATAGTATGCTAAACAATATTTAGCGCTGATGTGGCTGGAGTTACATCATTAAATATTTGTTTATTAGATAATGAAATGTTCTTTTTACAATTTTTATGTGTTCTAAAAATGATACACTGATGTAGTTTCAGTGAAAAGACACGAAGGGCTGCTACTTTATGCTAAACTATTTTTCATCATAGTTTCAGTCAAACTTTGTTTATTTCCGATGTTCATTAGATTCAGAAGAAATATTCAGTTCTCCCAGTGTTGGAAGAGGAATATTCTTAGTGCTTTATATTGAATACAGGTAATCAAATTGAATGCAGGAGATGGACTACAAGAGAGAGGCAAGCAATGGAGCTAAATTTAGGTAAAAAAAAACTTATATTTTTAATTCACAACTATATAGGGTGAGAAGAGCTTGACCTGCTAGGTTGGACTTTTTGGGCAAGGAGAGAAGGCTTATTTGCATATTGACAACTGAGAATGGAAGAATGCGGAGTAGGTTGATGATTCCTTATTGCAAACCCAACTGTTTTGTCTGATTGGTGTTGTTTTCTGGCTCCACCCAGTGTGATCTTATTAATGAGATCATAGTAACAAAATTATGAGCAATTCGAAATGAAGTTTTGCATCTTCGCATGCTAATATGCCGGCTCTTATTAACTTTCTTTAGTCTGACTATTCCTAATACTTTGTTGAGCAGGCAGTTATATGGGAACATAAAAGATGTGGTGGTGCCAGAAATATATATGAACCAAACGACTCAAAAGGTCCTGATCATGGAATGGATAGAGGTAATACTTTGATATGTTGGGACCGTTTATAATCTCTTTTGCTCCACATAAAAGTCAAAGACGATTTTGTTGTTGAAGTAGATATCTTTCATGTCAATCATCTCTAGTAATCCACTGGTGGTCATGTGAATTTAATCAGCCTTCACATTCTACAATATATTAACCCTTATGGATCCAATATAATGTAGAACATCCATAAACCCCTGACAAAGCTTTTCTGATAGTAATAGTTCAATTTAATTTTAGAGCCAGTAGGCACGTGCTAGGGGTCATAATAAATACCCTTCGTCAAAGATTGACAACGGGAAACCAAATATATGCTATATGACTTAATTTAAGAAGCTACTGTGTAATTTAACTGTATCTTATCATCTGATAATGTATATTATTGTGCAGGGGCAAAAGCTGGTTGAAGTAAAGAATCTATATTTGGTGGAGGTCAATATTAGCATCCAACTTTTTTGTAGAGAGATAAGACATTTTAGTAGTTGACACTAAACATAATATTCCTAAATTATTTAGGTGGGTGTATATTGCTCCTTCAATCAACTTCTAGAAAATGGGTTCTACCATGCAGATCCACATCCTGGAAACCTTCTTGCTACATATGATGGAAAATTAGCTTACTTAGGTACTCCCGTGTAATGCTTTTCTTGTATCATGAAATTAATAAGTTCAGATGTCAATGGGTGAATAAATCATTTTTCTCTCATATGTCCTTGAATTGCTTAATTGTTTCGCTATCCTTTCTTTGTTTTCTATTTAGATTCGACAGTATCAAATCTTTCTAGTAACTCAGAAACATCTACCTTTATACGTCATATATGAAGCTCTAAGCTAGAAGAAAATCTTGGGTGTAACTTCATGATCTATATAGAACACATTATGTGGCATATATGATTTGTCTTGAGAGCTGTGGCATTAACTAGAATGCCTCAGCATTCATATTAAGTATTCTGTACAAGGGCAAGAAGCCTATGACAGGCAAAGTTGAAAGTTCTCATTATGTTAATGCTTACTTATCTCTATGGTTAAATTTGTAATTCTTCCACCAATATCGTTTCTGACATTTTATCAGTTGAAAAGTATTACATACCATAAAAAAATTTACTTGATGATCTTGTTTACCCTCAGATTTCGGTATGATGGGTGAATTCAGACAAGATCTCCGTGATGGATTCATTGAAGCTTGTCTCCATCTAGTGAATCGTGATTATGATGCATTGGCCAAGGACTTTGTCACTCTCGGGTACCAATGTCATTTTTCTTTTTTTGTAACTGATTTAGCTGTCATCGTTGTTGATGTCATGTTTGTTTTTTATATTATTTCTTCTAGTATACGGTATCCTGTTGTGAATGAAATTGTTATAATTGTTCATAATGTGTTGCAATGTTATTTTAACAGACTTCTTCCACCAACGTCGGACAAAGCAGCTGTTTCAGAGGCACTGACTGGTACGAATTTTGAGAGATCTATGTGTCTTCTTCACGTTGAAGACAAGAAATGAAATCATTAGTTTATCATGATCCTCTCTCTCTCTCTATAATATATATATATATATTTGTTTCCTAAAGCGATTTCTATTTGTGGTTTGAAAACTTGTGTCACATCTCCTCATCTAGACGTATTCCGAGATGCAATGGCCAAAGGAGTGAGCAACATAAGTTTTGGGGACCTTCTAGGAGATCTGGGAATAACCATGTAATGTTATTTTGATTCCTTTACTTAAACTTTGTCGTTGAAACTTAAATAATGTATTATTCTATCGTGCTTCAACCTTATATAAAATTTGTTGCTTAGAGTCCTTAGTTTAACATATGAAAGTTTTGTTGGTTATATGATGATGAAGCTTATGTGGATAATAATTTTTTTCGGCCGTCCATACAGTTTTCCTTGAAATGACGAGAAGATTACTTTTCCTTCTGAAAATAAAGAGATAAAGGGTCAGAATTACTGCTTAATAGACATGCTTTATATTAAGTGTCAGACGGCTAGTTTAACTAGTTTCCTCAAACATGATAAACCCTAGTAGAGAATTAATTCCAAAAGAATTTACTGTACTATCAAGAATCTGCCTTCAGAAAGCCAAGACAAGTAGAGTAGTTGAAACTAGAAAGCCAGGTGAGGAAATGGATCTGTTGTTTCTGTTAATCTAAGCTTTACCTCAAGATAAACTCATCTTAATACATGACGAATATGGTATTGTTCATGGATACTTCTATCTTCTTATTCTCAAAACCATGGAGAAATATCAATACTTAGATGACTGCTGAATCCCGAATAACCATGAGATATCATTTTCTGAACTTTTTTGGCATAGTCACTTTTCTGCATTTTGGAAAACAAAAAAAATTATTTTCTGACTTTTTTTGGCATAGTTTCTTTCTCCATTCTTTTGTCATAGTTCCTCTTTTTGCAATATCAACTTTCTAGTGATACCATCAAAGTAGGTTTGACAAACCAACTGAAGTCTAGTGGTATGATGCTTTATCATGGGTTCAAGTCACCCAAGTAGAGAGTTTTAAACAATTAATGATGTGAGAGAGAGAAAGAGTGAGTCGATTCTACAAATAAATGCTTATGCCATTCTGTTCCTTGAGATATCATGTGATGTGAAAATAGTAATCATTTTACTTTTGCTGGAAAATTCTAAATGATTTTTTTTTCTTTGTTTATCAGGTACAAGTTCAAATTTCGCATACCTTCCTATTTCTCACTCGTCATTCGAAGGTGACTTATAGTCCTTATTCCTTGTAAACACCAATTATTTTGCTTCTTATGTGTACTAGTCTATTAATGGAAACTCTGTTTTTGGTTCTCCTTTTCTTATACTCTCATTGCTCTATCTCTTGTTATTTTATTATTTTTGTCTGTTATTGAAGTCCCTTCTACTTCAAAATCACATTTTATATTTTTAACTTCAGCCTCGCTGTTCTAGAGGGAATTGCTCTCAACTTTGATCCAAATTACAAAGTTCTGGGTAGTACGTATCCCTGGATTGCTAGGAAAGTACTGACAGACAGTTCCCCAAAATTGAGATCCTCTCTGCGAGCACTTCTGTATAAGGTACTTACTCAACAGCATGTTCATTGAAGCTTTCAGCTGAACATGTTTCAAACTTCAACCCCTTTATTTAGAACTCATGATTACCTTGTCAAAGTATCAAAAATAGATTCTAACTTCAAGGGAGTTTCTACTCTAGAATGGTACCTTCAGGATTGACCGGTTGGAGTCTCTCATAACAGAGGTATTATTACTACAAACAACTATATATGTATGTAGTAGTATCTTTATGAACATAACATATGTTTTGTCTTCTTTCCACGTGTGGGTGTTTTGTATATATTACACTTGAACTTCTCTTGGGTCTCTAATAGATACTACTCTATTTGTCTCAAAATATTTGATTGTTTAAAACAGAAGTCATGCCTCAAATATTTGGTTCTTTAGAAAAGAAGTGTTAATTTTTCAATTTTTTTACACTGTTATCCCTATAAAGTTTCAATTCTCATCCTTAAGTGTAATGATTACCTCTAATTAATAAAAGGGTAAAAGAGAAAATTTGCATATATCCTTAATAAAGCACTTTTAGTCTGTACAATCACTTATAATGAAATGGGGGAAGTATCTTTTTAGATCAATCTTCAAGTTGTTAACCTTATTCTGGTTCACATGCTGAGGTGTAACATAATTTTCTAGTGAATTAACTAATTGTTTTTAACAAACATAAGGCATGTCTCTTATTGACTGAAATCGTTCTTTAGGACAATGATCTACAATATATTAAACTCATTCATCTTAAAAGATTACAGTTTTGTCCAGCACATTAGTAATTTCATCATTAAAACAGAAATTAAACCCCCAACAACAGAAATTGATATTTTTAATATTCTTTAGTTTTCATTGTCCTGTTAGGCATGTTCTTTCTCAGCCTCCTTTGTCTTTCATAGTTTCTTTCCCGAATATTGTTTCTGTACACTGGCTAATTCTATCAAAATCTTGCAACAGTCTCTCCGTGCTAGAACGGAGAAAGCATTAATTGATAAGCAGTTTGAAGAGAATCCTTCACAGGAAGTCATCAAACAGATTCTTGTCTTTGCACTGGATGAGAAGGTACATCTGAAATTGAATGTCTGAGGTGGAAATTAATATGAGGAATCAGTTCAACAGATAACATTCCAATCTGTTTGTGCAGGGTGAATTCCTTCGGGAAATACTTCTTGAGGAACTTGCTAAGGTGCATGAAATTCTATTTTATACTCTTCAGTTAGTTGAAGATCTAGTCATAACCCAATTGTTTGGGGCTTTGAGCCTTCAACTAGGCCCTCAAACTTTAGTTTTTTTTTTTCTTTGTTTTTCCCTTTGCTTCTTTGTTCTAGGTTATTACAGATGATCATATGAGGCAGGATGAGTAAAGAGAGCAGGGAGGGCAGAGTGTGGATAACTTGGTTATGAAACTAGTGACCTTAAGTATAGAATTATGTCAGGTCTACCTTGTTAGTTTGGATCCTGCACCATTAAGAATCAATATGAAAATGAAGCAAAATATATGTGGTGACACATTATGCCAGACTTGACTTTTAGGGTGTCATATACCTATACACATGCTATGACTTGCTTTATACCCAATCCTCTCTTCCATCTGGAAAGCTCCATGTTGGCGTTGCAATTGCCTTGACACTCTAAACTTATTTCATTTCTTTCATTTTATGGTCATTGTACCTTTTTTATTCCTGAAAATTGCATTCTTATGAACGATAAGTATGTGACAAATCAGGATAGGACTCATGTTGATCAGAGTCTTTGCTACACCATCATAATTTGTCGACTTCTATAACTACTTCATTTTCCCAATAATTATAGGGAATCGATGCACTTGGGCTTGCAACTGTTGATTCTATATCTTCCACACTGACAGCGAGGATACCATTCTTGGGCTCTCGTCAAGTTTCCTCAATGACTGATGAAGATATTGCCAACCTAAGAACTTTGCAGCGCCTAGTACTGTTGTTGTCACAGCCTAGAGGCCAAGGGAGCTCAAATCTGGTAAGAAACTTTGGGCTCCCTATGTGAGGAACTTCTTTTTGTATAGTAAACAGCTTGTTCAAGGATGATATGCACATTCTTTAGTTGTTTAGTAGCTCTCACTCTCTGGTTTCTAAGTTGCCTCATAACTTAAAAACTATATTAATTTTGATAGTAATAGGCTGTTTATCAGTAACAGGTTATCATACAGTGATCTTGTTGCTGGTCCTGATTTACGGCCACAAGAATAATTTTTTCTATATAGCTTCCTATACTTCCGATTTCCATATGAAGTACTCTCCTTTTTAAATCATTTTTGTATCATATGAAACAGTTATCAACACATCAGTAGTTTATAGCAGTTATTCATGTATGTCTTAGCGATTAGCATGTCTTGGTGATTCACATGTACTATCCTTCATAGCCATGTGATATGAATGCTACATTGTTTTCTTCTCTTCATTTTTTGCTAAAGTATGTAATGATCTTTGTTTCCAACTCTTTTAGGATACACAAGTTGTTACCACTCAGATAGTGTTACCAAGTAGAGTACCTTGGGATCTGAATCAGTTCGAATCCATTCAGGAATTAGTTCCACTAGTCTCGGTCATTCCTGAGGTAAGACCAATATTTTCAAATCTCTGATTTTTTTGCCCAGATATATTAATATTTCCTTGATTTTTTTGGTTTGAAGACGGAAGTAGACAAAACAGGGTTCACGATATGTGCAATACGCATTGCTTTCATTACATTTTCTGTGACATGTATTGCTTTCATTACATTTTGTGCAAGAGTCATTGCTTTCATTTCAATTTGTAGACGAGTGTATTATTTCTCACCTCATAAAATTCATGGATATAACATTAAAATTCTGAATTATTCCCAGCTGCCACAAGATGTACAACAACGGTTACTTCGTGTGCCTGGTGATCTAGCTCAAAAGCTGATCTCCCGGGCTGCTGCAAGGACGTTAAGGAGGCTTTTCATGTGACAACGTTTTGGAGGTTTTTCATGTGAACTCGATATGTTCATTCTTTAGGCTACTATGAAGATTGATTGCACATGTATATACTTCCACGAGGTCCCGCCTCGGTCCATTTAAGAACTTGATCAGCATAATAATATTTCATTGGAGGGGTCATACTTTTCGTTACATTTGGCAGTCTAGGCTCTGCATGTATACTGCCCATTCGTGGAGAAATTTGAAAGTTGTACAAAGCCCTAATAATATAACTATAGATGGAGTACATTATACATAATCAATGTTGGAATACACCAAGAGAAGTTTTACAAAGTCAAAATTGTAAAACTCTTATAGAATTTTAGTGATGTAACTATAACTCTATTGTCTCTATAGCTATAAGTTTACCTCTGTCGGCATGATGCTCCCTCATACAGGTTGACTGCTTCCATTGAACAAAGGGATTTACCAGAATCATAATCTAGTTCTATGGATTTACTCAAAATTATTTTAGCATAGGCATGATGAGACAATGACAAAATGGCCCTCAGCACTACCTAATTGATATTCAAATAGTTGAGAGCAAAATAGGCCTTCAACATGATTTTTGTGAGTCCACTTTACGTGCTTATGCATTTTTCTTAAGCACCATGCTTAAAAAGGGCACATTGGTCATTTGATCATCTTTAAAAATTGCACCAGATTTTATATTCTAAAATTGTGGTATGTTTTTTGCTTTCTATTATTCATTTTCCTTATATCATTAGATCCAACTAATAAATGTCAAGATTTGCTCTTACTTTTATTCTATTGTATTTTCATTCTTTGATTTCAATAGGTCGACATAATAAATTTTCAGATTTTGTTCTACTTTTCATTTTTATCGAATTTTAAAAGGAAAAGTCCATTAAAAATTGAACAACCAAAATATATATCATTATAGTAACTTTCAAAAATGGTTACAATATAAAAGAACAAATATAAGATCAACAAAATGTCAATGCAAATTCTAAAAAAACTCAATAACCAAAAAAATATTGAAATGGTTGGATAAACATTTATATAATCACCAGAACACTCAATAACCAAAAAAATATTGAAATGGTTGGATAGACATTTATATAATCACCATAACACGCATCAAATGGTTGTAAAATATAAAAATTGAATACAATATTAAACAAAATTCAAGTAGAAAGTATATAACCAAAAACATATTATATTGGTTGTATATTTAACTAATTAATAACCATAAAATATTGAAAATTATAACAAATATAAAAATATTTTACAAAAAAGAGATATATCATAAAAAACACTACAATTACAAAAAATCCTTGAGTAAAACTCCAAATCAAGAAAATAGTTGTATTTTGCAACAAATAAAAAACCAAAAAAGGAAAAGCAAAAAATTTTAGATGGAGATTTCAAAATTGAACAAGAACCCATTGGATTTAGTAAGCTTTGCTTTTAGTTATTGAAAATTAAATATGGATGGTGCTTCCAAAATATGACATTCAATTGATTAAACCAAAATATGACATACTTGAATATAGCTGCTTGGATGAAAGGCGGCTCATTTGATTTAAAATATGCCATTTTGAATCTAGTAGCAAAATTGATATGTGCAATTTACCTTAATTTTCATGTCATATTTAATCAATTGTACACATCACTAGGAAGGGAAAGGAGAAAAGGATTAGACTTTAGTGTTGTTGCTACTATGATTCAAGAGTTGTGAACTAAAATTAACTAGAGGAGAATGGAATCAATTAGTTAAGGAATAAATTCAAAATGAGATCTAGAAAGCAAAAAATGGAAACAATCGGTTATTTGAGGATTTTTAGGAGAAAAATATCATTACCCCCTATTTTAAGATACCCATCACATGAGAATCTTTCCAAAGATGCTAATTTAATAGTTTCAAAGGACCTTAAGTAGCACGCTTAAGATTTTCCTTAAGCATGAGACTGTAAGTAGCAACTCGGTTTTATGTCTACTATTTATCTAGAATCTGATACTAAGTTATGGATTTATTCACAAATTGTTTCAACATAGACATGTGGCGATGTGAAAATAGCATGAAGAGCTGGTTAATTGATGTTCAAATAATCAAGTGACCACACATAAGACACTCAAGATGATTTTATTTTTAATTATTTATCAGAATTTGATACTCCTTCACATGTGCTTACTTCAAATTGCTTACTAATTTGTTTTTCAATTTTAAATTTTGCTCATCTTTTTCTCGTAACATTTAGTTAAAATAAGAATGTAAATTTCCCTAATCTTTTTCTCACTCATCTTTTTTTCGTAGAATAAATTATTACAATATGTAGAAATAGAAACTACTAAAAAGAAAAAGTGTAAGCATGAAAGTTTTACTTAGATCTTAACCATTGAATCTTATATTTTAAGTGGATTTTTCATGTTCATAAACTATTGTATGTAATGTGTTCCACCAGTATTGAAATACCATAAATTTTAACTAAAAAAAATTGGCTGTTGATATATCCACATTATTTAGTTCATACTAATGTTGGATTCTTGCTTCATTGTGATTCTTACAGTTTGGAGGCCTACTTACTACTGAATAGCAGTATTCTCTAGGATTTAAGTGATCATTTCATTTTTGTTTTATTCTATCCCGAAATGTCCTATTAGGGACGTTGAGAAGTGTTCAAGACTTTTTTGTTCATTTTATTAGTAGTGAGTATTTGTGAAGCTGCATTGACACTCACCTCTTTATTGACTCGGTTCCATCTCTAATATGATGGTCACATCGTATACCATGTTTGATTATTTTCATATTCCTATTTTAAGTAAAATAAAATAATTCGATTTTCTATACATAGAAAAATAAGTTATTTTACACATTTGTATTATGCATTAAAATTCTAGGTCATGCAGTCATGCCTTAAAAATATAATAAAGAATATTTTAACTTACATTTATCACACCAGTGCAAGAGAAAACATATATTTTTTCTTTTTTATGTCCTTCAAAATATAATAATAATTGTTCAAAATTGATGATAAAATAAAAAAGCACCAACGACAATTACATGAACTTATATTTTCATAATTGTTATTATTTATTTTCAGACATTCAACATTTGATCACACATGTTTTGATCATACACGCTTCGTAACATTCACCATTCGATCACACATATTTCAAAAAGTTGCTCCACTGTCATTCCATCAAAATTGACATTAACTTTGGACTTTTCAAGAAATCGATGCGTGTAAATTGTCCCAACACTCATATTTTTTGGGATATAATTTTTCAATTCAATAGAATTTTGGGGCTATTATGAAACACATGGCTAGTGTTTCTTGTATTGAAATTTCAAGTTCACCATGCAAGAAGTGAGTGACACATATCAAGACACTCTTATATGCTTCAAGAATGACACCTATTAAGACACTCTTGTATGCTCCAAGAATGACAACTATTTAGACACTAAAACACACTCAAAGATTGACACCTAACTAGACACGAAAGTATACTCAACAAATGACACCTAGAAAGAAGACACTTATATATATTTTAGGAGTGACACTTAGCCACTTTGCATGAGAATGGCTCAATATATATATGTGAGTCTCTTGTATCATCCAATCATCCAATAATTCAAAATAATTCAAGCATGAAGTATCAAAGTCAAAAAATAATATATTTTCTAGTCTCTCTTTTATTTTCAAATTAGTAGTTCTAATAATAGTTCTTGAAGTTCTTTTCTCATTAGCAAATTTACAAGAAGTTCTCTACTTACATAAATCTGAGCTTTAACAACACGTTATCAATATGAGGCTCCACCGGAATCGTTTCAGTTTTGTAAGTAGAACAAAGTATTCCATAATATCATTCTCAAAGTTAAGGTATGCTACTTATTAACACCTAAAGTTTATATCAAATCTCCATACCTCATCTATTTTTCATGTGATTATATATTCCATTTTGTTATGTTGTTAATGTCGATCCATATACATAAAAAGAAAAAGATAGCAAGCCGACCATCCACTTCTTGCATTCTATCATATATTGTTGCAAAGATTAGTAATGATTCAACTTAATAATGTAATGTTATTTTTGCTAGAGGCCGTATTCTCTATTTGGTTTTTGCCCTCATCTAAAACTCTAATTAAGAAATTATACATGAAAATTATTGTAGTATTAATACTTTTATATATTGTTCATTATTATTAAATGTTATAATGATCATCATATTGGTAAAATTAAGATTGTGGTTTATGTTTGTATTTTTGAATATAGAAAACAAATAATTTGTTGAATTTACATGATCATTAGCATTAGTATCAAGTTGTAGTTTCACAAGTTGTATTTGACTACATCTACACAATTACCACATTTACATTTATAATTGTAAAAGATCTTTTATAATTGTAAAATAAATTTTAAACTCAATCTCATCTTTCCCAATGGCTAGCCACAATTACCACATTTATATTTATTTTTCACTCATATTCTAACGGTAATTAAATGATTGTATTTAAACGATTTACTCTATAAATACCTTGTTCTCATCACCATTTTTAATATCTTTTCCAAAATACTTATTTATAATTTCAAATGGCTAAATGTTTTCTAGTAATAGTCACTTTGTTGACCCTCATTTTGTATGTTACTACTTTTAACAAAAATAAAGAATTGGATGAAGAATATGTAATACTTCTTATAGTAACTACTTTACCATATTTAGGCTAAGCTTGGGTTGTTGTAATATTTTTTGATAAATAGTGTATTAGCTTTATGTTCTTGAATAAAACTTTGGTTAAACTTTTACTTGTGTTACATTTATGTTAGAACATGTAATTGATTTGTTATAATGCATTAAATATTGGTTATATGATCTTGTGATTTAGATATATCAATGTCCAACTTTAAGCTCAACTTCGCCCCTCTAAACCTAAATGGAGATAATTACATGTCTTGGGCAAATAAGGTACTAAGGTATCTAAGATGCAAAGGGCTTGAGAAAATTCTACATGAAATTGAAAATGTGGGAACATCAGGGAAAAATTGATCCCACTAATAAAGAAGTAGAAAAAGGAAAGGAAAAGTTCGAGGAAGACCTTTCCATGAAAAATGCCAAAGCCATAAGATTAATGATGGATTATAATTGGAGTATTTAAATGTGGAAAATCCAAGATTTTATGGGATAATCTCAAAGAAAGATTTGGTTATCCAAAGGAAGTCTTGTTACCTGCAACTATTGATGAATGGATCAAATTGAGGTTTCAAGACTTTAAAAGTGTTGTTGATTACAATTTCGCCATGTTTAAAATTATATTACAATTGTAGTATTGTGGTAAAATGGTAACTGAAGGCGAGAAATTGGAGAAAACATATGCAACATTTCATGCATCACAAATAGTGTTGCAACAACAATACATAATGCGGGGTTATACAAGATTCTCTGAATTAATCCATTCTCTTCTGCTAGCAGAAAAGAATAATGAACTCTTGTTGAAAAACCACCAGTCCCGCCCCACGGGAACATTAGCATTTTCTGAAATAAATGTTGCAACATTCAATAAAAGGCGTGGTGGTAATGATAGATTTGGAGGTTGAAGTCGAGGTCGAGATCAAAATCGAGAACGAGGCCGTGACGTAATCAATTTCATGGTTGAGGCCATGGTCGAGGTTATATGAATTATTCTAGACCTCCTAGAAATCATATGAATTATTCTAGGCTTCCTAGAAATGATTTATAAGAAAATGGTAAGAATGTCCAAGAAAGCTCTTTAAAAATCGCTTTGTGATTCCTCGCTTAGCAACGCGGGAAAAAGGAACATCGGGTCTAAGGCAAGCAGAGGGACGCCAAATCATCTTTGCCTAAAGTATAAGTCATCTAAAAAGGGAAAAGAAAGGAAGTTAATTTTAATGAGTATAAACTTGAGGATGAATCAACTTACCTTAAAGCTGCAGATTTTACAGAAGGAGCATATGCATTGGAGGATATGGAATAAAATTATAATTATAATATTAATAGTCTGGAATAAAACTATCATATGACATTATAACTTATCTCTACTTAATATTTACGCTATGACATATTGGAGCTATATCTATATTATCATAATATAAAATATATTTTGCTAACTAACTCATCGCTAAGAATTTATATCTTTATTTATTTTAAGAAGCTGCAACATATGAAACGTGTTAAAGTCATTTGTATTCTAGACAGTGGAACGACTCACACGATTCTCAAAAGTAAGAGATATTTTGTTGATATAAGATCAACCAGCAAGAATAAAATACTATCAGTCCTCGCAAGCTTAATTGAAAGGAATACGCATTTGCCAAATTCATATTACCAAATGGAACAAAATTTGTCATTAATGATGCTTTGTTTTCACCAAAATGAAAGAGAAACTTATTAAATTTTAATGACATATATAGTCAAGGTTATGATACTGAAATAGTATTTGAAGGTAATATGAAATATAGCTATATTACTACTAATGTTTTGGGAAAGAAACAAATATTTAAAAACTACCAAAGTTGCCTTCAGGATTATATTATACATATATTTATGAAAGTGGGTAACGCTATATACAACAGAAAAATTTGATACAAATGTAAAAATTTGTAAACACAACCAAAGTTTGAATATTGACTAAATTATCCTTCATATAATTTTGTAATGACCCGCCTAAAGCGGGCCCCCGAGGTCGGGACCGGCTATCAACCAATAAATGTAGTCACCAACGATGACAACGGTAAAATGACTTCATTTAACGCGATAAAAAAATAATACAACTCGCCCATCGGGTGAACTAACCAACACCACAAAGAACTTAAAAGCAATAAATATAAATACAACATCAAACACTGTTTTACAACAATAATTATTATGTACAAATAAAACCCAAAGAATATAAAAAGTATGACTGCTGTCTCTCAAGCCACCATCGCCACCTCCTCGCTGGCAGGTATCAGCAGTTTACCGCCTAATGCATCTCGGTCATCCCGCAATAACCTACGATAAACGCCTCGCCTAGGAAATAAGGAGTCGCCTAAAAGCTGAGTGAAAACAAATATCACAAAAGTTAACCTACCACTCATATAATCAAGGATAATTCAAGACCCTTACCTATTTAGCGACTATCCACCTCAATAGTTATATTTTATATGCTACTCTCAACAAGATAAATCTTTCCTTAATGGCTTTCCGATTAACACCGACAAATCCACACCACGTCAACAACTTACTCACAGTACCCTTAATCACATGAGATATCTCTATTTGTTATCTCTCCTTAAGTATACCTAATTCCTCGGCAATATACCACTCAAACATACAACAACTCAAATATATATCTCTAACATCTCAATGAGCATAAAGATACAACTCAACCACTTAACTTTAGTTCACCTTTAAAGCGCTACTCCCCAATTATAGTTACACCTCCTATGACATCTAAATGTTCCTCATAAGACCTCCAACTGCTTTCATTGTCCTAATACAACCGAGCAACGATTCTAAATCAAGATAACTTAAGTACGGAACTATCTCACCAAATTCTTTCATTTAGTCTACGGAACTTATCTACCGCAACGGTATCAACGCCGTGGTTAGTCACAACCTATATACTAACACGCCAATCCAACTTTCCACTATATATATAAAATATCATCAACATCATCTATAGACACTGACATCGCTTCTAATTTTTATACCCACGCCTCCTTCAAATGCTTATCTCAACCATTAACCAACTCAACTTTTAACCTTATAGATGTATAACGATTAATACCAACTTATAGGGACCCACCAAAACTGGATAATATTATCAATAATCAATCTTAAAACCTAATTCGCCATAATCTTCATCAAGTCAACATCTAGTATAATCCGCACAACGCTCATAACCACAAATAAGTCATGAAAAACGTATCATAAATACCATAGAAAATTTAAAACAACATGTCAAATATGAATAAAGCATATTATATATATCCCGACTACCTAATATGTCATACAACATAATTCCAAAGAAAGTCTCAAAACATAACATATAGAAAGCCAAAGAAATCACACAATCACCCGTAAAGAACTCAAGAGACTCAAGAATCCACTATAACTCTAGTCATCGAACCATCTATCTCTTATATCCCCACAACCATACCAACCTCTAACGACAAGATATGCTCAATCCGTCTACCCGCAGAACGACCAATCGGGAGCAATCACACCGCACTTATACCAAAGTATAAGGGTCAAACCGCACTTATACCGAGTATAAGGCAAACCGCAATTATACACAAAGTATAAGTGCAAACCGCATCTTTATGACTAAGTATAAGTGCACACCGCACTTATACAATTCGGAGATAAGCAAACCGCACTTATACACTGGGTATAAGGCACACCGCACTTATACACTAAGTATAAGGCAACCCATCTCTTATACACTAAGTATAGGCACAATCGCATCTTATACACTAAGTATAAGGCCAATAAATGGCCACATATCCCGGCAAGTGAAGGAGAGTTACCTAACCCCTAATCATCATCCCAACTATGTGTGGTCAAACTCGATACTCAAGCTCACCTCAAAGCCTACACATAACTCCAAACTTCAACTACTTACTCCCAAATAATATTAAAGCACACAACCTAAAAACATCTCATTAATCGTGAATCAATCACAACCGATGTAAGGCCATTGCATATATCAAAAAGTACCGATAAGGCCATTTAAATACAACGCAAGTTTTACAAGCCACGTAAATCGAAATATAAGCCGGAGTTCAAGCTATTACTTACCTCAAGCAATCTTCACAATGTATCATAATCACATAATCATATCATGGCTCACACAAATGAATCACACATGATCGCATAAACCATTACATGTATACCATTCTCACATAATTATACTCACATAATAGTACTACAAGAACATGGCATTATTCACACATAATCATACTACAATGACATGTTCACACAATTTAAAAGTAAGTACATAAAGTAATACCCGTGAGATAAGTACTCACCTTAGTTAGCAATAAGGAAACGTCCCCGTCTAATAAACCAAGTGTCTTTCCCCACGTTCCTCGCCTAATCAAACACCCGAAATAACAATTACTACTCCCAACCCTTATCTTAATTAAATTGACTTTTCAACCAATTTTAGTTACAAATTAACTACTTAAGTACAGACGCTAATTATGTTCAAAGACTATTAAAATGACGAATTTCAACTATCCCGAGTAAATCCCATAATCGGTCAACACGTTAACCAAAATACTAACATTTTCAACAAATTTCAATTTACCCAATATATCAACTTTTCCAACTAATCAAACCCATTTCTAACAACCTCAAATCCCAAAGCCCGTTTACTACTCAAAATCTAATAAAACTAATTTCACATATATTCCTCCAACAACTTATAATTCATAATTTTCACCTCCAAAAAATCACAATAAAGGTCTAATAACATATTTATACTCAACTACATTTAAGAAAAGTCAACCCAAAAATCAACTCAAAAAAGTCAACTCACTATAACAACACTTTCTACCCCAAATATCGATTATCATCAACTCTTATATTATAATCTAAGCTCAAATAATAATTATATTCAATAATATCTCATCAAAATTTAAGTCAACCTAAAATTCCAAAAAGTCAACGGCCCTAAACGTCCGAAATTCGACATCAAATGCACTTCAACTCAAGAATAACTAATTTAGAACCCCAAGAATCGATTGGAGCAATAAAATTCGAAATACAAAAAGTCAACAAAAAGTCAACTCGGGCGATCTCACAAAATATTCAACAAGATCGGACCTTTTTACCTTTTTTGAAACGTAGACTTAATGGTGAGAAGCTCTCCAAGAAATTGGGGGTCCAAAGCTCGCAAGACGGGAGAGAAATCGAAGACAAAAAATAAAGCGACCAGGAGCTCCATCGCAGCGCCTCTCGCGGCCAGGGAAATAAGATGAAGAATGGGCTCGATAAGTCCGGGCCTCGTTGGTTTATGTAATTTAATGGTTGGCCCAATAGTCCAACCGCGACAACCTAACGCTTATTCGACGATACTTCTCGTTTTAACTTATCTCGACAACCAACTTCCAAACATTAACATTTCTACACTCAAATTATATTACCACCCAAATAATATCATTTCCATCCGATTACAACTTTAAAATTCTCAAAACCGAAATATACTACCAACCGACTCTGATTCAAGCATTTTCAACTATTCATTAACTTCAAATTTCGATTCTCGAAATACCTAATCGAAAGCAACTAGTATACTATTTCAATAATATTAGTAATGAATGGGTTATTACAATTTAACACAAGAAACATAGTCAAGATCACTAATCAGAAGCCTAAATTAATTATCTTGTTCCTCTTTAATAATTGTTACTCTAATGAAATTTTCCTTCCCATTGTTAACTACAATACAACTGGAATACATGGCTATCCCACAAAAACCATCCGAAGATAATCCTGCAAAAAAAAAAATCATGTACCAATGAACGAGAATAAAAATGACAATGCAGAAAATCGCAAAGAGGTATTTATTTTTCCGATGGAAGATATGTGCACATATTGAAAGTTGAGGATTTATGCACATATCTACCGCGGAGGATTGTGCACATATCGGTCTCAAAGGATTTTTGCACATATCCTTCGTCTCCGATTTGTGGACATATCCTTCGGTAATGATTTATGCACGTATTTTATGTTCAGCGTTTTATATATATATCTTTTGTCTAAGATTTGTGCACATACCCTTTGCGGGTAGTTTCTATTATTAGTTTCTTGTTTTGCATTTGTGCACATATTTCATGTTTAAGGTTTGTGTACATATACACCTTTAAAATTTTGGTGAATTCTTAATTGAAACTTTTTTTTGAAGAGGATGATTTCCAATTGATGGATACTACTAATACATTCACTACAAATAGAACATTTGATGATAAGAAGTCACTTGTTGCATTTTAAAATCATGAAACTTTCTATATTGGGTTTTTAGAATGGTGCAATGAATATGGAGTTTCAAATGTAGAATCTAAAAATATTAAAATATAATTAAAATAGTTACTTTAAAAGTATGAAGGATAATATTATCACAAAAATTTCATCAACTCCGCATGTAAAAATTTCAAGGATCAGAGATAAGAATTTGTAATATGGTAGTAAAAAAGGATAAAAATTTTAACTTTATGGCATGATCGTTTGGGACATCCTAATTCTACAATAATGAAAAAAATTATTTATAATACACATAGTTATCCATTGAAAGGAATAAAAATTAATAATGATAAACAACGTTGGCTTGTTTCCTTCGAAAATTACTATTAAGCATTCACCATGCGAACTTGAGAATGAGTCACCTACATTTCTTGAAAATTAATAATAAGGTATCTACCATAATTTCTATAATGAATATTATGAGAAATTTCTACCATCAATCGATACAT
Source organism: Lithospermum erythrorhizon (assembly GCA_019722365.1). Lineage (NCBI taxonomy): Eukaryota > Viridiplantae > Streptophyta > Magnoliopsida > Boraginales > Boraginaceae > Lithospermum > Lithospermum erythrorhizon. Next base: position 158,301 of record JADFUC010000785.1, on the reverse strand, counting down.
AATCACATCCACCATAACGATTGCACTATAAACCTTCATTAGAAGTAAATCAAAGTGCTTCAACTCATAAATAATTTCACATCTCCAAAACTTTTTATCTTTATCTCGTTGAGTAGATAATTTCATTTTTGGTAGTCCTTCCTTACCTTTACCCTTACCTTATCAACTTCCAACTTTTGATGGTGATTCCTGTTGATCTACAGATCCTCAGACTCTACGTTTTGAAGATAACAAATTACCTCCTTGATACTAATAATCTTTTGATATGTTTAGTAGTGCGATCGAAGTATATAGCAGGGCTTATTGTTTGTCAAAGGATCGAGACCGTGCTTGAAGAGTTGAAGATCTTATCTTTGTGATTAGGTTTTGTAAAGAAATTTCATACTAAACGAGTTTTATATTAGCGATTAAGAATGCAAGTTTTTAATAAAAATCGAATATGTTAAAACATTTTGAAAACGTGTGGTTTGAACTTGATTAGAACTTGAGTTAAGTTTGAATTAGACTAATATGACTGTGTGGCATATAGGGGCAAATTCACACTTAATTCAAGGTTTATATTAGGGTTAAAACACATTTTTTCTGCCGCAAAATCCCGCGGGTCGGGACATGTCGACCAAAGCTTAGTCCCGAACTTGTCCCGAAGTCCCACTGACTCAAGTGAGACAGAGATCGGGACTTGCACTTCTCCCGACCTAAGTCCCGATCCCAAGGTTTTTTGACGCGTTTTTCAAAACCTATAAAAGCCGCCTCATAGCCACCTTTTTGGGATACAGTCTTTGCACGAATTTTGAGGCTTACTTTTCATACTTTTCAATAGCAAAATAAAGCATTCTTAATCTCATATAAACCTCAATAGCCTAGAGATTTCATAGTGTTGTTTTGTTCATTCATAATCATATTAGTCATTTGAAATCCTGGGTAGTTACTTGGGTTCTTAATCGGGAGATAAGCAGTGTAGAACTTGGGGAATGGCTTTGGGTTTCAGCATAGAACTCCATAGAAGCCGTTGTTCATTTGATTTGGAGTCGCTTTTTGCTTGTACAAACTGAAATTAGCTCCTTTTCATAGTGGTGATCGCTCCCAAATCATTTAGGTTGAAAGCCGACTCGGCCGAAGCACTTAAACCAAAGTTCGTTAAATTGCCGAGTCTCTTCTTTCCCTTACTATTTTACTTTAGTTTATATATTGTCATCGTACTTTATTGTTGTTTTTGTTTGTGCAATTTTTCTATTACTAGATTGTCTTTATATATAATATATTTGTGTGGGGTAACTAATTTGTTGTAAATTATATTACTAAAATCTGTAATACAATCTTAAAATTGAAAACAAAAAAGATAGTATAATTTGTATACACCCCTCTAAGGATAAAGATTCCACGAACAATTAGCCAGAAGTTCGGTTCTATAATTTGTGCTTAATATCAATGGTAGTAAAATATCATGGGAAGCTCTGTGAATACGGGTATATTTTGTAGCGGCGGATCTCTAGTTCTAGGCCTCCTCGTCGGGATGGTACTAACTAATGACATCGGAGCAATCGTGATGAAATTTCATACGCTCTACGGAGGATCAGTCCTCTGATGGTTCACTTTAATTCCAATGAAGATTAGGACTATTCAAGACGTGTGCCGCGACCGACTCGAGCACGCCGAACGAAAAGCACTCGAGGCGGAATATGATTGAAGTACCAATCACTCCATGTTGAAAAGATAAATCTCAAATGAAATTCGGGCCCGGATGAATTAAAGAAGATTGCCTTGAATGGTAAGGGCAAAGGAATCTCCCACAATGCTATGTGCAAAGAAGAATATTATGGGAGTAATCAAGAGTTGTAAACTTAAGTAAGAAAATTTGGGATTCGGTTTCGAGACGGCTCATGTTGGAACAAATCATGAAGTAAACCAAAGTTCGCCTCGACCAAAGAGTGCACGTAAGTTTGAGACGAAAGACGGAGAATCCATTGCGGACATGCATCGAGGTTCAATGAGATACTCACCACTTGGGAGGCCCTCGCAAAACATTTTCCGTGAGAAGTTGTATTAATGGAAGATTTTTGAAGCCCTCACTGCATTTAATTACGATGGAAAAATTCAGGCTATCACCGGTTAAGGACATCGGTACTATTCCATCGGGTAACTCATTGGGTAGTTGGAAGGCGTAAGAAGAAGTAATTGCTTATAAAAGGTGAGTAAGGAAGAATAAGAAATCGCCTTGTTGGTTTCAAAGCAAGCCTAAAAAATTATCGGAAATGGATGAAAGGACGAAGATGACGATTTGGCTTACGTTAACCTAAAATTTCAAGAAGATTTTGGAAATACCGTAACCACAAGAAAGAAAGTATCCTCAACGATCTAGAAATGAGAGAACTACGAAAAGAAGTGGGCAAGTCTAAAGAACACGAAGCTACAACGTATCACCCAAATGTTTTAATGTAATGTCAGGGTCATATCAAAGTTGACTGCCCTCGATCAAGAAGTCCCAACCTAAGAAATCATGAAAGCCACTGGGATGACGATGTAACCGATGCAGCTCGACTCCGAGGTCGGTGAGATAGTTAATGTCGTATGCCTAATGGCAAATGACTCCAATCGCGGTACACTCGACTCAGTTCTGCTTTTTCTTTGATTATAATACCGATATTGATTCCGACGCGATGACGTTAAAATATCTTATGCTAAATCAGTAAAATAAATGAACGATGTTAAGACATGGCTTATATGATCTCTAAATATAAGTGGAGGTAACTCGTAAAACCGACGCATTTACTCACTAAAATTTCTCTCGACTAGAAAATGGCATCACTGCTTTAAAAATTGGAAAAATGATCTTAATAAAAGTGTTGATCTTGAGAAATTTGAGCTTGCCAAAGTTTAGAAAAGGCTAATAAGGAGATTCTCGAAGTTAAAGAATAAGTTGAACACCCATGAAGCGTGCATAAATAAACTTGATGAGATATTAGAGACTCAAAGTAAGAACATAAATAAAACAGGGTTAGGATATGTAGGTGATAACTCGTTTTCTCTTAACCGTGCTTCTACTTCTTTCATTAAGTTCGCTGTAGCCTAATCATTCAAATTATGCATCTTCATCCTCTCATCATGTTAGTAAACCTCACTATACATGTACTTACTGTGAAAAAGGAAATCATAATGTCTCTCACTGTCATATCCGTAAATTGGTTGATCTTGGAACTTTAATACCTGCTTGAAACTAATTAAATACGGGATTGTTCGAAGAACTATTCTCGAAACTAACCTTCAAAGTCTATCCGGGTACCAAAGCGAAGACTTGACTTTCGCAGGTGCTGGGCCACTCCTCATCCAAAAAGTTAAGAATGTAATGGATGATCGATAGCTGGTTTCTCGAGGCACATGACAGTGATCCTTCTCTCTCTGCTTTTTAAAATTGGGAAATAAAGCAAGTGGGATCCGTTGTTTGCATAACAATGAATCCAAGTAAAAGCGTTAGGTAAAGGCCGGTTGCAAGAGAAAAATTATTTTAAAATTAAAGATGCATCAGATGTCACGGTGTTAAGTTTAATTTACTAAGTGTGAGTCAATTATGCGATAATGATTATGATGTGTCTTTTTCTAAAAAACAAGTAAAGTATCTCACACATTCTCTAGTCATCCATGGCTTTCGCTCTAATAATGTCTATGATGTCGATTTCGATTTGATCGGTTTCAAATGACACGCGCTTAGTCAAGTACGATGACGCAGTTTATGGTACAGGGCGCTCTGTGTGGTACGGTAGTATTGACTTAATTTCAAAATTGTCCAAGCATGATCACGTTAGAGGTTTGAAAAATATTAAATTTAAAAAGGAACAATTATGTGATGCCTGTCAACTTGGTAAAATGCATAAAACGTCATTTAAATCTGTTAATAAAATATCCACTCAAAATGTGCTTGATTTATTGCATATGGACTTGTTTGGTGAAATGGATGTTGTAAGTCTAGGAGGGTCTAGATATGTATATGTTATAGTTGACGATTATTCTCGATTTACATGGGTTATTTTTCTTTCTAATAAGAGCATTACAGTTTGCTGTTGCGGCAAAAAAGTAACAAATGAAAAGAATACCAAAATCAAGGCCATTCGAAGTGATTATGGACAATTCCAAACTCAAAGTTCAAGGACTATTAGATAAACATGGCATCGAATTACAATTTCTCACCTCCCGAACACCTCAACAAAATGGAGTAAATGAAAAATCTGACCATTCAAATGATCGCACAACGTTAAACGAGACAACCCCACCAAAGTATTGGGACACGCAGCCGGGACACCGCATGTCACGTGCTAAACCGGGTATTTCTATACCCTTATTAAATAAAACTCCGTATGAGCTTTGGTGTGGTGTGCGCATTAATCGACAATTTCAGGACCCACTCCGCCCTGCGCTGCCCCCTCGAGGTTAACCGGCCATCAACCTCAGACTAATCAGAGTTTCAACTACGTGGATAAATTTAAAAAATAACTTTTATTTAACATCATAAATAAACAATACAACTCGTCCATCGGGTGAACTAACCAACAATACAACAACTGAAAAGTAATAATATAAGTACAATATCAAACTACTTGTTTTATAAATACTCCAGACAACAAAGAATTATTTCATACAACGTAACTTCGTTGAAAGATAAAGTATGACTGCTGAGGTCTTTCAAGCCAATTATCGCCATTCGCTGGTACGCAGCTACTCGGTCATCCAAGAACAACCTAGGGCACATAAACGCCCACCATGTGAAAAATAGGGAGTCGCCTAAAAAGTCAGTTGAAAGATAAATGTCACAGAAGTTAACCTGCCTTATCGTACAAATAAGAATAATTTAAATCACTTACCTATTTAAAGACTATATACCCCAAGAGTTATATTTTATATGTTACTCACCACAAATTAAATCTTACCTAATGATTTCCGACTAACACCGGAGAACCCACATGTAATACCACAGACCCTAATAAAGTTATACTCTAATCATCAATCACTATCAACTGGGATAAATCATCCGATTCTAATCCCTCGATGCAATATGCTCAACCCACACCCATAACGCTCTTTCTACCGGCAGAAGCCGGGATAACCAACGCTTTATAACAATCGGGCAAAGTTTATAAACAACGCCTTATACCGACGTATAAAGATGATACACAACGCTCTTATACCGACGATAAAAGTTCGATACACAACGCCTTATACCGACGTATAAAGTTGATATTAACAACGCCTTATACCGACGTAAGCCGATACACAATGCTCTTATACCGACGTATAAAGTTGATAAACAATGCTCCTATAACACGTATAAAGTCGATAAACACCCAGCCTTATACCGACGATAAAATGATAAACAACGCCTATACCGATGGCGAAAAAGTCGAGGTAAACAACGCCTTAGTGCAGCCAATTAACCCATAACCATCCCAATTCTAGGGTCATATCCTAATACTCAATTTACCTCAAAGATACATATAACTCTAGCCATCACCTCACAACAACCAACTACTTTACTCCCAAAAACATTAAAGCACACACTAAACAAAGACACAATCAGAATCAATCACAACCGCCGACAAGGCCATAAATCCTGTGGTGCCGACAAGGCCACGTATACAAAAAAGTGCAAATTTATTTAAGTCAGGGAGTTCGCCATCACTTACCTCCAGCTAATCTCTGCCGCCCACAAGTAAAACACAATCACATAACACGATCACACAATGAACACCATTCACACATAATTATATTACAAAGACACGATACCATTCACACATAATTCTATTACAAAGACATGTACTATTCACATAATTATATGCTTACAAAGACATGTACACCATTCATACATAATTCTATTACAAAAGACATGTACACCATTCAAAAAGAAGTACATAAGTGTAATACACGCGAGATGTTTTACCTTCACCTCTACTACTATCACAAAGTCCTCACAAAGAACGCTGGACACGGAACATACCCCTTCCTCAAGGGTCAAGGTCTAACAACACCTTAAAAGTATACTCTCAGAACTAATACCAAGAATTACGCTCTAGAATAAACATTACCAACTCTAATCGGAATGATTTCCTAAACGCCTAACACGATGTAAACCATCTAATTATAACTTCATCGACGTCAAACCAAATCGATCCCCCCGCTAAAATTCCATCTTATTACTTTATCATTACAAATCAACTTATAAGTCATTCTATATAATCGTTGTGTCCATAATTAACAACCTATACTCCAAAATATCGATTATAACTCAACTTGGAAATAACACTTTTTCAACCTAACTCCCTTTAATCAATTTTAAATCACCAATTTAACATCACAACAACTACAATAAGGTCCCAATTAAACTCCCTACACATTTAAAGTCTTATAAAAATATCACCCCAAAAAGTCAACCGAAACCTAGAAAAGTCAACTCGACCATAACATCCTCAAACGACCTCTAAATCATGAATTCATCACTTATATACATCATAGAACCCATAACCAACTAAGATTCATCATAAAATTGAATTATGGAAAAGTCAACTAAAAGTCAACTATGTCAAAACCCAAGAAATATCTCAAAAGACTTGAACTTTCTTACCTTTAACTCAAGCAGAAGGATTTCGGGGAGAACGATATTCTACAAACGATCTCTTGAAGCTCGAGCGACAACGAAGAGAAAACGGAAGAAGAAATTCTCGCGGGGAGTGAGTAAATCTCTGGCCAGCTGTGATTTTAGGAAGATATTTTTGTGTTTTGGTTTGATAAGGACGGCGTGATAATCTTAGCCCTTAAGTCACGAAAAACCGCACGTGAGTTCGTGCCCTAAATCACGCTAATCGAAGCATTATCGAACTTTAATTTTAAACGATCTAACCTAACCTAATTATCTCCACAATACTACTAAATTATGTTCTAATACTGCTCAAATAATCACAAAATAATATTGTTATCGAAATTATTTATACTATCACGGGTCCCGCCGAATCGAAAATTTTAAATTTTTTTTTTTTTTTTAACGTAATGGGGTTATTACACAATTAGTTAATTTTAAGGTCATTTATCAAACACATGCTCTAAATGAGTCTATTTTTCCGGGTTATTCATCACAGAAAGCATATGTTATATAATAAAAAGACCAATGTATTCAAGAGTCTATTCATGTTTCTTTGATTTAATCTAATTTTGTTGCTGTCGGGTTTCAAGCCAAGAACATTTAACAGTTAGAGGTAATGGTATCGAAAACATACCAACCATTCTCGATGTGAATCTCAAAGGCAGTAGCACCATCGAGGAGCTCGCAGAAAGATAATCCTCAAGATGTGAACGATTACTTACATGGTAGGACACATGACGATCTACCTAAGCCTACGAGAACGGTAAAGAATCATCCTCCAAACCTTATCATTGGCGATCCATCGAGAGGTATGACTACCGATATGCCTGCTAATTGCTTTGTCTCTCAATTCGCATCAAATATTAAGCAAGCTCTGGGATGATCCGAATGGGTAATATCCATGCAAAAAAAAAGAACTTGAACAATTCAAAGATGTAAAGTTCTGCATTTAGTCAAAAAAACCCCACATAGATCTATAATTGGAACAAATGCTTTTCAAAAATAAGCTTGATTTAAACTAGTATAGTTTTAGTAACAAAGCGTAATTTGTTATTCGCGGCAAGTAACCAAACCGCGGGTAGATTTTGATTTAAACATTCGCCATGTCGCTGTGGGGATTGTAATCCATAATGCATACTTATTAGCCTCTTCCTAGCTATATGAATTTCAAGCCACATCAAATGACGTTAAAAGTGCGTTTTTAAATGGTTTTCGAGAAGAAGAAGTTTTTGTAAAAAGAACCCCGGTTTTTGAAGATGTAAAATATCCTAATCATATTTTTAAACTGGATAAAGCCCTTTACTGATTAAAACAAGCACCTAGAGCTTGTATGAAAGACTAAGCAAACATTTAATTGTCAATGGTTTCAAAAAGGGAAAGCTCCGACTCTCTACTTTCCTAAAACTGCGGCAAACATCTCATTATACCCAAACTATGTAGATGATATTATATTCAATTCTACTAATGATCCTCATTACAGAAGAAAATTTCTAAAACGATTTAATCACGAGTTCGAACATGTACTTAAGAGCTCAATTTCTTTGTCGACTCCAAATAAAGCAACCGGACGACGGGATCTTTTATCTCAAAGTAAGTTTATCAAGAGCTTATAAAAAGTTCTATACGGCGGATTTAGTGATAAGCACACCAATGGCAACGGTTACAAGCCTGACGAGGACGAATACGGTGAACAAGGCCAACGAGACAACATATCGAGGTACGATCGGGTAGCCTTCTTTATTCTTACCTGGCTTCATGTCCCGACATTATGTTTGTTGTATGCTTAGGTGCTCGTTTTCAATCTTGTTCTAAGAAATCCCACTTAAACCACCTCCAATAGCAAATATTTGGAGGGGGTATTTGGTTCCAATAGAAAATATTTGATGTGATAATCTTGATTTATTAATCTTTATTCAATAATTTCTCATATTATTCTCGACAAAAGATGGAAGTGAGTATTACTTTACAGCGGAAGCTTATGGACGTAAAGGTCAATGCTCAAATAAAAAGCCCATGAGACGTGGCAAAAAGGCTATCGGGCCAACATATTATTATTTTCACTACTAGAAAACAGGCAGTGTACCTGCCACCGACGCCACGACGGCGCTTCCCTCGTCACAGAGTGCCTGGTGATAACGACCGACTTGCCTGCCACACTAAATCTCATACCGACACTAAACCCATTACCTCCGCGACATGCATAACTACGGGCCCATTGCTCCGGCCACAATCGACAATTCACACCGACGCCATAAAACATTTTAATTTCTTTTTGATTTATTTTATTACCGACACTTTGTTTAATTAATTTTATTTTTGATTTATTTTATTACCGACACCATACCGACAATGCATCAATTATTTTTATTTTTGATTTATTTTATTACCGACACTATATTTAATTAATTTTATTTTTGATTTATTTTATTACCGACACCCTACCGACACCACATAGTTTAAGAAATAAATACAATGCGTCAAGACGACACAAAACCGACACCACCTCTAAATTTTCCAAAAATTTACGCAGCCCGGATGTCGCAACATCTGCTAGTAAACCAGCCGCAAAATTCACAATAATACCAAAAACAGTCAGTGTGGCAAACAACATACAAAAACATCAAAACAATATATAAACATCAAACAAAAAATATCAACATAAACATCAAAACAAAAAATAATAACACAAAATACTATCTAACAAAATGAACAACAATATCATATACTTGTCTTTAAATACTCTAACACAAAATACCATTCTCGCCACAATGATTATGTTATGCTTACTTAACACACGAACATTCAATAGCCCTAATAATATGAAGGAACTAACAATCGCACTACTCACAGCCCATTATCATATACTCGGTTCTAAAACACAAATTACCAATCGCTTTTATGTAAAGGAATAAGACGAAATAATATCGATAGGCTTTCATTTTTAAATCCAAGAAAACCATACAAATAATCCCCTGAAAAAAATAGTATTTCTTCAAAATTTTGTAACTCATGTGAAATGAAATATTTAGAAGTTTTTTACTAGTATCGACATTACACTAAAAACTTGCAAATAAAAATAAATGATCCACTTTCTTCCTCGGTGCCGTCATTTTCAGTATCACGCTCCCCAATAGCCTTCCTCCCAGCTCCAAACTATTATCTCGGTAGTCCGACGCGTACCGTGAAGCATCACTATCAGTTGTCCGGAATCATCTTCGGTAACAAATTGGAATATCCTTCGCAATCGAATGCCACATCGCTCGACGGATCCACAAGAACAAAAGGGGCGGTCAGTTGCTCTTCAAAGATGTCTTCAGATTTAAAGCTGACACATCATTTTGCATATGAGTCCAATCAACTAGGCTTAGTATTCAAGTTTTCTACTGCAACACACCACTGCTGCGCTCTCTACCGCTGAGATGGTAGCGGCATAAGATACTTGTCAGCGCTCGCGCGATGCTAGGGATAAAGAGGTCATCCCTTGGAGTGCCTGCCTGTGTTTGATTTGAACCATTCCGCTCGATGTATTTGCATCCACTCGCTTGTGTCAAACCAATAAATAACACTTGAAGAGTACAACTTTATCACGTAAGTAGCCGCACGACACCCCAAATCTCTTCTATGACCCCATAATAATCAACATGGTCATCATCACTTTAGCAGAACCTTTAACACACACTCCGCTAATAGCACAAAGTGCTCTTGTTAACATCACTCGCCTAATGTCAAAGTAGTACCCATTGACGTAATAGCCCTTGCATCGCTTCGATTGGGAGTCGGCCCACTGTGTTGCCCCGGAAAGGCAGCCGCTTCCATATTATTCCATATATGATTCTGAAACCATTTACTGAAATTTAACCCCATGTCGTGATTTATTTGTTCCTCCGTCAAATGAGGCTGTAACTTTTCAATCAAATCATGGTACATCCTGGGATATAAGTTATTTGTTTAGTTAACTATTATAATAATATACAAATTCATTTTGTTATCGAACATTAAATATGCTACCTTACCGAACGTGATTCCTCAGACTTCAAGCAAAGGTTGCACAAAATATAATGATGCGCTTGTGGTGTATTGTTCGCGGGTCATGAAATATCGGTGTGTTTCACTTCAAACGTGTTTCGTCAGTACTAAACACCGCAAGAGTCAGGCTTTCCTGGCATCAGGCTTCCCAGACGCTTAAGTCCGTTTACCTTCGAAGTACATTTGAATGTAAGTTTGAAACCTTTGATCAAATACGCCGCAGATATTTACCTTCTAACAAGTTCTTTGTCTTACCATTTTCAATCCCCAAGAATCCAAACATGAGTTGGGCTATATAATTAGATGATAAACCTGTTAATCAACATATATTAATAAAGTCAAATACTCACGACTAAACGGTACATCCATCTATACCGCAGACAGACCTCCATTAAGCGCTTTCATAAGTGCAAATGTATCAAGGCCTCCATCACACAAAGAATGCCGGTGGGAATATTGTCTCCATCTTTGCAAATTATCTCAACAATATTACGCGGCGCTCCTCCACGTCCCATTACATTAAGAGTCATTACTTTAAATGTCGTTAAAGAAAACACCACTCAAGCATTACGGCTTCCTCTATATATCTTATCGGGCGCATATTTAAATCCGGCTGTGAAGTAATTTCGCATTAATAATACGCACATAATCGCATTACACCGAATAAATACTGACATAATTGCACATAATTGAATATAATTGAACATAATTGAATATAATTGAACATAAATACTCTGTTGAAAGCTAAACTCTAGATTTGCAATCGAAATGAATTAACTCAAAAATAAAACAACATATATACACATAATTACTATAATTGAACATAAAAATATCAAACATACCTAGGATTCGGAGTTCAAGTGGGGGAATTTAAGTATGCAGGGATTGGCTCGTTCTTAACTGACCTTTTATTTTCGACTTTTATATATTAACTACGGGCAAGCCGGGTCCAAGGCATAGCTGGCAAGAACTATAATCGACACCCCCCCAAACCCTCGATATCTGCTTTTTCTTATTTTCCATATTAACCTAATTATTCAAATTTTATAATAAATATATTCTATTCCAATAGTTATATATTAACTAATGTATATTATAAGCATAAAACATTCACGTCGATAATAGTCATACCAGATAAGATGTATTAAATAGTCGTAGTTATACTCTCGAATTATTATATGATCATGTACCGAATCTTACGAATATCTTTTTATAATTTTTAATAATAAAGATTTAATGATTATAAGTCATAATAATTGATTACATTACTTTTAAAAACTAAATTAAAAAGAAGTAAAAATTGATTTTTATTATTGATCACCCATTACCCGTAGATCACACTATACCGACACACCACACCAACACTGACCGACACTAAGCTCTTTATCCAACTCTTCTATTAATTTAAACCCACACACCACACCCTCGACATCCTCCCAAACCCCGACACTTTCCATTAATTCAAAAACAATTCAATCAACTTAACATTCAATCAATCCAACATTTAATCTGGTACCAATTCAATTTAAAACAAACAACTCCAATAAACCCAACATTCACCTCAACTAACTTTTATTAATTATATTATCAATTCCCACAAAAATATATTATCAATTTCCAATTCAAATTCAACTCTTTTATTAAACATATATATTATCAATTTCCAATTCAACTCTTTATTAAACATATATATTATTATTCAATCTCAACAAAAAATACAAGTAATTATAAAAATAAATAATTAAAAAAATTAAACCAAAAAACGAAAAAAAGTCGCACTTTTCCCGGGGCGGGCGCGCGGGGCCGCGCGGGGCGGCCGCTGTGGGGCGGGCGGCGCGGCGCTGAACCGCGACGGCAAGGACCAAGCGATTGGTGTCGGGTTCTCGATGCTGATTATAAAAAAAAATGATTTTTTTTATATATACAGCCATATCGCTTCTGCCCTTGTCAGTATAAACAATTAATTTTGATTTTTTTTAAAATTAACAAATTTCCCAACACCACCCGACACTACACCGACATCAAAAGGCCCAAATAAAAATTTTAAACAGGCCTTTAAAAACGACACTATACCGAAGACTACGGGGTGCCTGGCACTTCCCCACACCATGTAGCGCCCCTGCTTTTCTACTGCATTGCTTTATCCCTTTATTTTGGCCTTTGATTTATCATTTCCTCAACTTTTATAAAAAAACTAATATTTTTATTTTTAAATGTCTATAAATAGACTAGGATCAAGCTTTGATTTGGACACAAAAAAAAAAATCTTATTTTCTCTATTTCTCGTTAAAAAATAAAATGAAATAATATGTTAATTGTCAGCGTGCAGGGAGAAAATAATGCCACAGATAAAGTTTAATAATTTTTTAAAATATCTTCGTTGTGTAGTTCAAAATATTTATGATAATATTTGACGATACGGAAGAACAACGGCAGTTTATTACTTAAATATTGGTATTTAATTCTCATCTCCTATCAAGCATGCTTAAAAGCCGGTTAAACGTATTCTTCGCTACGCGGCGGAACTGTAGATTCAAGCCAGCGCCTGTAAGCCATCTCATATGATACTCATACGATTTTCATGGATGCACGTTAGATAGAAAAGCACTGAAGGTACTTGTCAATTTTCAGTCACCGTCGCACCTCGCCAATAAGAAGCAAAAATAGTGTAGTTTTATCCAATCAGTCGGGGCCGTAATATGTTGCTGCACTTATTAGCTACGCCGAATAAGTTATTGGGATCAACTTTTACTCAGAGCATTGCACTCCATTCCTACCAATCAATATATTCTTAAAATGGTGGTCCCATCACAGAGTTACTAGGTAAGTACCAAATTCTGTGTTTAGTGTTTTTTATTTTCTTCCATATATTGCATACTTACGTTCATCAAAACATTTCCCATGAAACTTTCAACACGATTGTTCTTCGTGTGCATTTTTTCTGCTGCTCATGTTATTTTGTTGTATGACTTAGGCAAGCATTTACCTTCTACCATGCTTGCTGATACATCCATATTCATCTGTATGCTGGTGCTTTTTTCGGTTTTGATGTTCAGTTTTGACCAGATGGTAGAATTGATATAAAAATTGCTCTCAACAGGGACCCACACGCCTTCGTTGGGGATCAAAGTAGCAAAACCTGCATACAGCTGATCTGGGGACCTTAGACCATGTAATGGAAGCTCGGCATTTTCCAAGGAGTTACTGTTGATAGATTATGTTAACATTTTAGGGCATAGTTATGAATGTGGGAGCGTTTCGCAATACCGGGATGTAGAGAAGTTTTAGCATTACACTTCTCACCTTATGTTACAGTAGTCCGTCAAATTATACCGAGTGCAGCGCTATATCCTTCTGTGCTTATTTGATCTCATAATGGTTGCGTTCGTTGTCCGTACTATAAGCTTAGTTTAAAGGACATATAGTTCTAACACTATTGCAAATTCTATTTTCTACAGATTTGCTTGTGGGATTTATTAAAAACATGTTGTATGTTGCATTGAATTGAGTGACAAATTCAGATTCTATTGTTTCTGTTGATGACGTTAACATTAGGCACCTCATTAAGCTCTGTGCTTGCTGTGGAGTGTTTACTTTTGGCTTAAATCATTTGAAGCAATAGAGACTTGTAGGTGGACCTATGTGTATCAAGGTGGTGCAATCGGACCACCAAAATTTCCGATTTTTTTAACAAGTGATATTATTGTCTCAGAATTTTTTTTTTCATTTTGATATTGTTCAAAAGTATTGAAAATATTGCGTAATATTTAATTGTACGAAATTTTCTTTCATTATTTCTAAAATGCACCACTAGAAAGTTTATCTAGGGTCTGTTGACTTGACAAATTGTTCAGATATTTTTAGTTTGTAAAACAGAACTATTCCCATATCCTTGGTTATATACTTAGATGATTTTTGGAGTACTTGAGTGCGCCTTATGGCAAATCTGGTCTGAATGAGTGGGATGCTGGAATTTTTTCATGGAGATGGGGTTCACTACTTCAAGGGGTGGGGGTGGGACGCAGGTGGCGATTCTCTGGTAGAATAGTGGCACCTAGAAGGGGGTCTGTAACTTTGAAATACTCTGCATATTCACGACGTGGTAGAGGTTGGGAATTGGGATCAAGGAAGATCGTAAGTGACAGCCTGTTTCCCCCTACCCCCTTATTTTTCTATCAAGTAAAATTCTGGGCAAGAAGAAAAAGTGTACTTAAATAATTCCGATAATTTGGGTAGCAGGGTGTCCCATGGGGCCTTTCTACGTTTATTCTAATATCTGATTTATGGATAAAGGTTCCTTTGAGAAAACTTTGAAAGAGATAAGGATATGGGGAATAAGATGTTCAGTATGAACCATGAAAAACTATTGCAAATCAATGATAAAGGCATGTGATGTAGGAAACTTGTATTTGCAGATGATTTATCATCTACAGTTAGAGATGTTTTGCCCTTGTTTTTTAACAGAACTGAAACTTCATCTTTTTAATGAACTTTAATTCTGTTTTTTGTTTTTGTTTTGGCTATTCAAGTTGATACATTGCTTTGATTAAATTACTGACAGACGATTGCTTTTATTTTCTGTTGTTTTGACTAGTTTGCAGTTTTCCTTCTATTTTTCATCTCTCCATCTTCAGTGATTTATTTATCAACATGCCATGCTTTTGAGAGTGTTTGATTGTAATTTTTGAGAAACAGGTTTTATCAGGGTCTCCCGCTGAAATTTGTGGTTTACACCATGGAGATGTTGTGTTTAAATGCTCTGATACAACGATAGTTAGTCCATTACAGGTTTGTTTTATTATTTCAGTGATCATCTGCAGCTTAGCACAAATTCTATTTATACTCAATAGTTTGTCATTTATGTTGGATACAAAATAATATGACCAGGATGATGCAAATATGAATTATAACCAATATGTCTGAATAGTCCATTGTAATATGAGATGCAAATATGAATTTATAATCAATATGTCTGAATAGTCCATTGCAGGCTTGTTAACTTGATTGGTAATGCCATTACTAATCTATATTATCTACGGTTTCATGTAGCTTGACTTGTTCTGTTTTGTGTGGTTCTTTTGAAGGATTAGGAGTCAACTTGATCTATAGGATTGAAATCATGTTTGTCAATTTATATCTATGGATGTCTCCACACTTACGCTATTAAATACCTCCACACTTATGTTGTTAAATACTCCTTCCTTCTCCTTCTTGCGTGGTTCTTAATCTTCTTTAAGTAGATAAAGATATACATTGTGTGTCTTGAGCAGGCATCTTATATACTTTTAACCACTCAAGTAGATGCAAAATATATGGTGTAAATATTTCGTATAATCCTATCTTACTATAGTTTTTCGAAGTCATATGGGACATGGCTGGAAAAGTTGTTGAAGTTAATGTGGTAAGGGAGGGATCTTACAAAAACATGAAAATTGAAGTTAAAGACATCATATCAGCTGATGAATTCTACCAGTAAGTACAATAATTACGTTAATTAGTTATTATTTTTTGCACATGTTGCTTCTTTGTGATGTTCATCAAAGGTGTTGGAAAGTATTTTGCACCTGTTACTTCTACATTAGCTGTTGCGTTTTTTCACTTTATCATTGTCATTTTGGCATCTTAATTTTGTTGAGGGATGCTGATTTGTTCTTTTGTTTTAAATGTGTTAGCAGATGGTTGCTTCCCAGGGCATATGTAACCATGTCTAGGGAGTTGTAGTACTTTGGCTATTGAGAGCTTTTCCAAGCATTGCCATAGTTACAGTAAAGCCTTTTCGCTATCTATTTATATATTTATCTAATCCGGTTTTTATCATCTTAGTTGATTATGATTAGCACTTTGATATATTTTGTATTGATATTTGTTTCTTCTTTAAATGACTTTGACCTTTCTATTATGGTTGATTTGGAGCTTGGAATCAATTTTATTACAAGGTACTGCAACATAGAGCTTTAAGTTCAAGTTTTGTTTGTAAGTAGGTAACTTAAATGTTATTGCTATTTTTGTTCCTTGAAAAAGTTGCTTTCAAATACCATCTTAGTGCAATGTATCACCAAGAGATAATTGTCAATTTTGTGTCCCTGATATTGTTTAAGTTGATGTTTGGTCACTGATAGTGGATCTGTTGATTATTTTTTCCTCATTTATGTCCATGTTATAGTTTGATTTCTTCAAATCAGGTGATTCCACCACCAATTAAGTTGGTCGAATAAATTGAACTGTTTTCACATTGAGGGCATGTTTGGTGAAACAAGTTAAAATGTATGCCTTCAAAATTGAAATCTGAATTTCGATTACAAGTGACTAACTGAATGGTTGAAATAAAATGCCTATAAATGTAACACTTGAAGGCACTAAGTTGTTTGATATTCAGCTAAATCATAGGTCAAGTTATATTGCTAACTATACTCGTATTAATTAAGCCAGGTATTGTATACCAAAATCAATGTTACATTAAAGTAAGATAAATAATAAATATAATAATTTAAATAACAAAAGCACTAACCAATGGAGTATTACATAAATACATTAAAGTAAGATAAATAATAAATATATTAAATAATAAAACCACTAACCAATGGAGTATTACAAAAACTAGGTAATAATAAAATGATATCAAATAATAAGTACAATAATTAATATTATATGTAGATCAATATCCTAAACTGGAACATTCGAACGGCGGGGAGGTGTTTAGGAGAAGGTTGGACTTTGGAGGCATTGAAAAGAAATCGTAAGTCAGATTTTATTGCTTCGCAAAGTTTGGACATTTTGGAGGGATGACTATGAGGTGGAAGTATTATTGAATAGGGCACATTATAAGTATTACACTGAATAGGGCATATTATATTTTTATGATATCGGTTATCTATGACTTTAATTATATTTATCATATTGAAACAATCTTATGAGTATAACTTATACACATACATGCATTATAAACATCCCAAATACCTATGACTATATACTAATATGCATTGGGGTTTAAGATTCCTGCTTAATACACACAATCTATACCTATATAAAACGTAAAGGTAGTATTGCCGGTTACCAATAATACAAACATGGAAGGCCACGTTGTGAAGCCACAAATATTTATTAATAAAATGACCCTGACTAATTTGGTCAATTATTAGAAACCTTTAGTTATGCATTGATCCACTTTTGCTATTTGATTAATGGTGGTGACTATAGTACATACACGTAGCTTATAATAACCCGTCTTCGTACTAATATTATCAGAATAAGATAGCCATTGCTCGGTGGATTATTTCGGTGAGAAACCGAAAAATTGAGTTGGAATAGTTGAAAATACAACGAATCGGGTCGGTTGGTAGTACATTTCGGTATTTAGAATTATAAAGTCATAATGGAATCTGGTGAATCTATATTGGGGCTTTTGGGTGGTAATATAATTTGAGGGTAGAAATGTTAATGTTCTAAGCTACTGGTTTGCATAAGCTTAAAAACCATTTATCGATCAATTAATTAATTCCGCTTTCACCCCACATAAAAATAATTTGTCACTCCATTCAATACACAAACCAAACAAGCGCCTAAAAATAAAAAATCACATTTCCCTTCCCCAACCCCAAACCGTGACCTCTCTCCCCTGCCTAATCGTGATTTTCTTTTTTCATTTCTTCCTCATCTCAGTAAGTTTTGGCTCTAAAATTCTCTTTGGTAGCTTCCCTCATCATCTTCTTTCTCGAATCAAGCAAAAAGTAAAGTTGTAATCTTTTTAGTATTTCTTGAGTTATGAGAATGTTGACTTTGGTGTGGATTTGAAGTTGACTCCTTGAGTTTCGAGGTTTAAAATGGTATAAAATTATCATTCCTAAGCTTTAGATTAGTATGTAGTGATAACACCTCGATTTTTGGTTTTAAATGTCAGACGGATGGGCTGACTTTCCTCGACTTTCAGAAATGAATACACTAATCTAATTACACGGGCGTATAATTGATGTTTTAAAACATGTATAAGTCTCTAATCGCTCGAATACTAAGAGGCGAGGAAGCTATGGACCCTTTGACTTTCGTTGACTTGAAGAAAAATGTAAATTTATAAAAAGTGACTCGTTGGAAGTTAATAGCTTATTTCGAAAGATAAGTCATGGATTTCGGGTGTCGATTGACGGCAGTAATGCTGAGGTAGATTTTGTAAGTTGATTATTATTTGGTTTTGGACAAGGTTGCGTTAGAAATGGATTAATTAGTTAAAAATTGATTGTTTGATGGATTAGATATTATTTAGAGTGCTGGTATCAGTAGGAAGGCCTGGCAGAATATTTATTATCGCCGTCCTGATTGTCGATTTATTAGCCGCTTAAACACTTGCAATGATATTTCCACCTGTAGCTGTTAAGCTGATAATTAAATATGGTCATGAAGTTGAAATAAACCAAATATGTTAAGTGGTTAAAATTGTGGTTTAGTAGTAATTGTATTTCTCGGATGTTTTACTAGACGCGAACGGAAAGTGCACTCGGATGATCAGTTTAAGTATTATTGTTATTTTCAGCAGTACTAATCTCACGTAAATTTTATTTATCTCTTTGTATATGTATATGGCATGTACTTCATGTATATTCCTGAGGATATGTTCACTATTATCATCAGTAGAGATTTACGCGCTGACGCGACGAAGCTACATATCATGATTTCTGTGTGCCTTGGTCAGGGGTCAGATTTTCATCTTGTAATTGATGATTTTGGTGTTTTGGTTGGGATTTGTTTATTTTCTTGTTTTGGGCTTCGTCTGTGGTTTACCGAGTCGTATAGGTGTTTTAATGAAGTTGTCGATATATGCGCCAAGTTGTACTCACTGTGTCAGGCCTTATACTACTTCGTATAAACATGAAATTGCTGGATGACGCTGAAATAGACATCCGATATTTGCCTTATACCTCGGTATAAGCCGGGGTATTTTACTGCACTGCTACGACAGTGATATAGCTTATGTCGACGGGCATAAGTTTCTCCCCGCAGTTGAGTTGGATTATATGCACATTAGTCAGAGAACCGGATATGAGTCGATATGAGTTGATACGAAGCTGCTATGAGTTGATACGAGTTGGTCGAGTCGAATATGTCACACAACCGCTGACCCGAGTTGATTGGGTTGTCGAGTCGACCCAGCCTGCCGTGAAATGCTTCGAGTGGTTTATTTGCGTGGTCGCAGTTGTGTTGCCGAGGTCGTGGAGCTTGGGTCTATTTTATTGTGTTACATGTTGTTTAAACTTTCTATGGTGTTTTGTGATCCGCTTTGGCGACTCATCTATTTGTTAGGATATCGTGTTGATTTGGCAATAGACGTCAGCTCTCGACGAAATTATGCTCTAATTAGGGTTCAAGCTAATATTAATCGGGTATACCTCCCTTAATGTTAAAAGTTGAATTCTTTAATGTCAGATAACTTTGGAATGAGAAACATTATTAGGTGCCAAAACATTATAAAACCCAGAGATTTATGCTAGTTATTTTGCACATGTCGATGATATTTTATAAATGGTGGAAATTTGAATTCAAATGTGATAGTAGATAAGTTATGATCTAACCACGACAGCTGATACTCATTAGTGGGTATAAGTTCTCAGATAATTAATTGAAGAATATGGTGAGATAATTTTGTACATAAGTTACCTTTGATTCAAGACATATAAGCTTGCTAAGTTGTATTAAGATAATGAAACGATTTGAAGTTCTTATGATAGACACGCAGATGCCCTAGAGGTGTATAGCTATATTTCGAGTAAAGACTTCATTAATTAAAGATAATAGTCGAAATATATGTAGTCGACATCATGAGTTTTCATATACTTAAGAAAGATAACAAATAGAGTAGATAAAAGTTGTGATTAAGGTGTAGCCATGAAAAGTCATTTACATAGCGGGTTGTCGGGTGTTGGGCTTGGAAAGCTATTATGAAAGATTTATCTTGTCGAGTAGTAGCATATAAAATATAAAAGTCTCGAGGTGTTTAGTCTTTAAACAGGTATGGACTTGAATTATCCTTGTTTGTATGGAGCATGGTAAACTTCGGTGCTATTTGTATTCACTCAGCTTCATAGCTGACTCCCTATTCCCTATGGGCATTTTATATGCCTAGGGGTCAAGCCATGACGACCGAGATGCATCGTCGAAAGTAAATGCTGGCACTCCATGGAGGTGTCGACGGTAGCTAGAAGACCCTCAACAACCATACTTTTATCTTCTTCGAGTTTTGTTGTACTTAATAATTATTGTTGTCTCGAGTTGTAAAACCCGTTGTTCGATGTCGTATTTATATTATTACTTTTTAGTTGTTGTCGTTAGTTGGGCTTCACCAAATTCGACGAAGCCAGATAATTTTTATTATCACGTTAAATGCAAGTTTATTTTTATCGCATATCCATCGTTGGTGACTCGACATTCGTGCTGATAACTATCTCCAACCTCGGGGGCCGACCAAGGAGCCGTTACACGAAAGCGTTTTTGAATTCTTATTTTATTATCAAATTAAATTATTAATAACATCAAATGATTATCTAATTTAATTTTCAACGATCAAATTAAGCATTGAACATTAGTATATTAATAAAAAACGATTGAAAATATCTAATTTTACATAATGTTCTCAATATTTATTAGTTCGCACAAGTAACGATTGTGGCCAAATAACAAGTGTGTATTAAAATATTTCTTTCTAACTCGAAAGTTAATTTATATTACTACTTTGTTGTTAAGAATCCATGGAGTTTCACTCTAAAATCAATTGGCAATATAGGAAATTGTCTAAGACCTTATATACTGATCCGGAGGACACCGATTTTCGATGTGGGATATGACATCTCAACACGCTCCCTCACGTGTAACCCGGTCATCGGCGAAATTTTACGTTTCCGGAACAACACCGACGGGGTTACATGTGCCTCATTAACTCGGGTTTGGCTCTGATATCATGTTAAGAATTCATGGGATATCACTCTAAAACCAATTGACAATAAATGAAATAACTCAAAACCTTATATATTAACATAGGAGGACTTCAACTTTCGATGTGAGATATGACTTCTGAACGTTTGTCAATCATATTTCTATTATAGATGTATTAAAATATTTGTGGAAGACTTAGTTGAATGATATATAAAAAAAGACATCTATTTTGCATTCAAATCTTGAAACTATTAGAGCGTGTATATCAGTTTTTTTTTAAATTTTTCTTAAAACGCACTCTATATCACTATTTTTTTATTTTTAGGGGGTTGCTTTTTGTGTATGTTTTTAGTAGTTTTCTTATTATTCACTTTACTATTGAAAATATAATAGAGAGTATAAATTTAGGGGATGAAAAGGGTGGGTGAATAATTTTATAAGGGGATAACTTACTTTAGGAGAGCTGAAAAAGCCCTATTTTTTTCACTTTTAATGATTTCAGCCCATATTTTAACTGATGCACATGCTCTTAGAAAAGATGAAGCTATAAATTGCTTTTAGGGATGTGAAAGATAAGTGGTGAAATGATAAAATTAACTTTTCAAGGGGTACAAACTAAAAAGGGTAAAGTTTTCATAAATAATTTTAAGAAGCTATAGATAACATTTTTCTAATATGTGACTAACAAAATGAAAAGCACCTAATCGTCGGCTCGAAGATCCGTGAGTCAGCTTCTGAAAAATATCAGTAATAAAACTGTTGATTTCATTTTATTACTATTTTGGTTTTTAAAAAAAGGGTAATGATGTTGATTTTATGATGAAGTTGTCATGCATGTGTAGTTTTGATTTTCATTCTTCAAAATTTCGGAAAAAAAAACAAGGAGGTCTTAAAAGGAGTTTGGCTGTTGAAATTGGAACATAAAAAGGAGTCGGATAATTTTCATTTGAGTTTCGATGAGGAAATTGCTAAGTTTGATAAGAGTTGTTCCGCTGAAATGTCGTGTGGTTGTTCCGATGATATTGCTACGTTTGAATATACATTACAATAGTGCGTCTATTTATAGATGACACAAACTTTAATAAACTTAACATAAACCTAATAATTGTGGCCCAATACAAATTACATGGATCGAACTCATGGACTACTTCAATGTGTTAAAATTATTTATGTCTTGAATTAGGGAGATTATGAAAGCATTAAATGCTAGAATTGCATTAAGAAAATAAATCGAGAACCTTCTCAAAACCCTTTAATGTACAATAGTTGTATATTGTAATTGAAAAGTTTCAACCGAAGCTATTATCCGTCAATATCAACCAATTAACTACGCTTTCAAAGCCCACCTCTGACCTATAAATTACTCTAGTATTTCGCCTTTACTTCGCCTAGAACAATCGAAAAGGTCTCGACACATTGCCTCATAATTCTATTGAATATCAGACACTTTAATTTTACCATTCTCAAACTATAGTCAAGGTGTGTTGTTATTCTAAATTAAATATCGTAACAAATATAAATATTAAACTTCATTAACTATATTAAAAATAAAATAAAAATATTTTGAAATCAATATTACAAATGTTAAAATGCTTTAAATATATTTTTTAAACTTTTAAATAAAATATTTACATAATTAGTATTATTGGAAAAATTATCTAAAAGTTAAATCTAAACAAAGATTAATAGACATCAGGAATGGACTCAATATGTATGAAGTAGATATATTGTGTGTTTATATCAAAGATTCATATAGTATTTCTTTATCTCAGAGAATATATATTCTAAAAATAACAAATTCTAATCTAATTAATCACAAAATGATACACAACAATATCTACAATAATTACTTCCTAATAAGGTAGGTACGAAGTATTATCTAAGAAAAAAGTAATAAAATCATATAATTAGACAATAACGTAAATATATATAGAATAATTATATTTTTTATTTAATTATATAGTTTTGTAAAAATTAGTGAAAAAACATTGTTATTTTCCTTTAATGTTTCCTAAGAAAAGTTGGAAACTCACATATTTTTCTTGCAGGAGTAATTTCGTAAGATAGAAACTTTTTTATAAATTAAAAAATAGAAACTTTTCTGATGTTTCGTAAGAAAAAATTAGAAATTTTAATTCATGAGTAGAAAATGTTTGATACTCACATGCGTTAATGCATTGGCACCCATTTAATGCGATAAGTATTAAGTCATTTTAATATGTGGTCGTAAGTACAATTCTTCAATAGTCTACCAATTGGAACACGCATGAATTAACGGATATCTTATGTTTCTAAGGTTATCGACATCCTCACAGCTTCCTTTAAGGACGTATACTTCCAATATGTCTACGGAGATCGGTTCTCAATTATCAAGAAGGCGTACGGTGAAGCAGACGCTCAATGGCCTCGAACGCTTTGTTCTTTCGACGCCGCACGAATGACGCAGTTGGTGGAGAGCAAGTCGACGGAATTCCCCTTTCCGCACCTATACTTTCGAACGAGAATGTATACTTAACAATATGTATCCTACGTTGAATATGATGACATTGTCGATCGTAATAGGATATTTAGTCCTACATGTGGCATTCCCTTCTTTAATAAAGCTAGTTGGGGTGATCTCTATGGGGTCAGAAAATTTATGTTTTGTGACACCGTTACCACCGAATCGACAACTAAGTCAAGAATATCTTTTAAGGCTACGACATGTGACATTTTTAGTATGGAGTTTATAGAGATTATGAAGTTGATTTGTTCATGGACAGTCTATGAAGTTGTTGAGATTTCATAGTTTGTTGTAAATATGGATATTATCTAGATTTTGAAGTTAATTTAAATATGAATATTATGAAGTTGAAACTAATGTAATATTTGAAGCCGGGCTGCTCACTTTCAATTATTAACAATGATAGTTGTCGCTTTTAATGCCACGAAAGCATTTCTAGCAACTGGTCATTCTCATTCTCTTACACTTTATGCATAGTACATATTATTCAACACCTTCTTTTTTACTTCACAACACTCTTCATCATATTATCTCTCTTTCATCTAATAATTAAATACTAATACAACATTAAATACTCTAATGGTTTTGTTTAATCACAATCCTCTCTCTTCCAACTTCCAATATCAACCACACATATTTTTTTATCACAAATTATTCTTTATTTAATATAACACAATGGTCAACTTATCTTATTTAATAAATATATGTTTTTATACTTTTGAGTTCAAGAATCATGATTGGACACAATAACGATTCTTGATCTATTAATTTTATTTATGTTATGTCTA
Source organism: Lithospermum erythrorhizon (assembly GCA_019722365.1). Lineage (NCBI taxonomy): Eukaryota > Viridiplantae > Streptophyta > Magnoliopsida > Boraginales > Boraginaceae > Lithospermum > Lithospermum erythrorhizon. The sequence continues at coordinate 133,445 of JADFUC010000785.1, read as the reverse complement.
ACATTTGCATCATAGCTCCTCCTTCGATATATATATATATTACCGTGAGTGACATTATTAATAATGTTAGAATATATTACTTGATAAGTTAATCATACGAAGAATATAAGTAGGGCACATCAATAGTTTTAGCCATAAAGATTCAAGGAAACTATTTGAAGTTTATTACATTAAGGTTTTCTTTTGAATGATATCGACTTCATTGAAGATTGTCCACTTTTTTATAATTGTATTCAAACTTTGACCTAAATATTTGTTTGTGTTGTATAATATTTTATAAAAAATATAACAAATTCGAAAAGAGTTTGAAATATAGTTTTCATTGATATAGTTTCCATCAAGTATTATACAACACAAAAAAAAAAAATATTTACGGTCAAAGTTCAAGAAATAAACAAAAGCTGGACAATCTTAAGCGACGGAGGAGTATTATTTTAATTTTATTATTTTCATGATCTTTTATGTGAGATATTTAGGATGTCAAGAAGTGTGAATTGTAGGATCATTTTGTAAGTGTCATATCCATTTTGATCATATTATTCACATATGGTAAAACTTCTCTAGTTAATTGACATCAAATTATGGTCTAATCATAATATTCATTATTAATCTCCACAGGGAAAATAGTCAATATATTGATTTAATAAGTAAAATTATTTTCTACCCACATGTGTAAACAATTTCACATGATGATACTTATATATCATTTATTTTTTAATATGAAATTAACTAAGTAAATTTATGCATTTGCAACTTTAATCCACATGTAGGTTTAATTTATTTATCTTTTGTATCATAAAACTAAATAAAATTTCAGACCTGTAGTCGTAATTCAACCTACAATTGAGGTTGATTCTTTTATTCCAATTCTTGATGGAACTAATTATTCTGACCGGAAAGATATTGTTGAATTTTCTTTGAGGTACATGGACCTTGACTATGCACTCCGTGTTGAGCAACCACTTGTACCTACTGATAAGTGTATATTATATAGTATTTTTGAGGTTTGATTAATTATATTTTTATGCTATATTGATTTCATTTGATATAAATTACACTTATTTTGATCTAATATGGTCGTAGGCGAAAATAAACAAAATCATGTAAAAAGATGAGTTGATGGACCAACTATCCAATAATTAAATGGCAACCCGCATCCTCCAACCGATGTACCAAGAGATTAAAGAGATTGGGCCGCCTTCCTGAAAGTCCTTTATGTGTTAATCATCAAACATTAAGCCGCAGGTGATCAAAGGCCACTTAACTACCAAGAACACGTACTTACACTCTTTGAAGAGTTTCAATCACCTGATTCCTATGGGCTATGGTTATAAGACCACCTCTAATAGCATGTTTTTGGAGTAGAAAGGTAGCTTTGTTTACTCCAATAGCTACTTTTGTCAATCTCTTTTTGAAAAATTTCACCTTTTCGAAAAGAGAAGCGAAGGGACATGGAGAATAACTTTGTCGGGAAATATTATTGTGATTTAGCCGTTGATGAGGCTGATTTCAAAATTATCCATCTCTTTTCTAAAAGTATATTTACTTAACTTTTAACCTACTAAAATGGATCCTAATCCAAATTTTAATTTCCTACCTAATTTTATATTTCCTGATCAACCTCGAAATAATAATATCCAACGCCCACAAAATTTTCAAAATGTTGGAATGCCAAATAATGCCCAAATGCCATATATGATGCCATAAAATTTTTTATGCCATACCCCTATAATTATCCATATATGTAGTTTGGGAAATAATCTGATGGGACTAATTTTCGTGATCATTCTACACCCTCGCTTTAGCAATGGGATCAACAGAGCTTCCATAATTTTTCCCAATTTCTTAAGAAATGTCATTGAGACAATCCATATAGTTTTTGCCTCCAACCGAACTAAGTTAGAAAAAAAAAAGTAATTATTCACTCGAGAATGAAAGATAATAAGAGACGCTCTAGCCGGGTTATTTTCGCTTACAAGAATAATAGCGAATTTGGTAGCCAAAAAGAGGATACATTTTCGGGTAAAATAGCTACATAAGGTCAACACGCATCTACCAAATGGACGTCAGTAGACTTCGAAATGTCAAAGTCATTATAGTGATATCAATGTTAAATTAATGTGCTGGGTCGGTGCATACAAAAAGCATTACCGTAAAGACGTAAGCGGTTGGTCGGATGACGACTACATAGCAAGAGCCCAAGAGTTGTACTTCGAAAAAAATAAAAAATAAAATTACTTTGGTTGATGAATGCAAGATGGTTCAAAATGAACCAAAATATATGGCTTGTCCTGATGCATCTAGAAGCAGTGGATCTAAAAGGAAGAGTAGTGAAGGTGATGTTTTAAGATAAAAACAAAGAAACAAGTTGATGCCGAAGGTCAAAACTTCATGGATAACTCAAAACTTATTGGAATACTCTAAGATAACAGAAGAACATCAACAACTTAGGAAAATGAAGGAGCAACAGATGAGTCATGCAACAGTTGCATCGCCTTCCACAAGAAGCAAGAAAGAAAAATAATTAAGATGTGGTACACCCTCAACCAAAGACAAGAGTCGGATGAATATGAACACATGGTTGAAACTAAGTGGTTGGATTGTTTGGTCATTAAGTTTATGTATAAGTATGTTTAATTAGTGCTTAGTTTTAATAAAGCGGTGTATTTTATTTAAGTATGTTTTTAGCATCGATGCTATGATTTAATTTCTTCAAGTGTGCTTAGTATTATGTATGATGTATTAATAAATATTAATGTATTAAGTTCCTGCTAATTTCATGTTACTTCACTGTTGAGTGCCAGTATATTGTCAAATCCTACGAATATTCAATGCATTATATTTGTTCACGCTAAGTATCACAAGTTCACATGCAAATTCATATGCTTTTTCCAGGTTCGGATGCTTTTGTCTGTATTCATATGGGTTGTCAAATCCTACCAGCAAAACATTATCTTTTAACTCAATGTGGTTAAACTGAATGGTTGGAGTCCGTAGAATGAACATTATAAATTCATACATGAAAATCACTTCAACTTTTATATATACAATCATTTCATTTTTCATATAGTCTGATGGATCCACCACCATATTTTTTTGATTTAGAAGAGTTCCAACGTCAATGGGACTTGGAGGAATCTTTACTCAAATGCCGAGAACTTTTACTTGAAGAATTGCAAGCTACAAGTAATCAATCTAACAAGTTGACATACATAGAGAGGGATCATGAATCTGCACATCAAAGGCTTGTAAAAGACTAGTTTGATGAATCTCCTACATACACTAATCATCAATTTGGTCGGAGATACAGCATGAAAAGGCCACTATTTTTACGAATTGTGAACTCTCTTTCAAATCATGATGCATATTTTACTTAGAGGTGGAGTGTTAATCTAAACGAGGTCTCGCCTCTTCAAAAGTGTACCGCTATACAAATGTCGCATATGGAGTCAGCAGCGATGCTTGTGATTTAATATGTAAAGATCGAGAGACGACTACTGAGTATGCTCAAAATTTTTTTGAAGGAATTATATTTATATTTGAGAAAGATTATTTAAGAAAGCCAAAACGAGGAAGACTTCGAGGAGACTACGTATCCACCCGCCTGCGCCTGGCCTGGCGCGAGAGTCATTAAAATCCCGAACACCGAAAGTCACCAAACCGATGGATCTACTCAATTTAAAAACACAATTCGCTTCATCCAAAAAAATGTGATCAAGCAATTAAGTTTCCCAAATCAAAACAGCTTAAAAATTTATAATCCATCACCGATATCGAAATGACCAACCCATAGATATATATACACAACATATCTCAAAATAAAGTAATGCCGGCAAGGCTACAACAGAGGATAAGTACTGTATCCTGAATACAAAATGACCGCCTTTAATGCTAAGGTTTCAAAAAGGAAATACAACAATAAAAACTGGTTGACAACACATCAAATGAGATCATGAGATCCTCACCACCCAATGCTCACCTAGCCACTCTGAACAAACTCTCCAAATAAAATTCTCTCTTGCCTAACTACCACCACAACCCAAGATAAATGAAAATGCCGCCCCATATTTAAAAGGGGCGTAGTTTACCCAAGCCTTAGTGAAACTTAACATTGTGGCCGAACTTTACCATACGGAACGGTGATAGTTCTAATTTTAATAGTCAAATACGAATAATATACATATATCCGTAACTATCTGACGTCATACAATAAGTGTTTCAAGCATGTCTCGCATAACATGTTAAGATATAAGGTCTCAATAAAGCACACACAATCACCCAAATGAAATCACAGAGACTCAACATCGACTATGCAAATCTAGTCATCACCTTCTATCTCTTCATATCTCCACAAGTATACCAACCTCTAACGCGCATATATTTAATCCGCCTACCCTTGTGAACGGATCAACCGCTAATAAACACCGCTCTTATACCGAAGTATAAGGCCAAACCGCACGCTAAGTACCGTAGATAGGGGCCACATCGACAATGCACACGCCAGTGCTCATAAGACTCATACCGCTTATACCCGAAGTATAAGGCCAAACCGCACGCTATACCGTGAAGATAGACCACACCGACAATGCAATAATGTTGAAAGAGACTGCAGAAGTCATACCGGCTCTTATACCGAAGTATAAGGCCAAACCGCACGCTATACCGTAGTAGTATGTGGCCATTAGCGCTACATATCCCGCAAAGGAAGCGAGAGTCACTAACTGCAGTAATCCCAACTATGTGGTCACCCCCCGATACTCAAGTGCCTCAAACTCATGCATAACCCAAACAACTACTCCACTCCCAAACAAAGATACAAGACACGCCTAAAACATCCCACAATCAGAATCAATCACAATCGCCGACAAGGCCACGTAAATCATGTTGCCGACAAGGCCACATAAATCGAATATAAGTTGGGAGTTCAAGCTATTACGTACCTCCAGAAATCTTCAGCGCCACAAAAACACACAATTATTAATACAACAATTACATGTATATCATTCTCACATAATCATAACACAATGGCATGTACATCATTCTCACATAATCACACCACAATAACATGTATATCACAAATCACAGAAAGACGTAAAAGTGAACACCCGCGAGATAAGTACTCACCTCCTCGCAAGCTTACCGCAAAACCTTTCTCACAAAAGACAATCATGTACCCTCATCTTTTCCACTCCATCAACGCCCTAACAAAAATACCCGTGTAAAGTATGATCAAAACCTATTACTATACCGGGCGCTCTGTGAGGATACATAACCACCCTTAGGGGAACTATTTCTAAAACGGGTCTAACTTGATTCGATAAACTATCGACTATAACCTTACTCCGGACACAACCCAATCGATCCCCCGCTAAATTCCACTTTCACTTTCTCACTACAAATCAACTTATAAGTCATTCTAATTAATCATCAAGTCCATAATTGGGCAATAACGATCTCTAAATCACTTAATTCATCACTTATATATACGCTACATAACCCATAACCAATTAAGATTTACTCATAAAATTCACACTATGTAAAAGTCAACTAAAAGTCAACATTCTCAAAACCCAAGAAATATCTTGAAAGACTTGAAATTTCTTACCTTAACCTCAAGAGAATGACAGAACAACATTCTACAAACGGCTTAGCTGAGACAATCAAGCAGTAGAATGGAAAAATGTTCGGGCGGGGGGAGAGGAAGTATTCTCGCCAAAACAAGAAAAAAAGATGAAATGGCGAAGTGTTTCACGACGTGGAGGATAAGTCATAAAGATATTTATAAAAAATTTCAGTCCCGCTCGGTTTCGGGTTAATTCGCTTTATCGCACTTGGCCCTCTCAATGAACTCCGATTTCAAAGATAAAATTCTTCCATTAAACACTACTAAATTATAAACGAAATTCGCTAAAAAATTTTACAAATAATATTATCATCAAAAAAATTATACTATCCCCTGTCCCACCGTCTAATCGAAAAAATTAATTTTTTTTTTTTTTTTTTTTTTTTTTTTTTTTAAACGGACGTTGGCTGCATCACTCCAAATCGCGTTAGTGGTGGCTTCCTCGAATGATCGGGAAAGATCGACCGCATGTATCGGGTGTCTTAAAAATTGTCTCAAAGCTCGACAAGTGGCAATTCTACCAATGACATAAAGCGTGCATCAACAATAATTCTCGGCGAGCATCATATGACTTATGGATATGGCACGTGTTCTTCGGTTTACCAGTACCTCGAACAATATAAATGTAAAGTACAGACGCCCGGTTTTCGATGATATTAAGCCTAATGCTCTCCACATACGAACTACACTGCGGAACGGTCATCACTACAATTTGACATACTATATCGCTAACGGAATCTATCCTAAATGGGTCTCGTGTTTGTTCACCACTCGATATCCCCAAAGTGAAAAAGTGCCGTAAATTGTTTGTAAACAAGAATAATGTGAGAAAGCGATGTATAACGTGCATTCGGTTCTCCAAGTTGGGATTCGATCATTCTATTAACCAAATTAATGAGATTTCAAGGACTTATCAAAATACGTGTAAGCCAGATCATTTTTACACAATATGATAGTGGAGTATTGTTATATACATATTATCGAAATCAACGCCGATTTCGAACCTTCAAACTCCGCTAGCTCTTAGTTCGCCTTTTCGATTATTCACACAAATGTTACCCTAATTGGGCATGTTCCTGCGTGTCCGAATCCGACATCCATATTTCGTATCCGAACTCAGAATAGGGCCAAACATATTCAATAAGTGAGGATTCGTGGAACATATTTCACAAAAGCTCATTACAACTCCAAAATTGGGATTTCAAATCAGTTTTAACTTTTTATCAACGCTTTTAGTGTATTTTGTACGCTTTTAATAATTTATGTATGCTTGTTTTACCTTCTTAATAAATCATGTTATTTTTTATTATTACATAAATATATAAATAAATTATTTAATTAATTATTAATAAATTATTATAATAAAATTTATTAATTATTATGTATCGACACTGATTATTATCATATGTAAAATAAAAAAGTAAAGAGAATGAATAGTTAAATGGTGGGGTATATGTTAGTGATGTGGATAAAAGAGAAAAGTGAAATATTGTTTGAAAAACTAAATTTATCAGAGATGTAATGCTTATCAAAGATATTCATGACGCTGATAGTAAATAATACGATGAAAGTATAGTGTTTTTAGTTTTTACCAAAACTAGCTATTGGAGATAGTTCAAGAAGCCTTTTCACGCACGCATTACCGAGGAGCAGCCACACGCATCGCCTGCCGCTTCTACTATTATTTTTCGGATACTTTTCAGGAGCATTATTTTTTTATTTTCGCTTTTAATTCTGAACTAATTTGTTATTAGTCAGGATCGTGATGTAGATGGATTCAAATTATTTATTTCCTGTGGGATTTGCTTATCGTTTATTTATAATTCTAATTATTATGCTTAATTACTTTTCATTAACTGTCATTGTTTAATTGTCGTGATAAGTGACTAATCAAGCGAGATAGCGATCACTTAGGAAAAGTGGTAATTAGAAACGTGTTTCATTTTACTACGTAGATATAGATACTGCTCATGCAAATTATGGCTAATGTTCTTCATCCCGATTTAATATTTTAAACTATCATGTAGATAGTAGTTTCCTCAAGCAGCCATGTTGCATTACTAGTGGGAGAGAATATTAATAATTTAGAATCCTTTTGTTATGAATTGGTAGATAATCCCATAGTTAATTAAATACGACGCATCTAACTTAAATCACGCGGTCCTCGTCCATCTTTCAGATATTAATTAATCTTTGATATTTGTTCATTTAGTTATTCGATTAGTTTTTATTTACTTTACTTTAGTAATTTAGTTAGATTAAATCATTAAGTATCGTTTAGTTAATTAAGGAAGTCCGAATTCAACTAAGACTTAATAAATCGGGATTTGTGGAGACGATACTCTAGTTTTCTACTATATTACTTGGACACCCACCCTAAATACATAAAATTATATCGGCTGTTGGCTCCATTGCCAAATTCCAATACCATTGATATTATTAGTTTGATTTTGGTGCCTTAACTGAGCTATTTTGATTTTTTTTTTTGTTTTTTTTTTTAAAGGAAAAAAAATTACGATTGAAGCCAGCCAGATTGCTCAGCTCAATTTGAAAGATTAAAGGCACAAAAGATATCATATTTAGCCTTTCAAGATCAGCCACGGATACATCGACTACGACTTAAGGAAAGCCATTGGGAAAGAGAAAATGAAAAGTTTTAGCTATCCAATTGATAAAGTTGTAAAAGTAAATAAGGAAACACCATTAAAAAAAGATGTAAAAGAAAGAAAAAAATTGTCTACTGTGTTTCTCTTTGTGTACGTCTATGTGAAAAAAAAGGAGAAAAGTGATATGGAAGGTGAAGGATGGAATTAAGAAATAAAAATGAGATGTTGAGCAGAAATTAGTGCGATAGTTATGTGAATTAAGCCTTGTTCTTACATGGTTAGTTCTTTGTTACACATCTCCTTGAGTATTAAAATTCAGAGTCAAATATGTTTCCTACCCGAGCCAAAGCACCATTACAACCCGAAATAAAGACCTTCCTCACCCATACAGATGTAATACATTTGATTGATAGATGTATAACCAAGTTTATGGTAAAAACAACATGATTCGTAGATTGAAATGAAACACAGCCACTTTGAGCGACGCGCGAGTTGTTTTCAATGAATCGATGATGTTATGTTGCTAAGTTTGAAAAAGTTTTTCTTCACTTCGATTGATTGCATTTTGATATATGTATTGATTTTGCCGGTAGGCACTAAACTCGAGACTTTTGACGCTATGGATTTCAGATAATCAATATTCTATTTGCTTGAGGACAAGGAAAAGTTTAAGTATGGGGGTGTGATAAGTGTATATTATATAGCATTTTAGAGGTTTAATTGATTATATTTTTATCCTATATTGATTTCATTTGATATAAATTACACTTATTTTGATCTAATTATCAGACTTAATTATTTTTCATTAACTCCGACCATTAGTGAATTGCTCGGTGATAAGCGTACTGGACAAGGTAGATAGTGTGATCACTTAGAAAAGCGGTAATTAACACGTGTTTATTTACCATGAGATATGCACGTGCCACGCTAAGTAGTTATAAGGTTAACGTTCTTCATCCGGTTCAATATTTTAAACTATCATGGTATTGCGCTTTCTTCGGTGCGCGAGGTTAGTATTAATCGGGAGAGAATATTAATAATTTAGGATCGCCTTGTTAATTGGTGTATAATCTCATAGTTAATTAAATATGACGACCCAACGTAAATTCACGCATTCTATCTATCTTTCGTATTATTAATTATTTTTTCATTTAGTTATTAGGATTAGTTTTATTTACTTTACTTTAGTAATTTAGTTAGATTAAATCATTAAGTATCGTTTAGTTAATTAAGGAAGTCTGACCCGAACTAGTACTCAATAAATTGAGATTTGTGAGACGATACTCTTACTTTTTCTACTTTATTACTTGACAAGATCCGAACTTGACCCACAACACATAAGATTATATTGTCACCTACTCCTGAGGATCCACAGGAAGCCAAGGAAATATATCAATGGTGGAGCAATCAAATCACCTAAGCTTAATGTCATAAAGTCTCACGCGAAAAGAAAGACAGAGCGCTTATCATTAACGCTCCGCCATTGAGAAATTTTTGCAAGCTATTAAGCAACAATTTGTTCTTTCATATAAGGCCTTGGCTTCTGATTCTTTGGAATGAAATTTATATAAACTTGATGTTGATCCAAATTTTAAGTCCAACTATTTATCTTTGCATACAATTGGTATTACAAGGAATCTTGTGAATGAAAATTCTTCTCTATTGTGGCATAAGAGATTGGGTCATATCTTTATAGAGAGGATGAAAAGATTAATAAAATAAGGAATCCTCCCGGATCTTGATTTTGCTAATTTTCATCTTTATTTTGCTAATTTTCATGTTTGTGTGGAATGCATAAAGGGTAAGCAAACCAATAAATATTCTAAAAGGTTCAAGAAGGAGTTCAAATATTCTTGAGATAATACATACCGATATTTGTGGACACTTTTCTAGTCCATGTTTTAGTTGTTAAACTTATTATATACTCCGTATCTTTTATCGATGATCATTCCTAGTTCACGTGTCTCTACCTAATATACGATAAGGCAGAAGCACTAGATGCTTTCAAAACATATGAACATGAAGTAGAGAATTAACATGAAAAGAAAATTAAGATCGTAAGATCTAATAAAGGAGGGAAGTATTATGGAAAATATATAGAACATGGGCAATCTAAGGGACCATTTGCACGATTTCTTGAAGTGAGGGTATTATTGCACAATATACAATGCTCGACACACATCAACAAAATTGTGTAGCAGTCACGCTTATGGATATGGTGAGAAGTATGTTGAGTTACTAAACATGCCAATGAATCTGTGGATTGAAGCTTTAAAACCCGATATATATTTGTTAAACCGAGTTCCATCCACATTGATCTCAAAAACACCTTTTGAATTATGGAAATGATGGAAAACAAGTTTAAATCATATACATGTATGGGTTGTCATGTCAAGATTAGGATTTATAATCCAATCATAAATAAATTAGAGGCAAGGACAGTTCACGGAATTTTTATTGGATACCCAAGTCACTCTAAAGGATATATATTTTATTGTCCCTCACATCAAACTAGAATTGTTGAATCAAATAATGCTAAATTTCTTGAGGAAGTTGAACGTAGTAGGGGCATGAATTCTCAAAATGTTACATTTGAGGAAGTATATGAAAATAGAGAGGTTCAACAAGTTTCATCAAATCCGGCGGTGGTGTCTCCTTAAAATGAAAATATTTTAAAAAGATCATCAAGAGTAAGAAAACCTACAATAGCGGATGACTATTTGGTATATCTTACCGAATTTGATTTTATCAAGATCCAACATCATATTCTCAAGCCATGGATAGTGATCAATCTTCATGATGGTTTAATGTCATGAAAGATGAGATAGAATACATGTATAAAAATCAAGTTTGGAATATTATTAATTTACAAGAAGGGGCAAAGGCTATAGGTCATAAATGGGTTTATAAAATCAAAAGAGATAGCTTCTGGTAAAATCAAACAACTAAGGGCTAGACTTATTATTAAGAGATTCACTAAAAAATATGGAGTTGATTACAATGAAACCTTCTTTTCAATTTTTAAGAAGGATTCATTTAGAATTATTATGATTTCGCTGGCTCATTTTTATTTAAAGCTTCATTAAATAGATGTAAAAATAACTTTTTTAAATGGAAATCTTGATGAAGGGATATACATGACTCAAGCCGAAAGTTTTAGTGATGGCAGTCAGAAAGTTTGCAAGTTAAAGCAATCTCTATATGGACTAAAACTTGCTCAATGACAATGGTATCTAGAGTTTAACAAGATTATAACCAACGGTTTTATTAAAAATCTTGTGGATCAATGTATTTACATTAAGGTCAGTGGGAGCAAATATATATTTCTAGTCTTTTATGTAGATGATATTTTACTTGCTAGTAGTGATCATGATTTACTATGTGAAACAAAATAATTTCTCTCCCAAAATTTTGAAATGAAGGATATGGGTGAGCATCTTATGTTCTTGGCATTGAGATTCTGCGAGATAGAGAACAAAGAACATTACATTTGTCTCAAAAGGCCTATATTAAAAATATTTTGGAGAGATTTGGTATGACACATTGTAAACCATCTATGGCTCCTACGGTATGTAATAGATGATAAATTTCATCAAGGTCAATCGGCTTACAAATGAATTGGAAAGGAACATATGAAGGGGTGTCGGATGCCTCCGTTGTTGGAAGTAGGCCAGTTAGATTCGATTCATATTCGGGTTCGAAATAGTTCGTTTCGTGGAAATTTCCGATTCGATAGTACAAACATGAAACCGAACCTTAAAATCGAGTTAGAATGACGAACGAACGATGCCGAAATAGTTAGATCCGGCCCACATTTGATCCATTATCAACAGATATGATGTAAACCTATGTTGAAAACACCATTAAAATACAAATTTATCATCATCTATCATTTTTCTTACTTATTTAAATACTACCGTCCATTCGATTCGGTCACTTTCGTAAAGGTGTTCAAGCGTTTGCTCAGCGGTTCGATTAGATTCGCAAAAGTTCGACTCGATTCGCGGTGTTCAAGCGTATACTCAAGCGTTAAATTTTAGATTCGACACTTTCGGCGATGTTCGAACCTAAAGTTAGAGCACTTTCAAGCATTATACTCAAACCGGTAAAATTCGGTATAATTCGGTTTGTTTACATTTCTAGTTGGAAGCTTGATGTATACTCAAGTTTACTGTCAAATATTTATTTCGATGTTGGATTCTTTGGGACATTTTTCAAGCGTAATCGGGACTAACGTTGGGGGCTGCTGAAAGTGTTAGGTATTTACAAAGGAACCCAGTTATATCCTAACTTATAAGCATACTAACAATTTGCAAGTCGTTGGATATTCAAAGGTTGTATGATAGTTGTTTGTGAAAATTATGCCGTTAGAGATTTCATCTACCTAGAAATAATGCGCTTTCTTAATTGACTCGGATGATAGTATTTTCAGTTCTTCAATATAATTAACATGTATGTTTGGAATCTCATTTGGCAGGTACCCCTCCCCCTAAAGTTCTTGGTTTTGTTTAGTTGTCTCTAATATATTAAATCCTTATTGTATAACTTTCTCAAATTGTTAATTTTGTGTATAAACTTTGATTTTCAGTCAAATTACTTTCTATTTTTATTTTCGATTGATTTGGAAAATAGTAAATGGTGGACGATTCTATTTTATTTGGAAGATTATCTTTTTCTTTGAGTTAGATGGTCTTAACTTGATCATACTTTCTTACTCTTCTTCCCACTTCTAAATAATTGTGTGGGAATCTTCTTATTAGAGAAATTTTGTAAACTAGCATACTTTGATCAAATTTTTTGGCTAGCGGCACACCTACATAAACATACAAAAATGCCCTCCTTTTCTTCCGGTCTATTTTCTTCGCCGTATTATAAATTACGGCAATTCTCCACCGCATCCCCTACTCGCGCAACTAATACTGCCCCTGCCCGTCCACATCCCCCCACTCACCAGTTTTAGTCTCTCCCTCGTTTTTTGGTCTGCCCCAATCCCACTCCTCGAAGCCTAACAATCCACGACCCACGTCTCCCTATTAACACTTTTTAATTTGGGGGGTGGGGGGTAGGGTTATTTTAATTGGCGTGGGGATAGGGTTCACACAATTATGGGGGCTGTTTGCCGATGATTAGTAGTGAGTGGTAGTGGTGAGAAGCTTTGTTGGTGGTGATGTTTGGTGGTGGTGGGGTTGCGTAATACACAAAAACACCACTAAACGCGATATACACGATCTTTGGAAGAAGAAGGGAATGAGGAGGAGTGAAAAGGAAGGGAGGCATTAATCTTCCCATGAGGGAGTGCCGTTTAGGCTCAAAAAATTGCAAGAAGTCTTAGATATTGAAAGATGTGTTGACTTTGTGCTAGTTTTTAAAATTTCTCGTCTCCTTCTTGTTAAGTATTGAGGAGAAATTTGGCAAAATAGCACACTTTGACCAAATTTATTATTTTACTAACACACGAATTTATTTGCCTAAATAAATCTTGTGCTTTGTGAAAAACAACTATTTCTTCTTTTCAAAATACACTTGCTCTCAGCCTGTGCCAGGTATTATCCCAATGCCCCAATCCCAGCTACGCCTTCAGGATCTCTCCTAATGTCCCGCCTATTACCCCCGTTTTGATATCAACAAAATATAAGGAGAAGGCTAGGGTTTTTCTTGAATTTTGGGGGAATGGGGCGGATAGAAGAGCTAGAGGTTTCTATAATTATGGGGGTGGGGTTTGGGGGTGAGTGGGGGTGAGGGTAGATATGGGGGTTGATGGTGGTGCTTTGAAAAAAAAAGAGGAAGAAGAAAAGAAAGGGATAATTTTGTCTTTTCATTACAATTTAGGCAAATAAATTTGCAAGGTGCTAAAAGTTAATAAATTGATCAAAAGTGCTATTTTCCTAAATTTCTCAAGTATTGAACCAATAGGCTTGAAAACAAAGTAGACCATGTATCTTTTATTCAAGTTACACTTCGAAAAGAGATATCTAAAGCATCAATCATACGTATTAAATGGTGCACTTGGGGCATGGCTTACCGGAGTTGGTTGTATATTTTGGTTGGCTCATAATCTTTTTCTTAAGCTTTAATTAATCTTAACATGGCATCAAGTGATTAATTTATATTCCTTCCTTTTTCTTTTTGTTCCAGGAGTAATATTACCAATCAATAACTGGCAAAGGTATTTTCAATATGAATGACCTTGGCTTGTATATTTCTGTGTCCAAACCATTGAGCTGTGCTGCCATTATCAACTTCAAACTTACACACCACCAAAAATAATTAAAGGGGTGCTACAAATCTACAATGATTATCAATGGATATGGTCCCTTCCCACATTTAATTTTACATAAGGACGGGTTCACATGATTTTTAGATGTATCATAAATCCCTTAGCAGCCATTGTGACGATATTATTTTGCATATGAAGTTCTGTTCATATTTCGGGTGTCAAAAGTAGAGATGACATTGGTTACTATAAGCCAATTAAACAAAACATTGAGATATAAGATTTTCAATTATTGTTTAGATTAATACTTCCTTTTTCCGGATATGTAATTGAACTGCAGAACCTCTTATTCAAATGTGCTGAGAATGGAAGAGTTTGTTTAACAGCAACTTAATGTAAATGAATCCAACATAAAACAAGAATGAAGATCCATGGAAGACGATCGAGATCGCAACATGACATCCCCTAAATACGAAGGCTCTATCTATCCGAATACATATATTTCTCCTCGAATGGTCATATATACATACACTAAATTCGCCTTTTACTAGTCATGAGTAGATTTAGGCATTCTCAAAAAAGGAAACCCCCTTTTGTTGTATTTGGAATTGGTGGGGAGTATTCTGTAATAGTACCAATAATATAGCAGAATAAAACATGTCTTACTTCAGTTTCAGCTATTCAGATCTCTTATCAGAATATTGTCTCTCGCGGGAGAGTAACAACTTAGTTCTCTCAAGCACACCAAAAAATATGGAACCTCCTAGACCTATCCACAATATCCTTGGCCCCATCCCCTGTAAAGTAGGGAAAGGGTACTCAAATTAGCAATGAGCAATTACATGATATATTATGATGGCAGGAAATATTGTTCTAAAATTCTACTATTGATTTGATTCATAAAAATCTAACTGTGAGAAGGGTTTGTCAGGAAAGATAGATGGCTAGGTCGATCTGAGCCAGACTTATCTTAAGAACTAGATCATGTGATAAATTAATTAGGGCATAAAAGATGGCGTAAAGAGTGCACACCTTGAAAAGAGTAGAGGTTCCTTCCTCTCGTACAATAGTACGGATACAATGAGCAATATTATTGTACTGCTTTGCAGATCCCTGAAATATCAAGATATTTGGTTGAACAAAGACGTAACAATTTATCTAAATAGAAGCAACGACAACAGTCAGTTTACCTGGATCATCAATCTGGTCTTGATGACGTCGAGAGGAGTTGTAATAGCTCCAGTTATTGCTCCTGAGGATAATACAATATTCAGATGATGCCCCAGATACATTCTCGCTTAACAGTTTGAAGATAGTAGTCAAACTTGGGTATAGAAAGTATTAGATATTTGATTGGTAAGAAAAAAAACAAATTAACAATAGGGAGAGTTACTTATAAGCTGAACCGCATCGTAAGATTTAGCAAGAGGGTTTTGGAAGAAAACCCATCATGAGCTACTCCTTTTTTGCCAATTGGTTTATAAGGTGGAACCCATGATTTCTTAACATTGATGAATAAAGTAAATGAATTCTCCACTGCTGATTAGTCTGACATATTACTAATGGGAGCCTTCACCATCTGCAACTGGAAACGGGGAGGGACCAGAAACGTAGACCCTCATCAAACCACTCAGAATATGAAGTGAAATTTTCTTACTATAGGACTGACAACAGTACAATCACTGGCCATAACTGCGTCTATTTTATCATTTGTTTGTTGTTTTCAGAACTACATTTTTTGTTATACAAAATTTGCAAGATACGACTACTTCAATAATTGGTGATTGAGATATGAAGCATGTGTCTTATTAGCAAAAACAGATATGGTGGTATGTCACTTATTACAAAAACTTCCTTTGTACTAAATCAATAAATTCAAATTTTAACATAAACATTAGCATAAAATGTAGAATTGAACAGGCCACACCTCGTGTGATAAATTCAAAACTGCATTTATTATGATTTCAGAAACCAATATTAATGGTAAGAAATTGAAAAATACAATGTGTAAGATACCTGCAAAAGCTCCAATCATTGCATTCTCAGGGTCATTGAGATCTCTCCTGGCCTACAAAATAATAATCATATTAGCACAATGTAACATCAACGTCAACCGAACCAAATCAAGTATTTACCCTGTTCCAGTTTCTTTGTCCACAATCTAAATGTAAACATGTCAAGGGTTCACCATTTAAAGATTAACTGACAATCAAAATGATAGTGTATGTTATGCCTGAAGCCTGACTACACATAGCATGAGGAATTTTAATAACTTCTTTTTCTATTCTCATGGAACTTGTTATGAATGGAGTAGTTATGCCTTATGGCCATTTTGTATGATTATACACACTTATTATTCTGGAACTTGTTATGAATGGAGTAGTTTGAACTGATTACAGGAACAAAAAAAACATTAACATTAGCATCCCCCAATGCCTTTAATTAGGCTCCCAGCTAAGCGGGGTAAGCCCCTTTGATAACAAGGAGGTTGTTTCCGAATTAACCCAAGAGTGGAGTGCAACCACTCTACTACTTCACAATAGATAAGAAGCATAGTTAATGTAATGAGTCATTTCATATATTCCATTATATCCAAGAGCCAGAGAATATATTATATTTGACAGGAGATGGAAACAAACAGATTACAGGAACAGAGTAGCTAAAAACATAGAAGGCAAATAATAATTCAGACTAAAAAGGAGACTGTAAATACTTTTCTTATCCGTTCTAGTGATCAGATACACTATATAAAAAGGATTCTGTCTTTAAAAAGTAGGATACAAAATTCAAATTCTGGAGAGCTGAAGAAGCATGACTACTAGTTTAAAGTTACAACTAATTTACAATCCACTATGTATTCCCAGCTTGTTTGGAGAATGCTAGATGTATGATTTGTGAGATCATGCTTTGAACATGCTCGTCATCATTAGCCACGTGGGATAGCTCTCTTAAGGGTTGGGTCACGACAAAACTCCAAATGAGTACAATGTCGATTAAAAACAGGGACGAGATAATGTAGATTGTGGAATAGGAAGTGTCATGGCATCTTCTTTGCCTTACCATCCACCATGCAAAAGCTAAAACTCTCTTGTCTGAATCAAGATGGGGAAACTAACCAAATCTATTGCACTTGCCTAGTTGCCTCCATTGTTGATTTTGTGTTAATAAGGCCAATGGACAATGAATTCCACATAGTAACAGTTTGACCGGCTGGGATCCCCTGTCCCAATATATGACTCAAAACTTGACACAATAATATGGTGGTGCCACGTGTCCGTCAATAATTATTTATTTATGTTACTAATTTTAATTACTAACGTTAGCAGTTTATTGGACGGCGAACTTCTGTCAAGTCACTACGTTCATCATCCTTTCATCGATTTGTATCTGGAAGCCCCCCATCCCCATCCCTATTCTGGAAGTACCATGTGTCCATGTGAATTCATTTATATTTTTCTTTCCTCTTTGTTCCAATTGAGAGAGCAACATATAGAAAAGCACAACTGTAATCATTTATATTTTTCTTTCCTCTTTGTTCCAATTGAGAGAGCAACTTGACTGAAGTTTGTCGTCCAATAAACTGCTAACGTTAGTAATTAAAATTAGTAACATAAATAAATAATTATTGACGAACACGTGGCACCACCATATTATTGTGTCAGATTTTGACTCATATATTGGGACAAAGGATCCAAACCACAGTTTGACGATTTACTAGTTGTCAGAAGGTCCATGTGTTTTGAATTAGTTATCTATATCTACTAAGCAAACAAAACATATCTGGTTTTCAAGTATTCTAAAGTCTAGCTAATTAGTATTCAATCCGTTTTTTTATTTATTGTTCTAGGCTAAATTTTTTGTTTCAAAATATTTGTTATTTTACATTTTCAATGTACTTTTTGACTACTTTTTCTTATAAAAATATCAATCAACCAATTATAGTTTCAAATAGTTGTCATTTTACATTTTCAACCTACTTTTTTTACTACTTTTTATTTTCCTTAATTCATGTGCAAATAGCTAGAATGACAAAAGGAAATGGAGGGAATAGTTATTTAGTCATTTGCAAAATGATTATATCACATAGCAAAATGATTATATCACATAGCAAAATGATTTCTTTGACATAACGATAATAAATACCAAGAGAGTGAAATAGTATGAAATCACACTTACTGCTAGCTTATACCCCAGTCTGAGCTGCTCATATAGACAAAATTGGATAGCATCAAAAGGCAGGTCTCGCAGGAGAAAGGATCCATACCCCTTCATTTCCAAGAAGATCATCAATGAAAAGCTATTCAACATTTCACCTTCTTATTTTAATGGGAAAAGACATCTTGGATATGAAACTATAGAAATTAATTTGAAAATGAAGGGATTATCACATACTGCAAAAAGACCCCTAACACCTTCCTTTGCAACAATAAGACGAACTGCTTCAGCAGCTGATGTAAATTGACCAGTCTGCATCCGTTGCTTAACAACCTGAAAATTACTCAGCATTAGATATGATGCTGACATCTTGTTAGAGTGATATATCTTGAACAGCAAACTAGACAACCTCCGTTGGTACTCTGACAATAGAAGAAGCGGCACCAGCCACAGCACCTGCAGTCTATATGAAGGAGACAAGGCTCTGAATGAATTGAGGAGAAAACCATTGCTATGCTAATTTAATAAGTTTCTACTCTATGATAAGTGTGCTAGTGGTTAACAACTGATCTAAACTTCGACGATTCTATGTACTCTCCAAAACTGGCTCTGAAATATATATGACTACAGGAATTCACGAAGTATGTAGAACTTACAAGATGAGCCAAGGCACTTAGATTTTCAGGAATTGTTTTAAGTAATTTCTGCTTTGCTGGTTCATAGACACCAATAAATATTGCTGACGCCCTGAAAAAGTGAATAGGTGAAAAGCTTATTTATTGTAATTGCATGTTACTTCATTGTCATAACACCAACCATCTCCAACTAATTAAACAAAAACAATGTTGAACAAGGAACATGCAGTAGTTGAAACACAACATATAAGGTGTATGATAATGACAAGTAATACAATAAATGACTGGTCATTGAGAATTTACATTACATTAATCATCATTTACATGTTCGCCGACAGATAAGCAGCTAACAAACACACAACTTTCAAATACTTAAGACCTCATATTCACCTGATTCCACATTTATCTCAGACCTATAAATATTTATGTATGTGCCTGTAAGGCTTTAACCTTATTGTGCATTTATCACAAAATTGATGTAAAACATTCGACGGGAAAATACTGTTCCGCCTTTCTACTTTGGAGGTAAGAGGAACAAAATTTATCTAAATGGCATCATCTACTGTCTGAGATGCAAAGGGATCTCAGTATGCAATGAGAGTTCTATATCTCAAGCTTGTCTCGGTTAATTTGGCATATGTTAAGAGAAAGGTTAGATGAGATTCCTATCTCAAAACTATACATATCATAAGCAGAGTGCATAGGGGAAACAATTAAACCCACACTTGGTGTTTTTCTGTTTTTCCCTTACAAGCTGATCAAAGGAATGTGGAAGCTCGTTGCAGACACTAGCATTTGTTATGCACACAAGGAAACATTTGCTTCTCCAAGCTATAACCTTCCATGGAGAAGAGAAATTTCTAATAGTAATAACAATAAACATGTTATCCTCATTCTATAATAAGTTTGCACAGCAGCTGCAACCATATCTGGTCTATATTTCAAAAGAATTTGTACCAATTACATGTATAATGTATTGCATAGTAAACTAGTAACTGCAGGAGTTCAATATAATTTTTTATCTTGATGCAATAAAAAAAAAAGTAACTCAGTCAGATTGACATATGAAGCGAAGACAGTAACTCATTTTAGAAGACATTTGGTCTCCATTGTTAACTTCATAAGCACTCCTTTTAGGGAAAATAAAATGGGGCAACGTAGAAGTAACATATGGCTGTAATTATTAAGAAGCATCTCTTCGGCCAATCTAACAATGAGATAAACATTTCCATTACAGAAGAACTTACGGTAAAACGCCAAAGAGATTGCCAGCCAATCCAGAGTATAGATTCCTCAATACTAACTTTCCCCCACCATGAGCTGCACATGTATAATGAACAAGTACTCAGAAATGGTTCACCAAAATAGGTTAAGAGTGCAGGATGTTTATCGGTCTTCAAATTAGACATTAGGGTTAATAATATTTATCTCTGGTTGATATAACAGGAATATCATTGTCTTAGGTATATTCATACGTCTTCACCAAGTAAAACAAATCACCATTGAGCATATAAAGAAAACACAGAAAGGAAATGTGGGGAAACCTAAAAGATATATATAAAAATAATACTAGCTTACATCATATTTACAACGCATAATAATATTGAAAAAAGACACTTGATTTCAGAGATTACATCATTGCATGCCAGAGGATATAGATCTTACACAACCACAACCAATTCATTTATGTGATTAAACAAAGATTAGATACTTCTATTTTTTTAGTATGCACGGAAACTGAATATTAAGTATTGAGTATAATAAACAGAATCTTTTTTCTTATAATGTTTTTATTGAGCATGCAAATCAGAAGTTCAGAGCCAAGGATGAGAAAGAAGACAAGCGGACACCATAAAAAGTGCTACAACATGAACCTGCTTGAAGTCGGGTTTTTATTGTGTCAATTGGATATAAAGCTGCTTCTACAACAACTCCAGCTGCAGCTCCAGCCACAGCACCCTCTGCAAATTTACAAACAGACTAAACTTTTATGCTGAAACCCGATTGTAAGTCTTCATATCCTAGTCTCAAGTATATATGCATGTCCAGAACATAAATTAAAATGTTGAAACTGTTTCCAAACTCAACAGATATTTCCCCATAATAGATTAAATTAATTGAAAAGCACTCAAAACAATGGCGTGCTACCTAAAATCTCATGATATCTGCTTGGGTTAGGCTTCAGGTAATTCTGCAATTGACATATCCATTCATATCATATACTCCGTACTATAATAGCTATACTGCTATACTGTCGATAATAAATGTAAACGAATACTAATCGAACAAATAACACATACCATAAAAAACACCTAAATAATTGATTGGATTCTGCTGCTGTTTGTTCATCGATGAAACAATTTGAACATCGTGAGATATGCTTCTCCCAATGTCCAATGTACCTAAAAGGCGTTTCGCCAAAATAAAAATACTCAAAAACTCAGCAATTAAGCTCCTTTACAAATAACTGTCCTTAAGTGCTTCGAAATATTATTACAACGAAAAAACTGGAACAGATCAAATGCAAATATCAATCCTTCTTAGCCAATAATTATCTCTATCGAAAATGCACATTGAACAAACCTAGATTCAGTTACATTACTACTGTTCTACTCTACATTCTACTATAACAAGAGTGGTTCCTGCCCGCGGTAGTTTGCCAGCCCGAGCTCTAACCAGTGCCCATCCACAAATAGCAGTTGCGTCCCCGTTACAAAAAGAGCAATATTAAAAACATTGTGTGATAATTGACTCACACAATTTTGATTTGATTCAAAATTATTAACATTGATATTCGTAAAGTTGGGTGAAAATAATATATTTTGATACATTGTTACAAAATATTATGCTAACATATTTAAATATATCCGAAGTCGGAGTTTAAAAAGTCTAACAAGTCAAAATAAAAAATTGGACGATATTTTAGGAACGAGGAGGGCATATTATGGAAGCTAACTAGTAATATAAAATTGGTCTAAATTGAGATGAAAGTGCATTTGGAAATAACATTACCCGATGAGTGTTCGTTGAAGGTAGTCGGCATTGTTTGAGTGTAAATGAGAGGTTTATAGTGAAGCCAATTAGTGGGATTTAATGAATTAAGATTAGCAAAAATGAAAAATGCAATGAGATTAGAAGATGAAGTCCAAGCCTATTTTTAATGCAAATTTGAAACAGTGTTAAAAAGGATTAAATGACTATTTTTGCCGAAACTTTCTCAAACATTACACTTATAAATAGAGGGTACTAATAATAATTTCACCCTTTTTTAATATTGTTTGGGTGTGTTTTTAGCAGTGGTGGGCAAAAAATGTACGTGTGCCTTGAAATTGTCTTGGAGAAAGTGTTGGTGTGCCATAAATAGTCTTGGAGAAAAAATGTTTGTATGTCACCCTAAATAAATGACACTCGTTGGATCATCTATTACATTTGCTTAAAACTATTACTCGTTCTGTTTCAACTTAATTGATCATAGAGGTAAAAAGTAGTTTATTAAGTGATTGGATAATATTAATAATGACCATAAAAAATACTTTATCAAAAAGCACATTAGTTGATCATGAAAATAAAAAGTACTTTACTAAGATACAAAAGTGAAAAAATTAAAATAAAATTGTATTGAAATCATGATCAAGTACAAAGTGAGTGACAGTTTTTGCTACATAATCAACTAAATTGAAACGAAATGAGTAATAAATAAATGCACTTGTTGGATCATTTTTTTTTTAAAGTCTGAAACTGCCACACTAACGATCCATCGAAGTTCTTGTCCTGAAATATCACAAAGAAGTTAATCGCATGATGTACCTCAATTGATCATAGATCATTTATTTTTAAACACACTTGCATTTGGGTACGCGCATAAATTAAGAATTACTTACCAACAATATTTTTAACGTAACGACACATGAATATCATACTCGATCTTCAATTGCTTCTTTTGTTTGGTGCATTTTCTATCGATATTATGAGATATATGACAATATAGCTTGTTCATATATATAAAGATATGATGAAGTTAAAAGCAAATTAATATGTTATATATATAGTGGAAAGTTATTGTCATACATGTAAGTTACCATGACTCATGTAAATGTGCATATTTTATGCAGTTATGGATATCATTATGATGTAAATTACTATTATGTCCTTAAATTAAAATTTGATAATTTATTATAAGAGTATTAAATGGAAGAAAACTTATAGAAGCCAAAGATGTATAATATAGAGTAGATGCATCTAGTTTTTATTTTCCTCGAGTATAGGGATTTTGTTTGTTATATGCCTTTTATTGTAATTTTGTGAAAAATGAAATAGGTTAAATGCAAATATCAATCCTTCTTAACCAATGATGATCTCAAACAAAAATTAGTATTGGTCTGTTTGGATGGTGAACCTAGGTGAGGTTAAAATTTAAAAATTAATTTAAATGTGGAGATGCCTCTAAACGAGCCGAAAGATTAAAATTTAAAAATTAATCTAAATGTGGAGATGCCTCTAAACGAGCCGAAAGATACTGAAATCTAGATAGATTCAAGTTCCATTCGAAAAAGTTCGTTCACATGATTCGATTCGGTTGGTTTGGTATCGGATCAAAAAATTTAGGTTCAATTCTGTTCGATGAATCATTCAACCTAGATGAATACAAAAATAGAATACCAAACGAAATAAACTTGAAAGATCATCTAGATTAACCTAGATTCAACTAAACTCAATATACTACAAATAACTTGGATCAACATGGAGTACAACAAAAATGAACTATTTCGAAGTTTACAGCAAAACAAACATATGAAATCAATAAAATATTAGGAATAATAATTGTTGCACATGCGCATGTACTAGTAGTCTAAAGTTATTTAAAAAACAAGAATTTGAGAAAAAAGAATGATGGAAGATCATGCATTTTGATGAGATGAGGAATGGTGATGATGAAGAACGAGTCTCATCGCTATGTTACACTTTGTGTATCATATTCTATTACACTTTGTGAAACTCATGACAAATATTTGATTTTTATTTTTTAAATTAATTTATAGAAACAAAGAAAATAGATGTCATATTTTAAAGAGATGTAACAGGAATGGTAAATTAAAGTAGGATGGTGTAACAAATGATCCATTGATTGTTTTATGTATAAAGTCAATTGGAACAGGTGGCTAAAAATCAGTCTTCACGCGGAAGCCAAATAAGCTATGCAGTATATCTCTATTTTCATAATGTAAACAAGGTTCAATGATGGTACAAGTCACCTAAACCTCAAAGGACTTTTATCCGTTTCAATAGTGACTTATACCGCAACAAATACTACAATCTCAACAACTCCAGTACTCAAGTCTCAACTTATATATACATACCCGTGAAAACTACGCAGTGCTATGTTCTGTTTTGTGGCGAAAACATAAACGAGAGAACCCCCTTTATCATGGCTCGTGTCCTCTTCGATCACAGCTTGAACAATTCATCTCAAGCGCTCCTCAGCATTGCGACGTTTTGTCTGTGTGCCATGGCACTATTTGGGTGTGTCACACATTCACGAAAATGGCATAAATGGAAGGCGTGTTATGTGTACGGTAGAACTGGCCATGACCCTGTTATTCAGCTCAATCATGACGGGTTCCATGATTACCAATTGGGAGATACTGATCCAAGCACACTCAGTGCTGATGCTTCAATCTGGAGGAAGAACATCCTCATGGGAGGGAAATGTCAGCTCCCAGATTTTTCTGGAGTCATAATATATGATGCTTCAGGAAATGTAGTCGCCCCTTCAAAACCACCCCTTGCACTTGAATGGAAATAATGTTTTCAACTTCCCTTCAACATGTATTACAATGAGAAATATAAAGTAATTAAATTTCGAAGAACTCAAATATCTTCGGTATTTTGTTTCTATTGAAATATTTTAACGTCTTCATATTCGTAGTTTTTTTTGTTTAGATTATCTACACCAATCAACATTTGATTTTGAAAAATACCAACATTTGGGTGGAGTAATAGACAATTAAGGAATATTATTCCAATTTTCTCAAAAAACCTCCTCATGGCTTCATTAAAGTAAAGTATAGTCTTCACTAAATTATTCATGTGTCGAAGAAATAGTCCCATAGGTCCTTACGGATTCTCCTCCCACTTTAGTTCAACACCCATGATATTCATTGAGCATGACACCTATTCAATCCAAAGGTCCACTATGCCTTACCATCCCACCAAAAGCCCCATCACCTCTATATGCAAACATCAATCCAAAATAATTCGGGGTAATTTGTATCATATCCTCCTATAAACTTTAAAATGAGCACCGTAACTTCCTGTAAACTTAAAGGTCCACGATACTCCCTTATAAATTTAAAATGTTACACCACACCTCCCTGTGAGTCAAATTGGGGGCTTAAAGTTAACTTAGCTGCACTTCACTCGCATAATAAAGCTAGCATGATTGACTTTTATTTCTTTGCCTTTATTAAACGATACCTCCTGCTCCAATTCCCCATTTCGATCATTTGCATCAAAAGTACTTTATTAAAAAGTTATAATATTACTAACATACCCTAAAAAATAATTTATCAAAAAAATACTTTAGTTAATTTTAAAACGAAAAGACTTTACTGAAGGACAAAAGCCAGAAGACGCCCTCTATCCCAAATCGATGTAGAGGTTTGACTCGACACAAAGATTAAGAAAATTTAAATTTTATATTTTAAGCTACATTTTTCCTTCTTTTTCTTACTCTCAAATTAATCAAATCAAGCAACTAATTTTAGTAAAACTCCCAATCTTTGTGCATTTATGAAAGTAATAAATTGTATCAAATCCTATATGATCAAGCAGTTAAAAGCATTTAAATTCTTATTATATTTATCAAGAAATCTGAATCAATGAAAGAATAACACATAATAATGGCTTCTTTTCATTTTGCCCCCTGAACTATCACTATCTTTTCAAATTGCCCCTCAAACTATTATCTTTTCAATCGTGCCTCCCTAAAGTATCATTCCTTTCAAATTGCCCTTGATTCCTCTGAAGATAAAAAATACCCTCAAGTAACTCTTCTTATTCTTCAACCAACCTAAATACCAACAAACCACCTCACCACTCACCACAATTAACAACACGCCACCACCATCATATCCCTTCTCCACAACACACTCTATTTCTCCCACCCCTCCACCAATCCAAAATCGCTACTCCGCCCCACCCCTATCGAAACACTTCCCTCCCTCCTTACCTTCACCTCCCCCCCGCTTTTTCTCAAGTAATTTCAGCTTTGTCACCGAGTGGCGTACCTCGCCGAGGAAAAGCGGGAGATTCGCTCCCTTTGCATTTGCAGTATCCCTTTTTCTTTTTTCGGGAGAGCCTCCGTCGCTCGAATCGCCTCGCTGTCGATACCCTCGATATAACCAAGGAGGCGCCATAGCAAAGTTGTCAAGCATAATGAACATTCGCTAAAAGCGATGTGACTTACCTCAGTGGCTACTTCGGCTCTGAGTGGCCGCCCCAGGATTCATCCACCAAATTCTGGTTCACAGGAGCATCCTCCACGTAGAATCCTCATGAAGTCTCATGAATCATCGTGAGGACAGTTCACGCGGACAAGCATACGGCTGAATTTCTCTCGAAAAGAGAAATGAAACCATTCAAAGTCGAGGGAGCCGACTCAAGATACCAACTAAACTCAAAAGAGAACTTTTGGGGGGAAATTACCAAACTCAAAAGAAATAACCTTTTGGAGAGTCAATCACAAAACCCCAAAGGGAGAAAACTTCCTTTGGGATTTATTACCAACATGAAGAAAATGGGCAAACCCCTTTGACCTACTCTTATCCCCTCTGAAAATCGTAATTAACCATCAAATAAAGGGACGCTTTGTCGAGAAAACTAAGGAACCACCCCCGGGCCATTTAACCTAATTTGTACTAAATAGAAACCATCGGGCACCTGCCACAACAGCTGTTGAAGACTTTTCCTCAAAGAAAAGTGAAAACTTCAAAAAGTATACGGGAGGGATACTTCACCGAAATGTAAAAGAGACGCCGAAGCTGAAGTGAACCGAGGAAGGTCAGCAGAAAGCTGGGGGGTAGAGAAAGAGAGTTTTCACGAAAGTGGGAAATAAAATTGAAAAGAAGAGGGAAATATGAAAGGGTTTACTCACCTTTTATAGCCATTTTCGGCTTTGGTCTCCAACCGTCCTTTTCCTTCCAATCAGATATGGACACGCTACAAATAGGGCTGGGTATCCCACAAGGAACGATAAACGCTGATAAATTGAAATCACCCCCGGATACTCATACATTAAAAAATGCCTTTGTCATTCTTTTCACGACTTTTATACCCAAGTTAATCGGCGGAATACGTGAATCCGCCTACTTTTATTTGCGCCAAGACGACCATTTAATAGTTTCACAACAGGCTGCCTAAAAGGCTTTGAAAGTTATCCTGTAGCTGGGATGTGTAAGTAGGGCTATTTTCGTGATACTCTATAAATACCCAACATTCACTTCATTAAATGAATGCTACCAGATCCTATATATTTTATTTCATCCTCTTAAATACTCATTACATTAACTTGATCGTCGGAATACCTCACAAGTGTCACCACACGCCACTTTCTGCACATGACCATCTACACTCTTCATCAACATCCTCAGGAAGTATATATATCTGACTTACCCAAATGAACCATAATGACTGGCAACACCCATAGGTAAGGTAACCAAATAAGGACGCATGCGCTTCCAAAGAAACCGACATCTCAACAAAGTCTAACGATCTCGTAAAACTTGTCGCATCAAACAAGTTAGAAATATATGTGTACCTTAAGGTGAAGGTGATTTTGAGTTTTTGACCATAAGGGTGACTCAAAACACCCTCTATTAAGTCTCTATGAACTACAACTTCGACTGTTTACTTAAAACTACGAACTCTAGCCTCTAATTAAACATGAAAATCAGGCAAGATATCAGACACTCCAAGTTCCCGTCTGACACCGGATCCAACATGGTTCCGTGTTCAACGTCCAGATAATTGATCTGGACGGGGTAATGGATAATTTTAATGTACTGTGAAGTGTTCGGATTATAGGTCTCCCTACATCTTGGCATGAAAAATATATGAAATTTTTCCGAATATTTCTTGCAAATCACAAAAGCATAGCTGTTATGATAGACCATATCATTACAAAGGATTTAAATGCTGATGAGCTGATGCATACTAGCTGATTCAATAGACATCATGTAAAAACACACCTATAGGTAACCAATGGTCATAACTTAGTTCAGGATACAATATACAACAGAAAGGAGAGCTGAAGAAATAAAAGTTAAAACATTACTTGTGACTATAGGATGTTCTAATTATACCTCCAAGAAAAAATAATCTGCACCTGTGCATTACATGTACTCATCTCTCAAATGTCTTATACCCGTTTCCTGCCCTACCATAGACAGCGAAAAAAGCTATTACCATTCAAAAAAATTCACGGATATAAGTCCAAAGATAAAAATAAAAAGACGGAAAGAGAAACATGGTGAAGAGGAGCAGTTCTATAATTGTGAGGTTCTTGGTCCTGATTTCCACAATATTTTCCACTATTTCTTTAAGAAGACATTCCGATGATTTATAGTAGAACAAAAGGACTTGAGAAAGTGATGAGAGACTCACTGAACCATACTACTATATTGTACAATATTTTACTCCGTATCTATTATGACGTGTGAAGAGCTTGTAGTAGTAGTACAATAATCTAAGATTCTAGTAGTAGTAATTGACAATTGTGCTTTAACTATAAAAAAAAATGAAGGTGTGAAGAACCTTAAATTCAATTAGTCGAGATAGAACCATCCGAAGGCCACTGCGAATCATAACCTTTGACTGCACGAATAAAGGTTGGGTGTTTGGGGAAAACTACGAAAAGAAAATGCTTCTTCCAATGTTCAGCTAATTATTGAATTCCCAAACACTGAGTTGATCGATTTAATACCCAATGGACTTACCTGTTGCTGCTATTGAAGAGAACAAGATGAACAGGATCTTGAGGTGAGAGATGGAAAAGCTGTACAACAATGTACACACATGTACTTAAGCTGAAAATGTAAAGATAGGAACAGTAATCAAGTCAGAAGATGATCACATGAATCAAGAACATCACTTTAAGAATTAGTACAACAGGAAGGGGTAGTTATACTGTAATCAAACAAAAGTGATGATACCTTCCAAAACATATTAATAAAACTATCCATAAGGATGCAGTAATCCAACTTGACTCTTTGTAAGCAACCCATACCTGAATGCATTCGCAAGCATACAAAATTAACTAATATCTATGAATTTAACAACTCGGTATATTATAGATGCTGCTGGTAATATTTACATGCCTTCAAAAGTCCAAACCATGTTCACATCATACAGAAGTAAATCACTTCAACAAGACAATGTTACTACATCTTTAGTTTTACCGATTGACATCTACACCCTACAATAAGCTCTTAATTACTGATAACACTATGATTATAACACTATATAAAATTGAAGGATCCTGAAGTGACTATAGTGTTAAATCACCTACCAAAAAATTAGGTGTAGCATAAATCAGACACTAATTTTAGTATCCAGACTCAGGGTTTTGACTGATTTGTAATTATGGTTTTACCTATTTGTATCTTAAAGTAGGAACATCTTGTACTGTATAAAATTGGTATCTCCATCCAGTGTATCACAAGGAACGATACTCAAAAGTTTCACTAAATACCATAGATTAGAGTTTTCTGAGTACAGGTTACTTGTCTGAGACTACATAAAAATAGAGAGTTGATTGATTAGCAATAAATTTTAATTTACTAGCTCGTGTTGTCTAAATTGATGATTTATCTGCACATTTTCTGCTCAGCGCTAGAATGATGGCAGAAACATGTATCCTGGAACATCACAATTATCAGATAAATAGGAATTAGGATACTAAACTGAAAAGGAACATAAAGGTTTCGAGACGTACTGCAAGAGCAATGATATTTACGTAGAAGTCAATTAGTGTTGCGGATAGCCACCTGCGGTCATGTTTAATTGATAGTAAATGGAAAGAATTAGTATCCATACAGTATTTGACTGGGTAAATTAATTGTTAATTACAAATGATTGTACAACAAGGGTAAGGTTGAGTACAATTGAACCTTCCCCCCCCTCCTGCCGCTTAGGCAGGAACCTATAGGTATTGTGGCATGTTATTGGTGCACAAATGATTGTATCAAACAATGGATCTTAACTGCAAAAGGAGAGTACTTACGGAGTGAGCAGTTCCAGGCGAAATGGGGAACCATCCGTAACTATTGTGTAAACTAGAGTACCCAGCATCACAAAGCTTAAAACACCAAAGACACATCTTGCAATTATCACAGAACATGTCTTCTGTTCAGCAGCATCCCTACACGAGAACTTTAATCCATAAGGAAGATGCATTTATCTTTCACTTCACTCATCTCATTTCTCAACTATGAAGACAAATGAAAAAAGGTTAAACATTCAGAAAGTAGATATTAATATCTTTCTTTATCGCCCAATGCAGGCCATGAGAGAGATCATATAGTTGCACAAGAAATCACCAAGAAAATCCTTGTTTTATGTTTCACTCTTTCTAACTTACTTCTTCGTACTTCGATGTAAAACATGATAAATTGGGTCTTCTGTAGCTTCCTGAGGTGACAGCCTAAGAAGCTGGAAGAAGATATAGGCACATGTAGCAATGCTGTGAAAGCGAAAAAATTTGCAGCATTTGAGATATAAGTATATATAACAAATAAAACACTAGGACTGGATAATGAATAAAAAGGACAAGGTGTTAAACATGAACTGTGCAAAGAGAGATCACTCATCAAATTAAGAAAGTAAACTGATGGAGTACTATATAAGCATATTGTTGAACAGACTGATATGTCTTGAGTATTTCTCCAGTGCAGTAAAGAAATACTGAACTTCTACAGTTCAAAATAAAGATTTACCCCTTGATACGCTAGATAAACTGATACAAGGTAAGCCAAAATGTTGAACAAATACCAATTGCGTAAGTAATTCACCAATTCATTTACCCAAGAAGCTCCAAAAAGAATGAATAAATTGTGTAAAGTAGACCTTTCAGATTTATGGATTACACAACTTTGAAAATGATCATTTTGAATGCTAAGACTTGGCCCATATAAGAAGAAAAGAATGAGAATGGACCTCATACGTGGAGTTAAATAAAAATGTAGGTTGTAAAATTAAAAATACCTTCCCAAACATACAAGCAAAACTAGCCAAAGTAAGGCGCTTATCCATCTTGGCTCCTTGTACAAAACCCATGCCTGAGGAAATACACCAAAACAAATGAGGCCTTCTGGCATTGTCCATTAGATACGAGGAGTTATTTTAAACTGTTCATAAATGGCATTAGACAACATTCCACAAGCCCTTCAGCCAATATCTAGCTACACAGATAATAAATTATAACCTCGACGATGAAAGGGCTCCCTTTTTCAAAATGAAATGGAAAAATAAACAACATTCTAGAAGAATGGCAGGTGTAGAAGAGTGACAATGATGTAAAAAGAGTGATAAAGATAGAAAAAATCTTCTTTGAATTAATCATTATGCTGCAATTAGTTGTTCGGGAGTTCGGACATACAAATGAGTTGAGTTTCAATATTCAGTTAGGAGGGCCTTAGTACACCGGAATAGATAATGAGCTCAAACAATTCAATCCCGAAATATGACAAATGAATATATTAATGATCGCAAAACACTGTGATGGAACTTAAGAAATATATGAGGGAGAAAAGAACGTCACAGATAAAGAAAATTACAAGTTTAACATACCCCTATAGCTAGAACATTGATGTAGAAATCTACTAGAGTTGCAGCCATCCACCTGCAATAATCTCACAAATTGACATGTAACGGATGTGGCTATCAATTGAAATCAATTATTAAACTCTTAATCCAGACTCCAGATGATCAAAGTTTGCACAACAAAGAAAAAATATGTTAGTTGGCCCCTCAACTGATCACGTATTTCAGACAAACAAGGTAAAGTTATATAGAATCATACTTAATTTAATGAACTATCTTAAAGATACTATAGAGGAAAGTACACATGGCACATATAGCAGAAAGTCCCTGAAAATGATAAGCTAACTAGGATTTTTTTGAAAAAGGCTTCAAGTGCAATGAGAAGAAAACTCCAGAGGGCTCCTGCCTTCTTGTATAAATAGGAGAACATCGCAAGAATTGTTTAAAACTACAAACTAGTAAAGATGGATACTAATACAGAGGCAAAGGAAAAGGGGTGCACAAGCATGAACTGCCTTCCATAGGAGTATATGACAATGTATTGTGCATATAATGATACAATTGACTCCAAGACGCCTATTAAACACAAGCCCGTCAATCCAAT
The DNA here is from genome assembly GCA_019722365.1 of Lithospermum erythrorhizon. Taxonomy (NCBI): domain Eukaryota; kingdom Viridiplantae; phylum Streptophyta; class Magnoliopsida; order Boraginales; family Boraginaceae; genus Lithospermum; species Lithospermum erythrorhizon. Next base: position 100,792 of record JADFUC010000785.1, on the reverse strand, counting down.
ATGCCAGTTCCTACCAGAATACTCAGTGGTATGAGACTATGAGTGAGATCAATATGTTCACAGGACACAATTCAAAAAGTCCAGGTATTGGAAAGCATTGACGACCCCTCTCAACCAATTCTAGTCCGGGATAGACCTTTCTTGCTAATAAGATATCTACAAATAAACCTATTCCTTGAAATCAAACTCTTATACAGAGACCTAATCTAAACCTTCAACATATAGTAAACCTCTTAGACATGCTCAAAATCACTAAACGAAGTATACGAAAGAGGTATCACAAGAAACATATTCCCTTATAAGATGGCTTTCTACCAACTTACATGTTTTTCTTATATCGAGTTTCCATCATTATCAGTTACATATTAGGGGTATACATGTTTGGACGGTACAAAAAATCCCATTCCAAAGACCATGCATTTCTTCTATTCCCTATAGTTCATTGTGACAGGTTCACCGATTATTTGCTGATTAACATGAATCATACTAACCAATGATGGTTCCAACTTGGGTTAATAAGTCAACATATAAGTCGCAACCAATTTCATAGGATTCGATACGCTATTCAAATATCCAATTTTCCTTAACTGTCTACTAACGTTCAACAAATTTGAATAATTAAAAAAGAAACCAACCAGCAATTCAAACTTGCAACCATCAACAAGCATGCCAATCAGTTCATGAACAAAATTTGTTGTACATTATAAGTAATTTGAGTAACCTAACAAATAAACACAGTGGAGGATTTTTGAAAAATAAAACTCTTACAATTCATTTTTCCAAAATTCTACTCCCTCCATCGCTAAAAGATGTATAATTTCTCATTTTGATGTGTTGAACTTTTAAACTTTGATCTCAAATATTTATTAATATCTTGTATAATATATTACGAAAAATATATCAAAATATAGTTTTTTCACACTACTTAATTATTGAGATTGTAATTTCGATTCAAATAAAGGTGCTTACTACTAATGCATACCATTATTTACGTATTTTAATATTACTAGTGAATAGGCATATTAATCACAAAATTTTGTAAGAAAAATCCACTTAAAATATAAAATCCAATGACTAGTATCTAAGTAAGCACCATGCTTACACTTTTTTAATAAGCATCAACCAAATAACGCGAACATCACAATTGAGACTTTGTTTAAGAGTAAAATCAAATACAAACAGATATATAATATATACACTTAAGCTAACACATGTGGTTGTAGTGATCAATTTTTGCATAATTGAGACTTTAACAATTGAACAATGAGAAGTGATACGGAATTCTTTTAGCAATTTTATGATATACTCTCAATCAATACTTTTAACACATAATCATCTAATCAAATTATATTGCATTTACCATTCCAATTAAAATTCAGGCTCCAGCAAGAAAGAAATTTTATTGATTTCCTTATTTTATCTGGTACCAACCCATCATTCGCCCCTATATAAAAGTCATAATTCTTTCGAAAATTGTATAGTAAAACTTTATTTTATAAAAATAGACGTCTATTTTTCAAAAAATTATGTCTAGTTCCACTAATGATCCCAAATGTTTTCATTTATTTCATTCGTTCGAATATAAAAATCCTGATTCCGACATAAAAACGAAGAGGGGTTTAGGTGCTTACGGGGTGAGAAGTTCCTTACGAAATGGAGTGCCATCCGTGACGAGTGTATAGATGACAGTGGATGTGATCATACATCCCAATGCAAAGAACAAAGCTCGAAGCCCATTTGTTAATGTTGCTGCCATTGTGATCATACACATCCTTCGTTTTTGGGTTAATTATAACATGGCTTCAAATGTGAGAATATCATTTGTCCACGTCTCAACTATAATGCCCATGAACAAAAGTGGAAATTAAAAATTTCATTTGGTTTTCATAACTCTCAAAAAAAATTAATATTGGCCACCAAATTGACTTCCAGCCGCATTTTACTTTAAAATTATACGGAATCAATATACTGCATATCAAAGTACAAAACTAAAAACTGTTATGGTACCATTTTTGTGAACCAAAGTGCATTCAGACCATTTCTGCAATTCGCTCTAAAATCAACCATTAAAATATAAAAGTCAATGATTTTTCTAGGATAGAGAGTGATACTCACTCATGTCGCTAAAAGATTGTCATTTGTCCATGTCTCAACTTTTAATGTGTTATATATTTGTTTGAAAAATATATATCAATATGTAGTATTTTCAACATAATTTACTATTACCTTGATAATTTTGATTCAAATAAAAATTTTGGATGTCAATCAATATCGTAAAATTTATTAATCTTTGATTATGAAAAAGATAAATGTGATAATCTTTTAAGAATGGAAGTAATATGTAGTATAATATATGAAGGGTTGAGAAGTGAATCCTACTAGTAATGAAGGATCCCAAGCTTAATGACTAAACTTTTAGGATTCAATATCATTGAGTGAATCTGATGACTTAAATCTATCTTGGAGGTGAGCAAAGGAGATTGTGAAGTCTAGCTCGATGTGTGGCGAGTTGAAGGTCCAATGCTTGACCGTCAAAGTTTGCGAAATACTAACGGTTAAAATTTCAGCATTTTGATCAAATGGAGAGTGGAATATGCAGATGATATACATGATCTACTACCTCCAGATATAGCCAAGCATTTGCTTACAAGTTACTATGAAATTGTTGGAAGATTTTGGAGCAAAGGATAGACTTTTATCGAAATTATCTAAAGATGGGTGTTTTAACACCAAGGTCAGCTGGTATTGAAGGAAGACCCGTTCGATATTAAATATGTCAAAGCATATGAGATGGTTTATAAAATCATGAGTTTATCCATTTACAATCAATTAATTTTAGTATGGAACCCATGCATTGTTGACGGTTTGGAAAGAAATAAGGGACAAAATGGAACTCTTCTGTTCCCAAGAAATGCTCGTTTGTATTGTGGAGAATTCTGAACAATTGGATCCCTGTTGATAATGTGAAGCAAGCCAGGGGAGTTAATCTAACATCAAAATGCTAATGCTGTGAGAAAAGAGAAACAATGAAGCATGTTTTCATTGATGGAGAATTTACCAAGCAACAAAAATGAGATGCCAATGGTACTCTTATGTTAGCTTTTGCAAGTTAGTATATTAGGATTGTTTTTCTCCGATTACAGCAGAAATGAGAGCATTTAGAGATGGATTAAAGTGTAATTCAATGCCGATGGTTAACAATGTTGGAAGTGGTAAATGTTTTTAGAAGCTTGCTCATTATATGATAGAGGACCTCATTTATAAAGAAGAATGTAAATAAACAAATGCTGAGAAAATCTAATTAATTTTTTTAATGCAAAAAATCATTATTAAAATAAAGAATAATCTACCAATATTGGACAAAATTCAGATACTTACCATGAAAACCCCACATCAGATAAATATAATATTAATAAGGACAAATTAGCAATAAGTTGAACTAAAGATACAAACTTTAGCACTCCACAGTGGAATCATAGAAGAATAAAATGCAAGTCATGATCGTAATATAGTCGTCAATTTGAAACCATGTTTCTTAGTTTTAAACAAAAGATATAAATATCACCGCACGACTAAAACAAAGTACATTGTAAAAACTCAGAGCCACCAGAATACAGAGAAAGCAAACACAGAATAGTCATGCTGAAATGCACTCAAGCTTTCGAGTCTTGTTCACTGCTGTTAAGGTCTAGCTGAGGTTTACTGGCCGCAGGTTCACTGCCAGTAGCAGCCGCAACTTTCTCATTAACTTCGGCATTATCACCATCATCGACATCATCGGCTGCATATATTTAATAAGAAAACTTTAAGCAATTTACTACATGAGAAGATAAAATTGTCCACAAGTTAAATAATTAGAAAGAGTACTCGCCTGCATCATCATCGTCACCAAAGTCTTCACCACCAAAACCTCCAGGGCCACCCATGCCTGCCATCATATCAGCCATGCCGCCCATGCCGCCCATACCGCCCATGCCACCCATACCGCCCATGCCGGCCATCATATCACCCATGCCGCCCATACCACCCATGCCGCCCATACCACCCATGTTCTGAAACAAAATTAAATTAGATGGGCAAAGTCAGTACATGAGATACTTGCAACATGCACAAGCACACAAAAAAAAGTTAATAACATGAGTTCATCTTACGGCAAAATCATAGTCACCCATATCAGGGGCTGCCTTTTCATCCTCTTCATCTTCATCTACCCATTTGTCCCAATCGACTTTCAAGAAAATAGGAGCCTTTCCTTCCTTCTTCAAAAGTCTACTCCACCACTTACTCTCAGCTTTCTTTACAAGGTAACTGATAGATCGTGGGGTGGCACTAGTTTTGCATTCCTGTCATTATTGTTTTACACAAGTTTTATACCCTTGCAGAGTGGATGCTAATAATTTAGATAAGGCCAAGTAAAAGTGAAAGTTCACTTACATCAACATCAATCTTGTCATAAAGGTCAAAGTCCACTTCATATGGTACATTATCAACTCCACTGGTAGCAGTAAAATGAAATTTTCCTTCAGGTTCCAGATCAAGCTTTGCACCCTTGGCATCAGGTAATTCAACAGTGATAAAGACGACATCAGATCGTTGAGCCCACTTCACAATAGGATGTCGGCTGGAAGTAAGATATTTAGTAAGAGACGAATTGATAACAAAGGCCAAAAGCAATCAAAATCATGCAGCAACAAGTATATTTACCATCTCTATGTTGCATCACAAAACTCGAGTCAGAAATCTAAGAGGATAGTAAATCTATAGCTTAGCATTCTAAACACATAACAGTAATTTCTTAACACACATAAACATATTTTTTGTATAGATCAAGATAATGCAGAATCAGGCTTAGAATTCTAACTTCGTGTACCCTCTCTATTTTGCAGAACGGACTTCCATAGCCAAACTTTTGGCTAGCAAACCCAGTTAATTAGCTTATTGTCAATTAACCCAGTTAATTAGCTACTTCATGGCACTTCAATCAATTAACCAAACTAATCACAATGTTGTGGTATAACTAGAAGTCCACTTTCAATTGTAGCCTACAATTGACAAGGAAGATATGGTTTCTAACAAATATTACTCCCTCGATCCCATGAAGATGGTCCAATTTCGAATTTTAAACTCAATGTTTATTACATATGGACTATGGTGGATAATATTTGGTGAGAATATATAATTCACTATTATTTTTAATGTACTATACTTGATAACATGATAACTTCGAGTCAAATCAGAAGTTACAATCTTCAAAGGATGGAGTAAAGGATATATGTAACCTACAAAAAAACTAATTGGACAACTAAGACCATCCACTTCGACCAAAACGAATTATGTCAATTCATAAAGATATATTTTAAAATCGTAACATAGACAACTACACAAAAATCCAAGTTCTGCAAAAGCACAATGTATGTGCGTCCAAGTTAATTAACAATGTTAATTCCTAGATATACTACCAAAAATCTACAGGGTACGCCCACTCCAAGCAACCTTTATCTCAACATTGTGTAATCAAAATAGTTTTGTACAACAAAGCCTGGTTTCCATCACTTGATTTAATAACAAAGAGGCAGCAACTGAATAATGAGTATTGAATTTTTAAAGAATTCGACCACACAGATTAGTTCGAACTGTGACCACTATCTTCATGACAAAATGGAGTATGATGCCCAAATACTTACTATAACCAAATTCTAAGAAATCTAACGTTTTCGAGTAAAAAAGTTCCAATTTTCCCATAGTAACAAGTGCATTGGACAATCAAGAAAAGGCTATAAGAGTCAATATCAACAATACTCATCAAGAAAACAATCGACATCATTTAAGACTACTAGCACAAATCAATAAAATGCTAAACCATATGCTCTCAATCATACTTTCTTTCAGATTATCGAGACGACTCCACAATAATTAATTATTTTCCGACATAATCCCTTCAATTCAATTTAATTCAGGTTTTCAATTCCCATGTCAAAATAACCATCTATCACTTGTTATACAAGTAAAATTACAATAAAATAATATTACGAAAAAATTCTTAAAACCAAATCCAATTATAGTAAACTTCATATTTATTAGAACAACGAATAAAAAGTACAAATAATTGATGGTCAGAGCTCTACACGAAAAAACAAAAACGTTAATTAAAATGAATTAGATCGAGTATTATAGTAAAACTAAAGTCAAAGTCAAAGATGAAAATTAATCTGCAGAATATAACGAGTCTAGAAAAACAAGTATGAAGCTTAATTGATCTCATTTTTATATTTTAAAAAAGATTAATAAACTAAAACCCTAGTAATTAAGAGCTATAATTTTGTAAATAATAAGCAAATAAAATTGTTAGCTTAAACAGAAAATAAGTACCTCATCTTGGGTTGGAAAGTGATAAATATAAAAGGAGGCGCAAGTGAAGGTTGAAATGTGAAATAGTTGAAGTTAGCGGTGTAACAAGGATGTGTGTATGGGGGTAGATGTTATATAGGGGGAGGACTCAATGGGGATGTATTTATTGTCTAGGGTTCCATTTCTCTCGATAATTGGGAAAAATCAAATTAACCAATCACAAATAGAATTTGTGACTGCAATCGCTACTCCGTCGAAATAAGACAAAATGATGGGGATTTAATCGACGTGACAAACCACGTTAATAGTGAAATCACACCTGCATGTGCCTTCATGACTTTTTTTTTACCAAACCATTTAATTAAATTACACAATAAATCATACACAATCAAACCGCAGTAAACCACAAATTAATCTTTCTAAGATTAATCGAAATGCATTCTTTGAATGTGTCTCCACTGATATCAAGCAGGGCTTAAACGTCTTCAGAAGTCTCATGACCGAATTTAATTAAAAAAAGACGGTGAATAGCGAATCAAACTCACGATCTTGAAAAAGTGCTATGCCTCACTTACTTTTACTAACGCGATCATCCTCATGGCATCAATCACAATTTATTTATTCCTAACCATTAAATGATTTTTTATAAAATGTGAATTGATTCATTTTAATTGTAACACTTTACTGTTTTGTAATTTTCGTCATTTATTTTTAATGTAAGTGGAGAATATTAGTTATAGTTCATTTTTTTAGTTGTAGTTTTAACTTAAGTTTTTGTTCAAAATAGTTATCGTTTTAGCATAATAATATATTTCATTTTTATATTTTCAATGTACTTTTTTTATTATTTTTAATCTTTAAATTATCAAGCAACCAATGATATAGTTTCAATTAATTATCACTATACATTTTCAATGTATCTTTTTATTATTTTTTCCTAAAACAACAATTAAAAAGAATGGAAGGATTATCAATTCATTAGAGTATAAAAATTATTGGCTTTTTTTTGAATTGGAATTGAACAATTGAATTTTAAATAATTTCAAAATTAATTTTTTATGGTTAGCCTTTACTAAGCTAGTTAAAATTGAATTGCCACGATTATGTATTTTTAAAATATTTTTAAATATACATCTTATATAGTGCAATATATAATTGATACGTATTTCATAAAGCGATGCCCACTTATGAGCTTAATCAATTGTTTAAGCAATATGTTTTTTTTTTTTGAAAGATACGTATTACAAATTGCAATGTATTAATAAAAAATATATTTCAAATTCTTTTCATTGATATATTTTTCATAAAATATTATAAAACACAAACAAAAATATATATAGTCAAAGTTCAATTATAAAAAAATAAAAAAATCAAAATAAGATAATCTTTTAGGGAGAAGGGAGTATAACTTAGTATCAGATTCTGGATAAATAGTACACAAAAATCATGTTGAGGGCCTATTTTTCTCTTCAACTTTTTGAATATCAATTAGGCAGCTGAGGGCCATTTTGGCATTGACCCATGCCCATGCTAAAAGAGTTTAAATCTGTAGAAATAGATTATGATTCTTGTAAATTCCTGTGTTCAATGGAAGCAGTCAACCTGCTATTATGAGGGAGCATCATGTAGAGAAAGGTAAACTTATAATTATATAGTTACATCACTAAAATTCTATAATAGTTTTACAATTTTGACTGTTTGAGTTTACAAAAACTTCTCTTTGGTGTATTCCGACATTGATTATGTATAATGTACTCCATCTCCATCTATAGTTATATTATTAGGGCTTTGTACAACTTTCAAATTTCTCCACGAATGGGCAGTATACATGCAGAGCCTAGACTGCCAAATGTAACGAAAAGTATGACCCCTCCAATGAAATATTATGCGCGATCAAGTTCTTAAATGGACCGAGTAAGGGACCTCGTGATATATACATGTGCAATCAATCTTCATAGTAGCCTAAAGATATATGTGCTGATAAACTGTTTCATATAATATACAAAAATGATCTAAAAAGGAGAGTACTTCCAAATGAAACTCTAAGTATATGGTAAGCCTATTACTTAAATAACAAAAAAAATCACGATCAAAATTCAAATGCGAGAATCCTTAAAGTTCTGGAGTGAAAGATATAATAAAAAAGCAAAACATGTTCACCAAACACGTCTTTGTTTCATGTTACTGATTTTTTTTTAAAACACAAAACAAGTGGATTGGCAAACAGTCTTACTTACTTACGAATTCTGGAACACATAGTAGAGTTCAACTAGAGTCACCAATCAACAAGGTTAGAGAGAAATTACTATTCAGAAGATTTATAGTGTTCAAGTTCATATAAATAAATCAGGACCAGCAACAAGAAACCAGAGTTATTACTGATAAACAGCCTATTACTATCAACATTAATTTAGATTTTAAGCTACCGGGCAACTTAGAAACCAGAGAGTGAGAGCTACTTAACAACTAAATCATGTGGAAATCATCCTTGAATAAGCTGTTTACTATACAACAACAAAGAAATTAAAAAGTCCCTCACATAGGGAGCCGATATTTCTTACCACATTTGAGCTCCCTTGGCTTCTAGGCTGTGACAACAACAGTACAAGGCGCTGCAAAGTTCTTAAGTTGGCAATATCTTCATCAGTCATTGAAGAAACTTGAAGAGAGCCCAAGAATTTTGATTTTGCCTATTTTGCCATGATAAATTAATACTTTTACATGACTACTCTATATAATTGTACTCTATATAGCATTAACCTTGTAATAAACTGGAAATAAAGTGGTCGGAGATAAATCATCAATCTACAATTATTTGAAAACCGTAGTAAACATGATGGTGATTACATATTGGTTTTGAATTTCATACGACTTGCAGACAAGCAAAACTAATACTCCGTAAAAAACAGAGTTTGTCAATTGACTTGAATATATTCAAAGATCTCAATTTCTTATAAAAATTCATAGTTTGACAAACATTAATCTTGATTAGCCTTTGTTTATATAAACTAACCATGTTGGAACTTGGCAGGATTTATTCATAAAACTGATCATATTTCTATATGGATGGATGTTAACTCGCAAATTTCTACATTGGTGGATATGACTTAGAAATTTTAATGTTTAATGGTTTATTACAACTCAGCAATGTGACAAAATTAATCTTGGCAATAGAATTATGACATTTTTTAGATTGTCTCGTTCCATTCTTTTAAACATAATAGAAATTCGAAATTATACATATATTAAATTTTTATGACAAGATTTAAAAATAACTAAACATATGAACTTATTTTAATAATGACATTTAAATAATACCCACCCATCCCCATCCCCATCTCCATTGTCATCTTCGTCACCCCATGATAACTCATGTTATGAAATGAAATCAATACAAGTTCTTCAAGGAAATATTTTTATGTTTATATGTATTTCATGATCGATATAAATAAACAAATAAGAAAAAAATCATGCACAAATAGAAAATTGATGTCACCATTAAAAGATTTATTTATTTGCTATAAATTTTTTATAAAGATAAATATGACTATAAAACACTATTGTCTTGCATCTTACTCACACAGGTTTTTCACCAGCCGGTAATTCATCTTTAGTGTATTTCTTTTAACAAGATATTATATACTGTACATCTCATTGACTATGTTTTTGACTGTTGATTTTTATGTCGGTAGAGGTTATCTCCCAATTAGTTCTTATGTCGATATATCTAAAAAGCATCTCTGATTTATTTAAAGATTTATACAAATACATTTTTCTTAATGATCTACCTTTTGTTCATATGTCTTCAATAAGTAAATATAATTAATCCCAAATTCTACAACCAAATCCTATTTAATAAAACAAAAATATAATACAAATAGAAGTAAAACTGAACCAAATCCATTATAAATAGTCATTTAACTCATTCATACATAAATTCACAAATATTATCAATAATTGAAGAAACATAATCCTTCAGTTACTTGTGGTGTAGCACTTGCAACAAATAAATTTGCTTAGCCAATCTGGCATAAAGGTAATCTTTCAGTCTTATTTCTCTTATCCATCTATTCGCATGCGTTATATATTTACACGTAACTAAGAAAATTAGCTCTAAAAGATTAACATCTCTACATAAAAAGGTATTTTCTTGCTTTGGCTGTTTTTGGAGTTGGGTTGGGGAGAAATGCATTTAGTTTATATACATTTGAATATTTGTGGTGAATTATATTTTTATGTATTATTAGTTGATTATCCTCATAAAAGATTTTCAAAGATTGAAGCCTCAGCCTTAAGGATCACATGTTCTGTCTTTCTTGAAATTTCTGCGTATTAGGAGAGTAAATTGAGGATGTGCCTCAATTGGTGAGGCTGAGAACTTCACTCGAGCATGTGGCATGGAAGAGGTTAGGTAGTAGTATTCAAATTTCTCCAATTTCTTTCTGGGATTGGTATCGTGGCTCGTAAAAGATTTTCAAGGCTACGGATAGACATAAAATTAATAAATTTAAATAACATAACTAAATTATGTTGGTTATTTATTTAGATTTTTTCAAGAATGATAAGGGTAATTATTTACTTAGGATTATCTTTGTCTATTCATAGTTTTAGGAAATTAAACCTTTTAAATTTGTTTTATCCATAGTAAGCTTTTTGAGATATGTGTGTATTTTAACCAGATCAACACTTGTTCGCTTATTTTAATATATGCATTTCATTCGCGTAGGCGGTTTATCGAGTAGTACTAAATTCGGATGCTCGAGCAGGTAACTCGCTCGATGCAAGCACTAAACCAAATTGATACGGTATTTTCATTTATTTATAGGGGACCGCATTAAATCTACTTCCTTCTTTTATAAGAAATCTGTGAAAAAGACTCAAACTTCTTATCTCTTTATCTCGAATTCCGACGCTCTTACAAATAATTACTCCTATAAATTTATAATATAATAAATGCCAACTACTTTTGAGAACTTAGAAATTCAAAATTTATATAAAGAATGATGCATTATCATTATACCATCACAAATAATTCACATAACTGCTTTTGGATTCAAATTGAAGAGAAGAGGTATCATTCAAATTTCCAACCCATTAGTAGTCACTTTCCTAAAGAATCCCTTATCATAATTTGGTAACTCTTTGTCTCCATACTTGAGAAATGGACGTTAACGAAGATGCCAAGATGGTATGTGTGGACATGAACACCCTCACCTCTATTTTTCAGTTTCTCCAATAGAACATTACCTAGCTGGCTTCAAATGCAAATACACATATATTGGTAATAGAGTTTGGTTCCTTTGTCTATTCTCTTATCCAAAAAAACTACCCTTCTAATTTAACTCCTCAATTCCATTTTCTGCAAACTTTTCCAGTTCACCTCTATACATAACAGATAGGTATTGGACCTCTCTAGCTACTTGGTTTAACTCCTCATATCATCATATTTTATCTCTCCTCCCCCCATTTCTACTTTCTTGAGAGCAAGAGGACTGAGCGCAGAAATTGTTTGCTTAAGAAGGCCTATGAGTTGTCTGTTCTTAGTGTTGCTGAAGTTGCCCTTATCATATGAGTATGCAAACAACAGGTGAGAATTGTATGCTTATATTATTTGATTTGTGAGTTGTGAATTATATTCTTCATGAACCCTCTAATTTGATCCTCACAAATCATAGATATATACAACATACAAGAAGGTTGCAAACATAACCAACAGGCAATGAAAGAAATATAAATAGACGATTCTAGTTGTTAGGACTGGCCTTTCTAACATATCTCCAAATCGATCAATGCTTTTTCGTGGTTTTTCTGATTGTAGGCGATCAGCAGCATTGCCATCTTCGGCTTCCCATATCAAGGCTAGCTTTGATGCCATTGTTGATGTTACACCCCCCATTTTCAATAAAAATCATATCTTTTGTACATAAAAATTGATTAAAAAGTTATTGGGTGATTTTCAATTTCACCCAATACCCACAAACAATCACAGGTTTATTGCATAAAATAGTGATGAAAAACACACCGTTGATTCATAAAATAGTGATAAAAATCACACCTTTGATAAATAAAATAAAATAACACCTTTAATAAATATAAAGTTAACAAAAATCACAACTTCGATACATGGATTTTGATCAATATATGAATATGAATAGAGAAAGAGAAGAAAAAGAATTAGGAATTGGTGGTTTGGTTAGGCAACAACTATATCAGTGGCTTATTTAATTGAATTGAGAAAGGTGTTCTATGACAAGTAGAGGAGCAAAACTGAGAATGGAAAACTAGACCAAAATAAAATAAAAATTAGGATCAGTGAACGCAATTAATATAGTAAGTAATAAGCGAGGAAGAAGTGGGGGACGACAATGGTGATGTTACCGCGGTATTTACCGTAGGCAGCATGCCTGAGGACCGATTGGATGGATATTCGGTTTGATTTTTTTCGGATAGATGCTTTAAAATAATAAAATCATTTGTTTGATACCCTATCGAATTATGATTAGTTTTAGTCGGGTCCATCAATATCGATTCAAGAAAGGACGCGGCAGGGCCAGTTCGCTTTATTCGATGGATACTCGGTCGGATCTTCGGAGGCGAGATGCCGGGTGGTTTCGATTTATCAAGATCCACTAACAACATTTAAATGACAATATGAAGTGGGAACATTTTTTTATTTAGGCTAAATTTTAGGCTTTACATGATAGATTATGATAATGTCTTGTTTCTTTCATTGAATAACGTGTTATATATATATAATATAGATTATCAATATATAACTCACGGAGAATAGCTAATTGTATGCAAATATATATTATAAATCACGATAAATAACACCTTTAATACATATAAAACTTATAAAAAACACAACTTTGATACATGAATATTGATAAAGATGAAATCTTTAATACAAAAATATTTATATATTTACAAATCAAGTGGGTTTTGAATTTATATATATATATATATATTATATATATATATGGCAAAAATAGATTTATTTTTAACGCTTTCGTTTCATTAATGTGTATTTTGTTCTCGTTATCTACGTGTGAATTTAAACATAAACAATCAAATAAGAATAAGCGAAAGAAGAAATTAATTTGCACCGTACCCGCCATAAATTTTTAAAATGAGTATCATACGCTACGTAAAATTTAAATGGCACGATAAGTCCCTATAAACATTAAAAATGTTGCACTCGCGATATTAAGTTTGGTGTTAAAAGTTAGCGTAATTATTAACAACATCTATGCTTTGTATTTTTCTTTAAATAATCTAACATTATTAATGAAGCATGATATATAATTATAAAGAATATATAAATATATGATTTCTTCTAAAATATAAAAAATATAGAAATATTCAAGATTTAACATTATCGATGAATCATGAGATAGTATATCATTATTAAAATACAAATAATATGTAAACTAAAAGTATTGATAATTAATATAGTGCAAAACGAATCGATATTAATCTGACACATTAAAAATAAATATAATCATTTAAATGATAGAATATTTAATTTGGTTTTATAAAGTTAAATATTGCATCAATTCATTTCATGGATTATTTGATTTGAGCAAGTTTTAATCATGAATTATTATTTTATAGAAATATTTTAGTAAACATAAAATTGATATAATTGAGTTTATTTATTAATTTTATAATTTATAATAATATAGTTAAAATTTAATAACTTAGGAGATTATATGTTGTTATCATTCAATAAAGTTAAAAGAAATTAAAGCCAATCGTCTTTTCATGGAAGCGTGAAGCCCGCTGCATTAGCTTTAACACCAAGTTAACTAGAGAGGTGTAATCTATTTGTTTTAATGTTTATAATGAGGTATTAGGGGTGTGCATAAAATACAAATGCGAGATCGAACCGGCCGAAACCGGGCAGAAAATAACGAAATTGGTAGAACCCGTCGATAGAACAGATTTGGCTTGAAAATTAAAAACGACTCAAATCGGTTCGATTGATTTTTCCTGTAGAACCGGCCGGTTCCAGAACCTAGGCTGTGAAAGATGTGAGGATGACGTAGGGGACTTATATGCCGCGCCGCACAAAGCACGATCTTAATGCAACGGCCGGATAGCGTCTCGGCCGACCTCCGACGATCAACTCTGGCAACCTAGGCACAAATGCCCGCCCATAGAAAATAGGGAGTAGTGTGAAGCTTAGTGAATCTGAAATACCACGAATGGTATCGACCACGTATAATCATACTTATATATAAAAGCATATGTATAAGCGTTGGTAAGACTACTGTGAAGCACACACCCCGAATCACGTAACAACCTTTAATTCCATTACTACAACAAGATCAACATAACATTCCACGCGTATATTACGTAACATTGACAGCCCAGCGTAATCAAATATTCAAATAAACAACGCAAGCGTAATGGTTAGTCAACAAAATGCATAACGCCAGAAAACCTTCATCCGGCATCTATCCGCAACCCTTTTCCCGCTGATACACACGTCTCAACCCGCGAGATATATGTACGTCATGATCCTCCGACGGGGCTACCTCGCCGATATGCATATCATACCGAACCTCCGAATCATCTCAGACTGCCCACTGATATGCATATCCGCCCAAACCTCGGTCGAGGCTACCCCCACTCGATGTATATATCATTTCACCCCGAATCAACACGCAAAGAATACGCTGACCACAAGCAATCTGTGACAGCATGACATGTCGCACACTTAATAATCGTAGTATAATCATAAAACTACAACAATCTCATAACATTAATCTCAATCCTCAATATACATTCAATATAAATACATAACAAACACATGCCAAATATAACCATAATATATATATGAAAGGTTTTCATCGTGAATTTATCTTTACTTCAATAAGCTTAACCAAAATAACTCTAGGTAGTCACGTGTCGGATCCGGGCTAAACTCCTATCCAAAGCAGTGAATGCATTATTTACTTTCGATTAATAACCTCCTCTTATATCTATTAAATCCCAAATAAGGATCAAATATAATCCAACTGACGGTAAGGATCGGTCCCAACAAAACTACCGATTATTGATATATCATAAAAATATAATTTTTCCCATTTAAATCCCGATTATTATTCAACATCTCATAATTCAAAATAAATATCATTAAAACACCAAAACTAGTAACAATTTCTAAAATTCTAACTTTTATGACATTGTTGACATCAGCTTTAGGTGGAGCGATTACTGTAGCGTTTAAGCGACTAATAAACAACAAAATTTCCCACCATTCTAACCCTCCATAATCGGCCCTCACCTACCCAGCGCCATCACTTTACTTGATTTCTAATCAATCCTACAACTTGATTCCTGACTAATTAAACCATATTAAGCAACCTTTAATTCAAACCCCAACTACTACCCAACATACAAACTAGCTCAACATAATCTCTTGTAAACATCAAAGCATCAACATACCCCAAAATAACTATATTAAAGTCATAACATCATACTACAATTTAAAGGTGATTTGGAAAAAAGTCAACAAAAGTCAACTCTCGACCTCGACACATTTCAACCCCAAAAATCCATTATAACTAACCATATAATCTAAGCAGATGATACTTCTATACCATTATAAGGTCATAAACACCATACAAAGTCAACTCAAGTCAACAAAAGTCAAACTACCATAACATGAAATATCAACAAGATTCAACACTTTCTTGCCTTGATGTGTAGAAGATGATGAGGAAGATGAAAGCAAGCTTTTGTATCTTGAGCAACAAAGGAATGGAAGAAATGGAAGAAAAAATTTCAAGGGGGAGATGGGAATCTCGGCCAAAGGAGGAAGAAAGGGGGTTGGTGGGAGTTTTGTGATAAGTATGAAATGATGATGAGGTTGGTGGGATATTTAGAGAATAAGTTAAGTCGTTTGGTTTAGTTTATTTCTCCCTTACCGTGTTTAAATCTTGTGAAAGCGAATCTAAATATTATTTCCCATGACATAAATTACTACCCATCTAATCTTAGTCACCGGTATATCAATTTTTATTACAGTATTTAGACTATTTCGGGGTCCACCACCAACGATATACATAATACAATTTGTCGCTTAGGCGTAAAGGGTTATTTCACCCCCTTTACATTCTTGTGAGTCGGGCCTTCAGCGCGTCATCGCCCCTTTGTTGGTGTTCGGGTGTTGCGTTTCTCTCTCTACGGTACCCTCTGCAATTTTCATCAAAATTTATTTTCTTTTAGCTAATTGAGAAAAATTACTATTTTTTTAAACTAATTGGGATTTAAAGTTTTTATTTTGGATACATAGGTTGAATATTATGTTTAATTTGATTTAATCTGTTTATTTGAAAATCTAGTTTGAATCTATATTGTTTGGCAATATGTTTTCCATTTTTGTTTGTTTGAATCTATATTGTTTGGGTAGAGAGTGGAATTTTGGGATTGAAATTGGAATGTTTTTACGAAGTTGGATATGTTTTTCTAAAGTTTGGAACAAAACCGAAATTAAACGAAACGAACCGATTTCGGATCGGTGGTTGAAGGAACCGGGAAGAATCAGAGTTCGGGATTACAGTTTCGGCTTAAAAGCTGAGCGAACCGAACGTTGCGAGCCGTAGGAGTGTCGTGCACCTTTAAATTTATATAAGAATCTGATTGCTCATTTTAAAATTTCTAGAGGGTATGGTGTAAATTACAAATGGTAAGAACGAAAATGGAGTACAAACTCTACGATATATTATTGATAGTCAGGCTTTATATAGCATTCAATAACAACGATTTACAAACTGAATTCCATGAGAATAGCCACTATCTTTAACTATATCAATCCTATTAACTAACTAAACAAATGACATGCAACCACTAGCTAATAAAATGGAACAAACTAATATACTCTTATTTTTGAAATTTTCCATGCAACAGTGCACGTGCATGAAATTTATTTTCATCATTCTCTTATTAAACTGTCATATAATGATTCAATTTATCTCTACCATGTTTTCATGCCCGTATTCATAGTCCTTATTTTTTTGGAGTGCTAAACTTTTATTAAACTTGGTCTTGATATGCAACTTGATCTTAATCTCACGGTGTTGTAATGAATCTTTTTCCTCCTTAGACAAATCTCTCAAAGTGGTATCTTACATCAATATGCTTGCTCCTCCATCACGGTTCTTTGATAGTTTGATAGTAGAACTATTGTCACCAACATTAGCAATGCAAAATTAAATTGTCTACCTCGTCTCTTCTAACATTCTCTTCATCTACAAAGAAGCCTGGCCAAATTTACATAATGTTGCTACAACAAACTCACGGCTCTATAGTTGAAGTGACAATTGATTTTCTTTAGACACCAAACCATGACTACGAGCTAAGTAGAAAGACATAGCCAGCAGTGCTTTCTATAAATCGACATCCCACATAAACATTCTGGGTGTATGCCTGAGAGTTTCCCTTCATGCTTCGGTTCATTCTTTGATTGTGAATTTCCAGGTAAGTTGTTCACTTAAATACCTTAAATCTCTCTTTTACAACATACATGAGATCTGGAGTGCCTACCATGTACACGCTAATTAACGTACTATAAACATTAAATGCATGATTTGTAGTAAGTATATCAAATTGCGACGTTGTTAATGCATTACGATGAGCATCTTTGACTCACATTCTGGAGCGAATTGAATTGCATCTTGAGTTCACAGGTGAATCATTTCAAATCTTCAAAATCTCCTTTGCATACTTGCTTTTGGCCAATAGATATTCCGCTTCTCATCACAGGATCATTTCAATGCCAAGGAAATAAGACATGTTACCTAAATTCGGTCATGTCCAAATTCTCTAAGCATTGCCTTGAATTAGGCAATTAGGTTTTCATCATCTCTGTAGATGAGATCATCAGCATAAACAATTACTATGTTGATCTTAAACTCAATATTTCTCTTAATGAATGAAATGCGCTCACAAGCGTATTTACGAAATTCTTCCCTCATGAAAGCGATTTTTCAATTCTCTTGTACGAGCCTTTTGGTGCTTGCTTTAGGCCATGAAGAGATTTATGCAACTGTGGGCACAGATTTCTTTCATTGTACTACGTAACCTTAAGGTGATCATGAGCTCTTCCTCTCCGATCTTCCTGAGAAATCTGAGACTTAACATCTGTTGAAACAACGCTTCCATCATTTAATTTGTCAATCAATGATTATTCTAATGCTTTTCACTACATTACGACTAATGCAAAGCAAAATACATTGCATTAGGACAAAAAAAACCGTTGGATTAGACACAATACAGCGATTGCTTCGTGCATCATTTTGCCATTAGGTCTAATGCAACGCCTTTTAGCCCTATTGCAACGATTTCTGATAATTTACAACCGTTGCATTAGCCTATAACAATGCGACTGTGTACAACGTTGCATTGGTCCTATAACTAATGCAAGACCTTTTGACCTATCCTTGATAGTATATCGATTAAATGATTTAATAAAAAATTGTACAATATATAAATTATATTTAAATGATAGATCGCATAATACATTTAAATAAATTGTATAATAACTACAAATAGAACTACATTGATATAAAATCTATGTCTGATATATAGTTTTCGTAGATATAATACAAACGGATACTTAAATACTACATAAATTAGCAAGTGTTCATAACTAAAAAGTAATACAAAAATAACAATGCCTCATAAAGAAACTTCTCTTCTATAACACCATCTTTGTATTTATCTTCAAATGTTCTCCATTTATATTATCCTGAAAATTACAAGGTTTGTACATGTCAAACAAATAGCACATCTTTCAGAATGATAAAAAAAAAAAATACACAAAGGGAACATATTAATAAGATAGAACACCTTTAGAATGATAAAAAATAAAAACACACAAGCTGCTTTATTAATAAGATAAATTAAATCTAGCTATAATTATATAGATATAAGAACAACTAACATTTAAATATACTCCATTCATCTTCTTACCTCTAATAAAAATGATGCAATTAAATCTAGATATAAGTCACGAACCTTAGAGAAGTTATTTTAAGTTCTTTTATACATCATAAAAGTTTAGTACTCCATATATCATAAAAGTTTAGTACTTAAAATATTCCCACTTAAGATTGGCAGAAAACTAAAACTTATATTCACAAAAATGATATATGGAAAACAATTCAAAGATCCAATATTCATATCACAAAGCTTAGTACTTTGGAAAGGACCGGCCTACCATAACAGAACCACACTACCGTTTTCAAATACCAAGCATAACACATAGACACAGATTAAATAGTACTCCTTAAAATCAGTACATAATAACTTTAAAAAATAAACTTTTTTACCATAAATTATACTCGAATATATGTTAGAAAATCCGTGAAGCAAACCGCAATGGCCGCCCATTAAATGCGTATAGGAAGTAACTAACTTACCATAGATTTTAGCTACTCAAAAATATTCCTGCAAAATAAAATAAACAACCAACAAAAATGGTCAAGCATAAAAAACCAAAAATATGTACATCTTTCCAGATGAAAACATATCAAAATGATTTTGACAATACACATAAAATCAAAATCTGGTATAAATCCAAAACAACAATTAGATTTAATTGAAAGTTATAATCATTTTCCACAACAATAACCTAAGTAAATGTGATACAAGTATAATCAAATTCAAGGTTCTGCCGATTCCTCATATAGTAATTGAAAAGAAATGCACGTTAGTAGAAGTAGAAGTCATCCGCGGTAAAAAGGTGAATTTTCAATTTAAGTGTAATCTGTCATCATCAATTTAAATACACTAAAATATAACATCACATAAAAATAAAAAACTCAACTAGTAGCTTAAATAAAACATTACATACAATAGAAATTACCTTGCCACTACCAATTCTCGGCGACTCGGCTGACACCGCTGTGGGTTCAAAAATAAAAGCAATTGTAGTCGAGACCTTGAAACTCAAAATAAAGCGCAAGAAAATTCTCCCCTTCTCAAACTCAAGTTGGGAATATAAAATTTAAGCTTATATATTTTCAATCAAACCAAAAAAAAAAAATCAATTGAGGAACCACAAAAAGCTATGAAACTACATTCTAGTAATCCTTAATCGAACATCGCTGACCAATCATAACTGAACCACAAAAACAGCTCAATCAATGTGATTAAATCATCAAAATAACCATTCTTATCAATAAAAGGACCAATCAGATGCTATAAAAATCAAATCTTTGACATAGCCATAAATAAATAATAGATAATAAAGAGGACCAATAGGATAAGATTAATCGTAAATCAAACTCTCTAACCATTCTTTTTAACGCTCCTTTCCCACGTTTACCTTGTCAATGATTCATTTTCACTAGTTTTCCAACGGTTAAGTTATGATAAGATTAATGTCATCGAACTCGTACCACGTAGTTTTTATTGGTTTCACTAATTAATGTGATATTGACATACTTATTTGGAGATGGCAATGATCGCCTTTAATGCGCTAAGATATAAAACTACCAACATATCCGGTTATGCGAATATCATATAATGTATAGTCTTTCCATTCTTACATTTGTAGTATACTTGACACAATATAGATTGTGTCTTCCTTTTCGTAAAGACTTGACAATTTCAAAGTACATTATTCTTGTAAAATGAATTAACGTCGCGTAGGTCGAAGAATCTCCATTGCCTTATAAAGTTATGTATAAGTTTCTCGCGGCCGGTCATGTCCAGCCTTCCCGACATACATACCCGTCGATTGATCTCACTCGATCTAAGAAATATGATCTAGACAACCAATCACCTTCTAATTAGTTTGGTGTTCAATTCTGATTAGTGAACACACGATTAAGGGCAGCTTGATAAATAGTTCTACGGGCTTGATAGATGACATTCGAGATCACGCATTATCTGGCTCCCTCTCAGGAACTTTTAGATTTGCTAATGAATCAAAGTTCATTGCTTGGGCAATAGAAGAACACTATATTATTGCAAATCAATAGTTATTGGTTTCATTATTATGCCCATTCGCGACAATTGTTATAACAATTCATTTATTAGTTTAGTGAATGAGATTACATAAGCAGAACATTCAATCATGCTAGCGCTAATTACTAGTCGGGTTCTCATGATAATACGAGGGATTATGCAGTTTCTAGATCTCATGCATAATCGTTATAATATATGTGGTCAATTATATTATTATCACGGCCGCTGTTAATGCGAGCTAGAAGATCCACCATACGGTGATGTTGAATCATATTTCATGAATGAAATTAAACAATGCTTGCTAAATTGAGGATTGATTGTAATCCTTGAATATTCTCAATAAGGGTTTTTACATTTATATTAGCAAAATATAAAATTGGATAAACTTGAATTAATTAATTAGTCAATTAAATTAATTCCATAGTTAGTTGAGCTTCGTTAGTTACTAAATAATAACTTGTTAGTATTTAATTTATAGCAGTTTAATTAAATTAAGCAGTCGGCTCATTAAACTATTTGGTTGGGCATTTAGGTTATTTTTGAGAACCACTATATATAAGAAATGCTTATTAGAGTTTTCTGAAATATAATAAAAAACCTAAACCTCCACTGCTTTCATAGAAATCCCCCACTCAAAATATACATGAGAGATGGCGAGATTCTTCAAGTGAAGAATTGAAATTCTTCTCTTGATTTTTTATCCAATCCCTCGCACGTTCCTAGCAAACTCAAGCGTTCGATTGACCTCTCACGGTGTGGACCAATAGAGCATTTCCAATTAGTGGTGTTGATTCGATTTCAAAGGAGGTTTCGCGAAGGTTGTTGGTGGCGTTTTCCCATTGCTGCATGAAGTCTTCGATATCTATATATGGATATATATTTTATGTAGTTCTGATTATATACATTTTAAATGATCTTGTATGCTATTTGTTTAAGTTTTAAACAAGTTTTGCATAAAATTTCAACAGGTGGCATCGCTTGAGCATGTTTGTTTGTGATTACATTAGTTGTATTTCATTATTTGAAAGATTGTTTTTAAAACTAGTTTTGATTGAAAATCTAAACGTTTTAATAGGTTTTGAGGCACTTAAACTGCACAAAAATTTCTCATGATTTAATTCTGCATTCTACATGATACAAGAACAATGTCCAAAAGTTTTGATAAGTTTTTGGACAATTTAAGTATCCCAAAATAGTTTCTTGATTTACGGCATATTAATTGGATAATTAATTGTGGAAAATTGTTTTACAAAAGTCGATTCTGATATTTCAAGAAAATTGTGAGGAATTTTATGTCAAATTTCAAATTTTTGGATGAGTTTAAAAAGACTTAAATCGTTTTACAAAAACATTGAATTAAAATGAAAAGCGAAGTAAGAAATGGGCGCGACGCGAGGCCCTCGGGGTGCTTCAGTGGCCAAGCACAGGCGGTTAAGCCGTTGGGCGCCTCTGGGCGGAGCTGCGGGGGCGGCGGCGACATCGCCAGTGGGAGAGGCGAGAAGGCGGTCGTCAAAATCGTGTTCTTTGGGGCGGTTTTGTAAAACCTAATCAATTTTTAATTTTTAATTTTGAGGTGAGTATTATCATTTTATTATTATGATAATTATAATTATCATCTTTGGTGATAATATTTTAATTCAAAAAGAATCTCTTTCATTATTTATCTTTTATATATTTGTTTATTGAAAGGATAATATCATGACTAACTATATATATATACAAGTAATTATTTTATTATATATATATGAAATAATTATTGTAATAATTAATGAAAACACAATATATATTAATACATTTAGTTATATATATGTTTCATAGTTTAATTATGAATTCAAATTTTAAAATTTAATTCTAATCACGTTTAATTGTATATTTATGTGTGATTTATTTGGTTTACCAAATCAAAAGCGAGGAAGTTATCTATAGTTGTCAATCATATATTTAAATTAATTTGATTTAGGAGTAGTATCTCAACCTCATAATTAGTATTAATTGGATACTTATTGCATATTAAGTGCATGTTTATTATGTATTGATTGCATGTTTATTGCATACTTATTGCATTAGCGGCAATAACATTGATGATGTTATTTGACTTTGTGAGTCATTTATATAGCATTTAATATATTTATTAAATGCATATTTTAAATTTAATTATTGTATCATACATTTATGAATGGAAAGAGGATATCGATATGACCTAGTTTGTATTTTTATTTCATCTGATGCATGAACCATTTAATCGTTGTAAGCGACCAGTGATTAGTATTTATTTTATTTATTTATTTATTTTTCACCCTGAAACTGCGATCTTGTCTTGGATGGAACATTAAATAAATGTACTATTAGGCAATTTATCACCGCTCACATGGGCACCTGCTTTGTGATGGCGGGTGTCTTTGGTGTCGTAGCAGTATGACAATGGATCATGTTGATGATTTAAAGCTAACGTTGTGAGAACTTTCGGATGATCTTTCCAAAGTAGCAATTAGGTTAATTGGTTTGTAGCAGGTGATTTCCACTAACGTTGTGGGCTCGGTGATGTAGTGGGAGTAGCACGTCCATTGTGACCCAGAGTTGTGTCGTGGCACGCAGGTGATTGAATTAATCTACCGTTGTGTTGGGATTCAAAATGTATGCAGTGTTGTCGTTTGGATTTCAACCACAATGGATCTTGGATACCTTGTACATTTTGTGAGATTTGAAGTATGGGTATAACATTTACAATTTATTTGTAAAATATATTTGATTGTTTTAGATACGCTATACGTATTTGTATCATTTCCCTATGATTGTATGGCTACGATTACATTTATTCACCTTAATTGGAAAAATTAAAAACATAACTTCATTATGTGAAATAAAATAAGTTAAAGAGAAATTCATAAACTTATGGTAATATAGTATACATCTAATACGATTTCCTTCTGAAACATTGAAAATGGTTTGTATGCTAATAAAAGAACAAACATTGAATATCGCAATCATTTAAAGACTTGACTTGATCATATAGACATGTTACATGAACTTAGGTTGAGTGATTGGCGTCGCATATTTGTGATTGAGGTAATTAATTTTGATATTAATTAAAAGTGATGCTATGAAGACTAATATGGTATAATTGTCTCTTAGCCACCATCTGAAAGCATTAAATGAATAGTTTAATCTAACATGGCACAATTGAGAAAAGCGTTGGATGATCCCTAAATGTTGTACACATTCAAGACATGTCATTGGTATTTAGTTTCATCAACAAGATGAACTTCGTTCATGAATTGTGATGAAGCATAAGCTTCTGGTTTGTATAACCAGGCAAGCAATATTGTCTATTTGGTTCGCACATTACTTGTAAAGTTGAGTGCACAAAGAACTATGATTTGAAGTTAATGATTAATTTTATTATTTCAAATATTAAGCACAGAAAGAAGGATATTTATAACACTTGAAAAATAGAAGAGATAATTTTGATTAAAATACCGTATCTCAAATGATTTGCTATCAAAAGAAATTGCTTGATCTCGTATAGCTAAGCGCTAGTGTCTAGACACTATTTTGACTCACATAGTTTTGATTATGATTACTTGAGACAAATACCGGAGTTGTGGCCCAGGAATCTGAGGCACAAAGAAAGATAATTGAGCTCTTATGTAATGATAAATGACTACATTATAAGAGCCCACAGTTTAAATCATCCATGAATGGTTGAAACTTTAAACTATTTTCTTTGAACCTATATTTCTTATGAAAGACATGATATTTTGAATAACAAACAATTGAGTAATACTTGTGGTAAATGACTTTAACAGACTTGAGTTAGATCTGCAAGATGAACTGAGTCAACTCTTGCTAGACTTAGTGGGAAGTTCGTTAATCCTGATGTAGTTTGTATATTCACACACAGGTCAATCAGGAATATAAGTCATTGAATGATACATCAAAATTGATAAGAGTATAGGGAGGACCATATAAATACTATCAAGTTAAAGATTAGGTATCGTTGACATGAGTAATGCGTATCAGAGGAATGAGGCGTCGTTCGATCTTAAAAGCGTACTTGATAAGATAAGTAAGTGAGAATTGTGTTTAATGAAGTTAAAACACAATGGATGAAATCTTTCAATTTGTGTACCATAGTAATTTTTTCTAAATTTCTACCTTAGATGTGTCAGCAGTAAGTGATGCAGTAGGATTGTGTTCAATATAATTGAAACACAATAAATGAAATAAATTCACATATCAAAGTTGTTGCACTTACCTTTTAAACTAAATTTGATACTGTGTGAGACAACTCAAGAGTTATGTTTAACAAACAAACTTTGAAACGTCTCGAATGGACAAGTTAATATTGTGTCAACTGGTAGACATAATTTAACGAGTCTAATGTTGAGATTATGTCATCATATACATAATTAGAAGGCGGAGGTATTTATTTCCATCTACTATAAATTACAATTTACTATATATGCAGTATCTTTATTATGAAACAAAAGGGTGGAAGTAATATATGACAGATAATATTCTAGTGGCTCCTTAGGAGATACCAATCCAGTGTTAGAATCCTTTGATTATATCGGGGAATATTATGTGAAAATTCTGATGCATTGTGCGTCTAATGCAAAGATACATGATATTATGAATAAATCATACTCTATAGATGACTTGAGGTCATACGAGTGAAATAGAATTGGAATACAGTGAATATATAACTCACTTTATTGCCTACAGATGGTGATTCGTCGAGTAAAGCGTGGTTCGATGAAAGTGAACCTTAGTCGCCAAATGAATCAAACATTTGGTTTTTTGACAAGTTGAATGTATTTATTGGTGGACTATAGTCATATCTATTTCAAACTCATTCCTTATTATTTACCCACGTGTTCTTGACATGTATTTTAATGAAATCCAAAGAATATTCTTAAATAATGATAAGTGATGATGGATGCTTGACATTGTTATTGGAAGTTTACATCTCAAAGCGAGAATAAGAAGGAAGAGCGATTATACTATTAATGTCAAGTTGCAAGCTTGAGATCTGATATAATGGAGTTAGAATCTTCATTTGGATATCAAGGGGTCAAAAGTGAAGATGAACTTGAGTTCCTTAAAGGGTTAGTGGAGGCGTGGGGTATGACTAAACGTAATGTTTTTGTACATTGAGTACTAAAGAAATTCTATTACAACCTTGAAAGGTATAATACTAATTGATTCTTGTAAAAATATGACATATGCTATATTAGTCACGAAATATAAGCTTAGATGACATTTGCTCGTTAAGCTATAAAACATCATGAAGTTTGAAGATAAATAAAATCTAGAATAGATTAAATTCTATGATAGGCAATTCTCTTATTGATAAGACAACTATCTATTAGAGGAGTACTGTTCCTACAATTAAGGACCTCACGTGATGAGGTGGTCAGAATGCAAGAAAGTGTAATCCCTTTGTAAAATCTGAAGTAAAAGATCATTAGGAACTTACCTTGTTAGACAGCGATTCTTTATGATTGAACCACGAGCAGAACAAAAGCAGAAACAGTGTTAAGACACGACGTCGGTAACACTTGAACCTGACATGATAAAGTGATAGAGATATATATCTTGAAAGTAAAAACACCGCAAGATGGTAACAGGATTCGATGCAACATGCACTGTGTCTTGGGGGCAACCCGGTCGATGAAGGAATCCACTATGATAATGAGAATTACAAATAGTGCACCACTCGAGCGTCCTGTCATCGATCGAATGTAAGTCGAGGCTCCCAGGCTTTGCTACACTCCTCCCTTGACATACTCTTATCCACAGTATGTGTTTTGCTACGTATTAAATAAATAAAAGCAAGACTATCGTAACGAGGTGTTAACAGCAGGTTGTACATATTAAGGTTTATAGAACAACTCCGTACATTGACCCTCTGACAAAGATAAAATCTCAAGCTCTTTCTAAAATAATACGAGAACTCTCTATTATTTTTCGGTTAAGTTTAGGTACGCAAGTGCGGCTTTTTTATATAGTGTAGGCACAAACAAGTTTATGGTAATAACTTCCGTAAGCAAGGCTTCATAATTGCTTCGATACTTTCCTTGTCCCGTAACTTGACCAAATAAGCGTGTGTTCATGAGGATGTACCCGTACCAACTGTGCAGTCTGGAAAGGAGAATAACAATGCTCATCCGGACAAGAAAAGGGTCTCAACTCCGGAGCCCGAAGATGAAAGCGGCGAGGAAGAAGGATGGAATCTGGTTCTGAAAAGCGTCATTCCTATTAAGTGAGACAAACTTTATCAAAAGATAAAGGCAGTTGGCTGTTCAATAAGAAGATTGCTAACTTACCATCCATTGCGTACTTTGCAAGAAGTTGAGCGATTTTACTGAAAGAAGTCCGTCCCAATCGCTTTGAGAGGCTTACGTTCTAAGAGGTTTTGAGGGGATTATGAGTTTTGAATCTTGTCACCATGTTTATGAAGAAGGAAGAGGAGCCTCTTTCAAAGAAGAGGTCAAGAAGAAATACCTCGAGGCCGAGATGAGGAAAAATGTGCAGTTACAATCACATTCGTTGAAGAGGATTTGTTTTTGGAATCGCGATCATAGCAGGCCTACGTATGTATGCGAGATATACGTGCAAAAGTCACGGTTGGATCTTAATTGATGGAGGATCGGGGGCAATATTTTACCGTTGAAGACCCTCAAAGATGATTGAGTATTTTGGTTGAGAGCTAATGAGAGTCGACTTATGATTCGAGCTTGACATTAGACGAAGGACCGTGAGAAAGTTAGCGATACACTTTATCCATAGGAATATGAGTTCAACCATGGTTTCATATCATTGATGCCAAGACTACCTACAACATGTGTTTGGGCCTGACCGTGGATACACTCGATAATGTTGTATCCCTTCTGACTCTTCCACGATGCTTTAAATATAGCAAAGATGGAGTTGAAAGGGCGATTAAAGGCGGAATGACAACCCATTCTAAAACTCGAACACACTTCGTGGATGCAAATATTATATCCGGAAGAATAAAGGAAATTCATTAGGCCAATCAAGAAGAATCTCTTCCAATTGAAATAAAGAGGCGGAGAAAGGCGTTAAAGTTCCGGTAATCAGCCCATATATCAAAGAATGATGAAAAGAAAGAAACACGTGAGTCCTACGGGTTTAAATATCTAAACCTCCTTGTTACTAAATCAAGAAGATAGTTCCACCTCACAAACCCTTAGAAAGGATTTTTCGCCCTGATGATGGACAAGCAATAGAGCATGAAGGAGTGGAAACTACACCCAGAGTGTGCTTGGGTCAGTCATATGACCTCTGAGTGAAAGCAGTATGTTCCCAAAAAGGATGAGTCAATGGAAGCTACCTCCAAAATTGACCGGTGAAAAGGTGCATGGCCTTAATGAGATTGAGAGAAAGGTTCAAGGATAGAGGTATGCTATCAGCTTCGCATCTGAGGGGCTCGAATATACACTACCTACCTCCTTTTTGTTCAAATTGCTATCAGAGAGCAAACTACAACTATATTTTAGAAAGAGATGTCTCCAAACAAACTGAGGTGGGCGTCGAGTTGAGATCAATCGCCACCGAGACCCGAGCTTGATGCATTAAATGAGCACAGTAATCTTCAGAGGGTAAAGGCACCATGCCAACAACGAGTCTACTTTATTCCAAAGGTTGGGGCCAATATAAAAATGAAAGTACGTATTTCGGAGGTTGGGACCCGATTAGAAGAAAGACTACAGACACAATAAGTCAAAATTTTCGAATTAATTCGAAGGTAGGGATGAAGGCCTACCCAAACTTCATAAAACCCCAAGAATTAAAATACGTCAATGGAGAGTCAAAGCCAAAGCAGAACCCATTCTCGAAAGAACACGAGCAGCTTTGAAGAGAATGTTGGATCTCATTTCATATTACCGTTAATGGCGATACAAGGCGGTGAAGAAAGGCGTTAAGAGGCCTATCGACCACCGAGGAAGGTGTAAAGACAGCGTCGATGGCCAGAAAGAAATCCTTTGAGCACAGACGATGAGCCACGACTTAACCCATATATGTCGGCTCTGCTTAGCGAGGAGGAGGAAAAAAGAGTATGTAAGGTCTTTTCGTGAATTTTAGAGATGTGTTTGCATGAACCTATACGAGATGCTGGTTTGAACCCAAAGGTCGCGATCCATCATCTATTTGTAAAGAAAGGGGTTAGGGCGTCAAAAGCGAAGCTCAAGAAGATTCCGTCGAGTTAGTCCCGGCAATTGGCTGAAGTGAATAAACCTTAATTGATGTTGGTTTCGTTAAATTGAAGCTATCCCTCTTGGTTGTCAACTATAGTTCTGTAAAGAAGAAGAATGAAAAAATCTGAGTTTGAATTGACTTTGGAGACCTCCCGATAGGGCATGCCCAAAAGATGATTTACCTTGACCTCCCGAACTAATGATTGATGCGATAGCTTGGACATGACAGCGTTCATGGATGGTTCTTACAGATATAACCAAATTGAATGGCACACGAAGATGAGGTTAAGTTCGTAGAATTCCCAAGGGAATATACTACTACAAAGGTTATGCCATTTGGCATGAAAAAATCTTGGTATACATCAAAGGGGCTATGCAAAAATATTTGATGGCATCTTCTGAGAATGTTGAGTATTATATTGATCTTGTGGTGAAGTCAAAGACAAGAAGTGATCATATCAACGATCTTAAGCAGCCGAGGCGGCTTAATTATCAGCTCAAGATGAATCCTCGAAGTTTTCTTTTTGGTGTAACCTCAAGAAAGTTTCACAAAACCGTAGTTAAATCGGCGGGGTTTTGAGATAAACTGACCAAAGATTGATGCCATGGCAGCGTACTGAACCTCGCGACATCCACGGTAGAAAAGTCTGATAGGTTGGCTTACCTTCGTCGTTTCATTTCGAACCTGGCAGGGAGATGCCAACCTTTCAGTTGATTGATGAAGAAAGGGACTTTGTTTGATTGTAATGAAGCATGCAATAATGCTTTCACAAGTATCAAAATTGTACCTCGTAGAGCTTCGCCAATGCTTGTTGGACAGCTCCAAGAAGAACGCGATCTTTACGTTGCAGCGCAGGAACGATCGGTGGGGGCATTACTCGCACAAGAGAACGAGGCAGGAAAGGAGAATGCATTGTACTATCTAAGTCGGATGATGACACCAAATGAGCTGAAGTATGCTCCAATTGAAAAGCTGTGTTTGGCCCTCATTTTTGCGTCCATTTGGCTATTACTTTCAAGCTCATACTTCGTTTAATCTCAAAAGCAAATCCAATCAAATATGTTATGTCAACGATGCTTATCGACCGATTGGTAAGATAGTATCTCCAAATCAACAATTTAAAATCATATATGTGCCTCGAAAAGGTGTTAAAGGGACAAGTTTGTGAGACTTTTATGAGATCATCCATACAGCTGAATGGGAACTCTACGATGATTACGGATGACGATGTGATGGTGATCGAAATACTACCGCCGTGGAAGATGTTCTTTGAGGGTGCAGCTTGTAGAGATGGAGCTGGAGCTGGAGTTATTTTCATAACGCCTGAAGAAGATGTGCTCCCATATTCATTCTCGTTAAGTAACAAATGTTCAAACAGTATGGCGAGAATCAAGCCACGATATTGGGACTGTCCCATGATGAAATGGACTCGTGCAGTTGAAAGTTTATGGTGACTTCACCGTAATCATGTCCCGGCTCACTTGGGGATTAGCAAAAGTCGAGCTGAGTTGATACCATGGCCACTAACTTCATGCCCAAAAAACTCATGAACTCAATTGAAGACTACTCTATTGAACATGTTTGAGATTGTTGAACAAACAAGGCGTGCCTTGGCAAGCAGCCTGCGTTAGGTCGTACCACCTATGTTTGAAAATAGAAGATACTTGTGATATTCGGTGATGATGAAACCCTTGTAGTCAGTGTCTGCGAGATTGATGGAGAAGATTGGCGACAGCCTTTAATTGATTACCTTCAATATGGGAAGTTACGATGAAATTGTAGAACGATTTCCTCGTCGGGCCCGTTTATCTATTACAAAGAGATGCTTTTCAGAAGATCGTTTGATGGTGTGTTACTTCGATGTCTTGGAGAAGAAGAGGCACATGAATCCAATGGAGGAAGCTCACTACGGTATGTGGTGCTCATGTCTGACACGAAACTTCATTTTCCCAAATCAAGCGGATGGGATACTATTGGCCAAGCCCATGGTCAGATTGCTTGGAATTCCTTTAAAAGATGTCGGCACTTTATGGGTTTTCACGCAAATTTCATTCACCAACCGCCAGAACCACTACACCCAACCATTGCTTCATGACCTTTCGATGCTTGGGGACTTAATATGGTTGGCCCTTTACCAAAGACATCCTCAGGGCATACATACATCCTTCTGATAGATTATACTCGAAATTAGGATGACGGTACCATTAAAAGCGAGGGAGGCAAGAATTGGCCAAATTCATACGAATGATGTATATATGGTTATGGCGTACGGACATATCATAAGCGTGTGGAAGTCATTCGACAATGGCTTGATTAGAGCCTTATGTGAAAGTTTGAATTCAAAAGTATCATTCTCGATGTATTATCCTCGGACTAATGAGTTATTTGAAAGCTTTCAACATAACTTTATAGAATATCTTGAAGAAAGTTGTCGGTAAATCCAGAGAGATTGGCATGAAATTAATGAAGCTTTGTGGTATAGGAAAAATGATTGTATTGTTTCCTCGACATATGAGAGCTTGATTGGGTAAGAACATTTCATAAGCGAAGGCGTGATCAACTCATCTTCCATAGTCGGGGCGTCATTAAGAATTTAGACAAAAAGTTTTCACATAACTTTCCCAAATGGCATTTCAAAACTTCTGCGCCATATTCTCAACAAAGCTAACTCCTTGAACATAGATGGTTCGGGAGCCGTAGGAGGAAATGATGCAGTCGAGGCTTGAGAGGCCTCAAAAGCTTTGAGTAGAAGAGTTTGCATCTGATTCCGATCTACCACGTCACCAAAATCACCATAACAAGATCTTTGATGTCCCCAGTGTGATCACGAAATTAATGAAATATTTAGGGTTAAAGTGTCAAAAATATAAAATTCAAGTTAATAAATAAAAGAAAATTTTACCTGAACATCCTCGATAGCATTTAAAGTCGATTAGTAGGGAAGTAAATCCCCACCAGCAGTGGGCCATGTCTGCGGCAGCGGGTTTATTTGTCGAATGTGCTTGAAGTTGCCGATTAAATGTTATCATACACCCGTCTATATTAAGTGAATGAGTTCTCTTGTGGAGGAAAATATTTGAGAGCATTGAGATGAAGGCGTAACACCTTTTCATAAAATTGCTTGAAACTCTTTACCTCGCATGAATAAGATTTTGGTCAAATTCAAAGGAATCTGCTGAGATCATTAGCATCCATGTTTTTCCTACGAAGGTAGCGATGGCGAAGATTGCTTCATATACACTAAATGGAATTCCTCCAAACACTTATCATAACCCTTGTTGATGAAACTTAGTCTCATTAGTAGAAAATGTTGCTGTAGTAGTCTAGTACTAGCAACGGGAGAGTCGTGTTAAACTGTCGTCAAGAAGTTGCTCGCCTTGAGATGCTTAGTAGTATCCGAGAACATCTTGACAATACCCAAATTGCCAGAAAAAGCGTAGCCAGGTTATACGGTTCCATAGTAAAGATGAGGTCTAACCTTTAGGGAAAAGCATGACCTAGGCTTATGAAATAAGATACATCGAGATTCGGTACTTTTCTCGTTATCGACAAATGAACTAAAGTAGCCGGGTTGTAGTTTGTTACTGAACCCGCGTCGCCCACACCAATCGGATGCATCTTTCCAATTTCTTCAAGGACATAATATTTTGCTCCACCCTCACCACTATATTTGACCATAGGGGGCCTTTCCAAGTCTGCTTGAAGTTGGATAGTGGGTATTAAAATGAAGGTCATCGACAGCGCCTGTAATGAAAGGGGAAAAATTTGCCTTTAAATCACTTGGAGTTTTTGATTTTGCAATGATGTTCAAGCCACGATAAATGTTGGAAAGGGCGAGGCAAACTCCGACTTGGTTTCCTTTTTATAAAACGCGCCATCTTGAAGACTAAGGGTCGAATGGTACTAGGGGACTTTGAAGGAAGAACAAATAGGCATAGCCTTGAGGGAAATGAATGCGGTAAGATAAATTGTCCTCTGCAAAGTGAATTGGAATGAGGAGACTATCAAAAGTATCTCTATCCTTGGATGTGAAGATGATGCTCTGGGTAATTGTCGGTCGGGTTGTGGGTTGATGCAACCGTTTAGTCTTGGATTCCTTCGGCGGGGAGGAAGCGTATACTTTCAGTGCTTATGCAAAAAGAAATCCGGTCGACAATAGATAGTTCATAGCCTTAAGCTTCTGAAGGAGAAATAGAGGCATGAAACAAATACTACCGCAAGTTTGAGGCAAAAACGTTATTTTCCGCAGGGAACTACCGGTGAGTTCACGAGGCTTGGGGAACGACTTCATCAGACAAATTCCCAGATAGGAAGTCACTCCCGAACATATGGATCCAGCGGTGATATGGATAACTTTCAGCGGTGGTAACCAATGTATTGGTAGAAGGACTCAGTTCTATAAAACACGGACTACGCTAGATAGACTATCATATGTATATAGTGAAGCATTATAAATGGATGCATCATAACGTACTCCATCCCGATTCTAAGAATTTCTTCGAGTCCGTTTCGATAACTTTCTTTGTACCCAGACTCCCGCTTCGATACAGTTCATCGCTGACTTGCATCTTTAGGTATCTGACTGCTTTAAGCGTCACGAAAAGGCACTACTTAGGTGGATGGAAAATGATGTCTCAGACAGAAGAATATGGTGTTCGATGAGTTTTTCTGCCCAACAAATATTCTCTTGGTCTGGCCTTCGCCCTCAAATTCTCCTCTGCCATTTCCGGCCTTGATGGTGCGATCCCTACGATCGAGGCTTATGAACAACTATCTTTAGTCACTTTATTAGAAGAGTCATCATGTCTCCAAGTGTGTTTGAGCCTTATGATGGTTTATTTGAAAGTAACCATTTTGAACCTGTGAACATGAAAAATGGGTTGTTATTAACAAGTTAAAACAAAATGAGGACACATTGTTAGAATCTAGTATGAATTTTACTCGTGATAAAACATCAGAATTCATACATCGGGATCCCTCAAAATAATGTATATTAATCTAAAACACATAAATTGTAATATGAATAAAGAGAGTTCTTCACATTCTGTGACGAAATAAATCATGGCTTAGTCGAAACTCACGTGTCCCTTCTCTAATTAATACCACTCCAATTGCTTGACCAACACCAAAAAGATGTCCTCTAGAAATGCACACACCCGGGGAGAGGCCGAATCCGAGATAGACACTAGAGTTGTATGAACAAAATTGGAAGAGAAAAATCTCTTCCAAATGGGGAGAGGTCACGGTTTTCAAGAGGAGGGAGGCAAGGGTTTTTGATTTCATGAAATGAAAAAACCCTTGTCTCTTTCTTTAAATACCAAATGCCTAATTCCACCCGTTAAGCAACTCGTTAAGAAATCAGTTTAACTCGTTAACTTAATTAGACCGTTATGGCTCCTAATCAAATAATGAGTCACTAGTGAGTTGTTCCATTTTAATTAACTTGACAAGTCAATTATGTAATAACCGTTCAAGTACTATTATTGTAATAGTACTTATTGCTCGGGGTGGAGTATTTGAAAAAAAAATTTGATTGAATAGTCGAAAATCGTAGTCGATTAGGTTGGTAGTATATTTCGGTTTTGAGAATTTTAAAGTTTTAATCGAATGGAATGACATTATTTGGGCGGTAATATAATTTGAGTATATAAATCGATGTTAATGTTTGAAGTTGATTGTCGAGATAAGTTAAAACGAGAAGTATCGATTGAATTAAACGATCAGTTTCACGCGCATAGTGTGACTAACTATTTTAAGCCCAAAATCAGAAGCTTGGCCCCAAAATCAAGAACAAGAAGAGGGCCGATTCCCTCACGTAACGCTGAAGCGTGAAGAGCCCCACTCCCGCGTTTTCTTTGTAGTTCTCTTCAAAATGCTGCCCGGTTTTGGGCGCCCAAATTTTTTTGAAAGTCTCTCCTCATCGTCCGTCGTTCAAAGGTAAAAAGGTCGATCTTTTCTCCCCCAAGTTTGACTTTTGTTGAATTTTTGTATTTGAATTTTATTGCTCAATTGATTCTTGGGTTCTAAATTAGTTACAACATATATCGTAAATGTGGAATTTCGGACGTTTCTAGGGCAGTGGCTGGGATTTTGGGTTGACTTTGATTTTATGAGATATTATTGAATATAATTATTTTTAGGCTTAGATTATGATATACGAGTTGATGATAATCGATATTTGGAATGAATGTTGTTATGGTCGAGTTGACTTTTCGAGTGATTTTTAGGTTGACTTTCTCTAAATGTGGTTGATAGTATAAAAATGTTATTGGACCGTTATTGTGATTTGTTTGAGGTGAAATTATAGTATTCGGTTGTTGGAAGAATATATGTTGAAATTAGTTTTATTAGATTGTGAGTAGTAAATGAGCCGGGATTCGAGGTTATTAGAAATGGGTTTGATTAGTTGGAAAAGTTGATATTTTGGGTTGATTGAAATTGGCGTTTGATAATGTTGGGTATTGTGGTTAAAGGTGTTGATAGGTGTATGGGATTTGGTCGAGATAGTTGAATTCACCATTTAATAGTCTACGAACATAATTAATAATCTATACTTAAGTTGTTAATTTGTAGCCCAAAATGGGTTGAAAAGTTCGAATTTAATTAAGATAAGGGTTAAAATTGTTCTTGATAGTAATAGTAATTTGGTGTTTTTGATTAGATGCGGAGCGTGGGAGAGGCACTTGGATCGATTATCTCTTGAGACATTTCTTATTAGAGTGAGTACTTATCTCACGTGTATTACCTTATGTACTTACTTTAAATGGTGTACATGTCTTTGTAATATAATTATGTGTGAATGGTGTACATGTCTTTGTAATATAATTATGTGTGAATAGTATACATGTCTTTGTAATAGAATTATGTGTGAATGGTGTACATGTCTTTGTAATATAATTATGTGTGAATGGTGTACATGTCCTTGTGATATGAATATGTGTGGTTCATTGTGTGATCCATGTTATGTTATGTGATTGTGTTTCTGTGGCGCTGAAGATTGCTGGAGGTAAGTGATGGCTTGAACTCCCAACTTAAATTCACCCCAACCATTTACGTGGCCTTGTCGGCCTTTTGTATACAATGGCCTTGTCGGCACTTTTGGGATTATGTGGCCTTGTCGGTTGTGATTGATTTCACGATTGTGTGCTATTTTAGTGATAGCTAATGTTGTTGGGAGTAAAGTGGTTGGTTGTTGAGGGTGATGGGTATTTAGAGTTATACGTATCTTTGAGGATTGGCTTGAGTATTAGGGAGATGACCCACTAAAAATTGGGATGATTATGGGTTAGGTGGCTCTATAGGCGTTGTTTACTCGACTTTATCGTGGTATAAAGCGTTACATTTATCGGCTTATACGTCGGTATAAAGCGTTGTGTATCGACTTATCGTCGGTATAAGGCGTTGTGTATCGGCTTTATACGTCGGTATAGAGCGTTATGCTCTCCCGACTTTACTCTTTGTCGGTATAAGAGCGTTGTTTATCGGCTTATATGTCGGTATAAGAGCATTTTTATCGGCTTTATGCCGGTATAGAGCGTTAGTTATCGGCTGCCCGGTATAAAGCGTTGTAGATTAACCCAGGTTGAGAGCATGTGCGTCGGAGGTAGAATCCGGATGGTATCTAGTTGATGAGTGATTGATGACAAGAGTATAACTTTGTAGGGTCTCTGTATTGTAATTACATGTGGGTTTATCGGTGTTAGTCGGAAAGTCATTAAGTAAGATTTAAATTGTGGTAAGTAACATATAAAATATAACTCTTGGGGTATATAGTCTTTAAATAGGTGAGAGATTTAAATTATTCTTATTTGTATGATAAGGTAGGTTAACTTATGTGGCATTTATTTTCACTCAACTTTTAGCCGACTCCCTATTTCCCTATGGGCGGGCGTTTTATGCCTAGGTTGTTGCGGGATGACCGAGATCGTTGGCAGTGGCTAGCGTACCACGAAATGGCGATGGTGGCTTGAAGACCTCAACAGTCATACTTTATCTTTGAAGTTTCTGTTGTATGTAATAATTATTGTTGTTGGTGTTGTAAAACAAGTATTTTGATATTGTACTCTGTGTACTTTTTCGGTTGTTTGTATTGTTGGTTAGTTCACCGATGGACGGGGTGTATTGTTTATTTATGATGTTAAAATGATGCCATTTTAATTGTTATCCGTCGTTGGTGACTCGATTATCTGAGGTTGGCGGTCCCGACCTCGAGCTGCCTAGGGTACAAATTAAAATCTTAGCAGTCATTTTATCGAATAAACATCAAGTTATTCATCAATTTCAATTGCTTAATTGATTAAACTTGCAAGTTTAACCAATTGATGTTCATCAATATATATTTGACAAATATATATATGTTGAGAGATACATCTCTCAATTTACAAGTCTCGTTTAATTTCATGCATGAAATATAATTCGAATATCATTGTATGTGTGTGACCTTCTAGGCTCAGATAATAGTAAGTTGTATAATAATAATAATCGACCAATTACTATTATTATAACGATTAATGAGTAAGATCTAGCAATCGCTCATAACCCCTTAAATTATCATGAGAACCCACACTAGTAATATACAATTACTAAGGTGAACACTAAGTTCAGTAACTACATTTAACCAACTTTGATAAATTGTCTGTGATTGTGCAGCGGGTATAATAAAAATTAATTTTCATTGATTTAACACACACATTGTATGAAGGATATGCCAAGCAAGCATTGCGCCTAGAGACTTACAACTTTCGGTCAGGCTGGCAGTACGGCGGTTTTATCACATGGCGAGACTCGCTGTTGATGATGAACTTGCAACTTCGGTCAGTACGCTGACAGTACGGTTTACCTTGTAGCCGAGCTTAAACAACGGGAACTTGCAATTTTTACGGTCGGATGCAGCCAGTACCAGCGGTTTTAACACATGGCCCGAACTTTAAATGTCTGCATTAGTTTCGCCATAGTGGCTGGTTGACACTTGCTACAATGTTAACAAAAAAAAAGGAGGGCAAAGCCTGATTTGCCAAAACATAAAAAAAAAAGAGGGTATTGAAAACATACTTGCAGGTACTTCAGTGCTTGCTAAGTAATGAGACGAAAGAATCTTGTACCACACCAACAGGTATCAAATCTGGGAAAATAGGAGGTAAGAAGACAAACAGACAAAAAGGGTGACATGCAACATTTATGAGCTTCTAATGTTGATTGCACCTAAGATGTCTATCAAATCAAGGGATCAGTATGCATGCATATTAACACCGATGGAGAACTAGGACATTTCAGTTAAGTATAAAGAAAGTGTTTGAACCTTTATTCACCATGCACCTTCCAGCAAATTTTTTTTTTCAAACATTCCCTTTAAAAAAAAAGGAATATGGTTTGAAAATAAAGATACAAAATAATTTCTATACTTATACCATGCAAAGAAAAAAAAAAAATGAAACGGGGATATGCCATAATAGGACTCGGTGGACAAAGTCATACAATCGTATCAATATATTCTGATGATATTAATATATTAAATATTAGTAATTGGAGGCATGCTTGTTGTTTTTAGTCTTATTTAGTCTTATGACTGTGGTTAAATGAAAACATGAAAGCTGGAGAAGATAGTTGTTAAAGACGTTACAAGATGAAACAATAGTACAACAAATATGGGATTCACCTAGTCGTATGCCTATTGTGGCCAAGTGGGTAAATGAAAGCAAGGTTAATACATACATAATAATCACATAGAATACACCAAAGGAAAAGCTTCAGATTAATATGTTCATGAAAGATTTTGTGCGAATGTTCATTAAAAACTGTCATGGTCATCAAATTATTATTAACTACCGCAACTTCCTCAAGACTCAAGATAATATGTTGCATTTGTAAGTATTATTTTTAAAAGTAAAAAATTTAGGTATAGCCGGTGCCAACACCGATGCGATTGGGGATTCGAACTCGAATCGAGCGTAAGGATAAAGATTAATAATATGAAGATGATCGGGGCAAGCAAACGTAAATGAACACTATCTAGCATATAGCCTTACTAGATGATGGGGGCAAAGTAATTGAAATGAATACTACCGTATGCATTTTACA
Organism: Lithospermum erythrorhizon; assembly: GCA_019722365.1. Lineage (NCBI taxonomy): Eukaryota > Viridiplantae > Streptophyta > Magnoliopsida > Boraginales > Boraginaceae > Lithospermum > Lithospermum erythrorhizon. The sequence goes on along the minus strand of JADFUC010000785.1, from coordinate 61,162 downwards.
GACGTGTAAAGTCCTTGAAATGTGCCATGATCTTGAGCAAAGATAGGGGATAAGGACCATGATTAAGTTCATTAGCCAATGAAAAGTTGTTTACTAATTCAGAATTTGAAAAGGTTGGTTATTTTCCGCTTAAGCAACTAGTTGTGATGGGTTAGGAGTCCTTCAAATGCTCAGAGCGAGGATTTATGCTTGTCTTGCAAATCACTTGATTAATGGAAAATGGTTTCATGGCATAAAGATTGGGATATAGTTAGTTTCTTTCCTACTCTGGATTAGTTGGAATATTCTAACTTTGTCTTCAAACTCACTGTTGAGTTGACAAGATAGAAAGTAGGCCACGCACATGATGAGCATAGTGAATACACGTGTGTGGATCAATTTTGTCATTAAGAATAATATTTGGCCATGTTAAAGGAAATCAAGCTAATTCGGCTTGCCAGAAATAAATTGTGGCCTGAAACTCCAATCAGTCGAACAACTACTTTAAACACTCCTCAGGGCCGAATTAAATGCGTCAAGTTTGAGAGGGCATTTGTTAGTAGTGATATTTTAACGATAAATTACAAATTAAATTAGTTAATTAAGTTCCAATTTGATATAATATACTTTAATTTAATTAATTAAATAATGCGGTTCAATTAAATATTCATGTGTGGCGTTATTATCAAATTATAAATTGTCGCGTGAAGATTGGATCGTTGAATTATGACCCGACATATGATAAATGGGATCATAATAAACAATTATTTCAGCAGAATAAACATGAAATAATTAAAGAGCTGATAATTATATCCTTTAAATAATTAAAGAGCTAGATAATTATATCTTTTGAATAAATAAAAAGATATAACTTATCTTTCGAAATTATATAATTATTAACTTTAAATAAATCGGAAGAATAATTGTCGGGAGAATCGAGCGAAGCCGTCGATCGGAAACCGTCAAAGTTTAAGTCGAGCCGATTGAAGTCGAAGTTGGCCGGCCGGCGGCCGGCGTGGCTGAAAATGTCATAAATAAAGAGACGTTCTCATTCATTTTGGGGTAACTTTTCATTTGCAAGAAGACAAAAACATAAAGAAGGCGAAAGAACTTTCTGAGAATGGAGGAAGCTGCACGTAGAACTTTCCAGTCGAATCAGAAGCTTGAGTCTTTGAATCTTGAATGCTTGGTATTCGAGATGTGAGCGTTCGAAGCATTCAGTATTAGTCTTGAGTATTGACGTCGAGTTCAGTCAATTTACCGAGCCCTTGAATGGAAGTTATGCAATATCAAGTGAATTCGAAGTTACAAGTGTTGAACAATCGAGTTCGAAACAATGCTTAAGACACTTGTTTGTAGTCTTGAGAGTAGAATCGGAGGAACAATTATAAATTGTCTTTCCAGTCGTATCGATAAATATTTCTTTCTGGCCAAGCTTTATTTTCTTTGTCTTTAATTATTATATTTAAAGTTAAGGAAATTTGTTATTACAAACCTCACCTTCACAGTTGATAATTGGGGCCCCACTCTGAAAAGAGAAAGATGTAGGAGCAGATATTTAAACTAAACCTTCAACATTGCCTTTATGATTCTCACATATATACAATGAGCCTCGATTAATAAAGTCACAACATAGCAACTATAGGACATAAACCCACCTTCTTGGAGGTTAGATAACTCCACACTTTTTCAAAACATATACAACACCACCAGTGGGAGGTCAGGTAAGTCCCATTGGTCTTACTTCTGAATACACAATACTCATCACCTGGAGATAAATATTAGAAAAGTTAGTGAATTATGATTTAGGACGAATTTCATATCAAAAGAAAAAAAGATTGAAATCAGAAGTCTTAACATTAAGTGTTCAATACTTAAAGTTACAACCAAGCCGTGTGAAAACCAAATTAAGCACTTCAATTAAAATTTTTTTTACTTCAATAATGTTTGCTTAGTATTATACTTAATTTAATCCTGTTATCATAAGTCAAATATCCTACTTATTGTTGAACACTAATAATCATCTAGACACACCAAGCTAACTGAATAGAAAAACTTCAACAGTTCTTGTGATTAAAAAATCGTTAATTTCAGTTGTATGAGAACGATGAATCGATACATATTTAAAGATGTACGGTCGAAAGCATAAACAGAACACTAGTTCTTTCCATGCTGTGGTTTACACGTAAATAGCGGCGGACCATGTCAGAAAAGAATGCATAGTTGAAGCACCTAATTGAAAATTAATGGATAGTTCAAGATAGTTCAGGAATAACCGGCCAATTAGCATATAATATATGATTGAAAATGACAAAAAAGGAAAATAAGTTTTTATGAATCTAAACAACAACCTACATCTATTTTTTTTATATATAGTATAGATATTTGGTTTTATTATAATAATTGGTTTTATTGTTTTCAATAAGATATAAAAATATTAATCAATGACAAAATATTTTTTTTTAAATTCAATGCAAAAAATTTATATTGATAAAATAAATGGTCAATTATAATGAAAAATAAGTTTTATTAAATGGAAAAACTTAGAAAACGAAATATTTTTCTTAAGACTGAAATTGAAACTTCTTCAATATCTACACTAAAAGATACAATAATAGAGAGAATTATACTTTCACTACTACAAGCACTATTTAGTAGGGGGCAAAATTACTTATTTCACACGACCACACCCTAGTATTTTTCTACCATGGTTGTTATATAGGCCAAAATAGTAAAATGAAGGGGACAAGAATGCTTTATTGCCCTCCACACCCTAAACTATTATTATAGATTACAATTTAGTTGATAAGTAGCAGCAAAATTTTCTATTTCTTTTTTAATTGATCATATATGATTTCAATCCAACTTTATCTTTATCTTTCCACTTTTGTCCCTTAATAAAGTACTTTTATTCTTGATCAACTAAAGTGTTTTAAATAAAATATTTTTTTAGGATATATTAGTAATATTACCTAACCCCTTAATAAAGTACTTTTTACTTCCATGATCAATTAAATTGGAACGGATGGAGTAGTTAGTTACACTATGGTAATGGGGTTAAAGCCCGATTATATCAACACCCAAATACAGCCCCCATTTGTAAGTGCAGCATTTGAGCAAGTTTAATTTATGGGCAAAGTCGTCATTGCACCCCTTTGATGCATTGTTTATGCTATATAGCCTTAGTAACGAGTGCAATGCTCGTTTCTATGCTTAGTAACGAATCGGTTGCTCATTTGTTCTAAAGGTCAAAATGGCAAATTGCCCATTCGATTAATGTTTTGGTGTGGATATAGTGGTGTCCTATTTTCTGTAGTGAATTTCCAAACATGCCCCAACGTCCACTCATTTTGCAAATCAACGACTATTACAAAAGTTAAAGTCGAGCGAGTGATACACCATCTAATGTGTAGCATTTTTCAATAATTACTTCAGAATAGGTTGACTACTTGTGAATAAAACCTTCTCATTTAAGTTGAGATAATGGTATGGATTTATATACTTACAAGTTGTATACAACAAGTTCAAAATTACTTGTACTGGTCATAAAAATTGTTGTGCCATGTCTAGAGCGCCTATGATCTCAGATTTAATATCCTCCGGAAGAGTTGCAGATGGGCCTGCTTTTGAGTAGAATTTGGCAAGGGATCTAATTGCTTTCTCAATCATGGCATATGATTCCTGTAAATTACCAAAATGAGATAAGATAATTATACAATTTGTTGAAATTTTTATTATATGATTATGTGAGAAACAAAAGCGGAATCACTTTTAATATATTAATTTCTCCCTATTCCTAGAACTATAAAAAAACACAAATTGCATATTCATCCAAGTAGACAACAGTAGATATCAATATTAGAATTTGCCACATTAGCCAAATATAACTTTGGGATGGCAAAGATCAAGCCGCAATGTTTTTACCTCATTGACGACAGTCTTTTGGCCTTTCCACTCATTCAAGTATTCTCGAATCGCTTCTTTTGCTGCATCGGCATTTCTTCTGAATTCTGTGATGTCCTTGGGGGTTTCTTTTAATGAATCGCGTAATGTCCGCACCACCTCTCTGGCTGACTTTAAGTAATCCTTTGGTAACACTATCCCGGACTTTGTCTTCTCATTAGGATTAAAAAATGATGCTATTGACCCAATCAAGCCATCTTCTTTGTCCTTGGATTCATCTACAGCCCAAGCCGGAGTCACAACCAAGCTCGAGAGTAGACATGTAACTAAGGGAACAGTACCACATCCAAGAAATAGTCGCCTGTTGCGCATTGCTTCCTCAGTGGGTAGCGTATTTACATTGCACCCGTAGTGCAATTTATCTGTAATGTTGCGAAGAAAGCAATCACGGTAGGAATCGTGAAGAACTAGGAATAGAAACATAAAATAATAAAGATAGTGCTCAGGTGCTTGAAAAATCTTAGGCAATAGGGGTGAGATATTTAAATTAGAAATTGTGAATTTAGTGGTAACTGACGAGGAACAATAAGACTAATCTTATGATCCCAGTGCTACGAATTCCAATAATTGAATTGATATTTAGGTGACCAAGTGACCAACCTCGGACATTAAGTTTCTTGATGAATAGTATGGACCTCAAGAAAAATAGAGTAATCAGAAAAAGTTCAAAATGCCCTCTACCTCCCAACTCGAGCGCATTTAGGAAAAACATAAAAATTCAAAGGTGACAGAATGAGTAACGGAGAACTTGTTGATAGTAAAGATCTTCTCTCAGTAGCCTCGAAAGAAGCTCACACAATATTTTTGGGAATGGATCTTCGCTTTGGATCGTTAGTAAAAGTATAGATGAAGAATCCTTCTATTATGGTACTTGGGAGGATGAAAGCGTGAAATAATTTTATCTTTGAGAGCCTAATTGAATTACTGATCAATTTAGATCAAATGCATCCAAGGACGTGTTTTCAAAATATTTCAATGGAAACTTCAAATCTTTGTTATCTCAAATCTTTCTAAAAGTTATGCCAAACATTTATTTCGAAACCATTTAGTAGAGAGAATTTTCTTACTTTTAAGCCAAAGCGAAAATGTGAATGAAAAAGAATTGGACGGAGTACTTAATTGAATCTCGAAGTTTATGTGGTAACATGAAATTGAGAACACATAACATACAATTATGGCAGCAAAAGGGTTAACAAAGATTAAGAAATGAGAGGCGGATGAAGTGTACTTACTTTGAACAACACCTTTAAGAAGTGAAATCGAAGAAGCAAGTTCCGAATTTGACATCTTTACTGCCAGAGCCAAAGCCATGGTATGCTGAAAAAACCTGCAAAGCAATGCCTTTAGAACCCATACGCATAATTCTTTTTTACACAAATGGGAATCTTTCTATTAATTCACAATGACGAAGCATACTAAAACGAGAATGTATAAGATTAAAACAGAGTACCAATTCGATCAATTGAAACTTGAATTTGACACATCAAAAACAGCCTAATCTACCAACGTTTAGCATACAAACTATCAGATTATATTATATTGGCTATTTTGACTAAGCTATGAAATTGATTTAAGAGCCTAATCTACCAACTTTCTCACAGGAACGGACATCACATGTTAAGTAACCTCTAGTTTAGATGCTAGACAATATAATTATATAATTAAGAAAATTAAAGCTGGGGGAATGGGTTTTAGGATGAAAATTAATTTGGGAAAAGATGGAGGCATAGGTTCGTACCAAAGTTAGTCAAAATCTTCGGCCAAAGGTTGGTGAGAACACCACAATTTGGACACAAATTTAGAGCCCTCAATATCCTCCTCCTATCTAAATCTTTCTATAGTTGCTCCAGAGCCCTCAAATTCCTCCTACTAGTTACTAAATTCACCTCGTTTTTATTAATTTAAATTGGAATGTAATGTAGGTAAATGATATTTTTATTTTATTTGTGCCCACCTTAATTCATTTCGACAAATAAAATAGTAATCGAATATCATTTTAAAACATCTACTTAAATTCAATTCAATATATTAAATTTTAAATTTTGACCTCATCTAGGTCGGTGAACTCATGATGCAAAACCTTCTTAATTGGATAAATTTAGATATTGCTACCAAAATAACCCCTTTGATATATACATTATGAGGTAATTTGTTAACCAAAACCTTATCTGAACATATTTTCTTAAATGTAAAATTTATAATCGCATGAAGAGAATAATCAAATAACATAAACAAATATGGTGTATATATTATTTCATTTTCTATTTTCTTATTTATAATTTCAATACAAAAATTTTATTAATCATTTGAATGAATTCCGCATAAATTGTACTCAGACTGAAAGTAACTAGTTAGTTTTCCAAACGCTATTGGAAAATAATTTAAGGCCGGACATGGTTCTATTACTGGGTCAGAACGCCATTGGAAACAATTTAAAATTGCATATTGGTTCTGATTTTGAGGTTTTAAATCATTTTTTTTCGTGATCGAAACTCGACTTTTTTACTTTCGTAAAATCGCTGGAACAACTCATCATAAGGTGAGGGTTGCCGAAAAAGCGAGAACTATTTTTAAAAGATAATTATATTGAGATTCATTCATCACCCTTATTAAAATCTATGAAATTTTATTTGAATTAAATCACCATATTCATTTTAGATCGAGAATTACTATATATATATATATGTATATACATAGCAAAAAGAATTTTCTCCAAAGTTTTATGTCTCAAATCGTGAATTGCGTTTCAGTCTTTGGGAGGCTAGAGATGGAATGGAAAGTGGAAATTTTAAAGAGTTAGGTCTTAAGTCTCCATTAGTTTTAGATAGCTAATTTCTTTCTTTATACGAACAAAATAGTCAAATAAGTGGGGTCTCAAATCTTGTGAACGATGACTTCATGAAATTTTTAGTGGTAGTAGTACAAAATTTATATTTATGAAAATAAGTGTTCAAATAAGAGACTTTTAAAACATAAATAATTAAATTATGACATTGAGAAAACATTGATCAACTTTGCATTTTAACCCTATAGAATAACGTGATATTCCTTTTGTATTTTTGGAATATTATCCCAAATTTATTTTCACAATTAAAAATGAATGATATTTTACATATATATTCCTAATTACGTAATTAAACAACAATTTAATAAATATATTAATATTAGAAACTTTTATTACATATACATTAAATAAGATCTTAAAAGGAAATCAAATAATGCATTGAAATTTCAAAGTTACAAGTATTTTAAAATAAATTTTACTCGAATGACAAAATAAAAACCTATGGGCAAAAAATATGCATCCCCTCATGAAACTTTTTTCATATGAATTTTGAATTAATATGAGAAAAGCAGAACCTCAAGCAAACTGCACAGCGTATCAAGACAAACAACTTGGCTGTTGGCGAACCGGTTTAATTGCAAATCGCTGCTAATCGACTAAAAATCGGGGCTCTAGCTAACTCACCGGTTCGCTTAGTTGAAACCGGTTACTATTCATCAAATGACTGTGAATCGCTTGAAACTCCGCCAAGCAAAACCGGTTATTTATCTACTAAATACCTACCAAACATATCTCAAGTTCCTACAATTGTAATTCAATCAATCCGAATTAATACTAATTGTTATGGAATTAATACGATTTAATTGGCTTTAATTAATAAGCAATTTAACTACGATTTAATTATTTAATCGATTAACGAAATCGTTTACTAATCATTTGAGCAATCCTGCTATGAGCTGTCCTTTTCAACCGACATATCTTTGTTTAATTGCTCGGCTTAACGAACCGATGAGGTCGAATCGGTTTGATTAACAAATCGAACCGGATTGGTCCAAATCTAGTTCGATTCGGATCACACGGCCCCAAATCATGGAGAAAAATTTATGGTCTAAATTTATTTCAAGCAACTTTAGCATAACACTCGGTAAACATTGAGAGGAGAAAAAGGAATCCATCAAATTGATTTAAACATAATAACAAATCATAAAATCAAGTATGCTTTCATCGAAATGAGAATAATATTTGAGCACACCATCCAGACATATACTTCTACACAATATTAGTGACTCTGGTCATTCTTCAAACCTTTCAGATATGAAGATCATGCACCTGGTAATCCATCAATACTTTAGATGGATTTTGGCTAGAGCTCATATGATGATAGCTTTTTAAGCAAGCTGAATAGATAAAGGCTTGTGATTGGAGCTATATTTGTTATAGAAGCGAACAGAAAAGCTCCAACAGATCTAATCCAAACACCCTCATAGACGATAAATATTAACATTGGAAAGAACAGAATTGCCTACCGACAACAAGATCTAATAATGCATACAAAAATTTAAATGAAGACCTTTTACTGCAATTTGTTTTAGACTAGGATAATCGATAATTCATTTCAGCCCTCATATGGAAAAGAGCAATATGATGTTCCTTTGTGAGTGATACACGTTCCCCGAACCCTAATCTTCTAATGTTCACAACTAATAGTTTGTTATGTCTCAAACTTCCCCACCTCAATGTGATCGAGACCTCATAAATTCTTCCAAGCGATCCCATACCTCTAGTGCCGCAGCTCTGTCCTGGTGCCTCTTGTTCTTACTTATCTATACATCAAATCAGTATTATTAGCAAGTCATATGGGTACACTTGGATGAACATATAAGGTTGTATGTTCTTCGAGGCTTCAGGCATCATAAATGAAAAGGAATGTGCTCCATAACAAGAGATACTCACAGAAATAATTTTCACATTCCACTGCTTGACAACTCTTGCTGATTCTACACTGTCATCCTCAAAGCGGAGGTAAAAACCAAGGACTGCAAAATAATCTTACATCAGTTACAAACCATCCGTTTTAATCACAACACAAACATACAAAGTCTATACTATTCGGTAAAACGCACTTGTATCCCTAACGGATGCACAGAACCACAGAATGACAACAGTGGTTTCCACATCATACATCTCATAAGACAAATATAAATTTTCACGTATGAAATATAATTCATGGTAACAAAGAATATCGTAAATCTTACTACTACTCATACGGAAAATATGTGGCAGTAAAATCTTAATAACAGTAACCAAAAAGCTATGACATAACTAAACAGGAGTGAAGCAACAAAACACAATAAGCACACACTGTATAAAAGAAAGAAATAATCCTCAAATATAATTCATCAAAGTTGAAGGGATATTGATAAATTCATCAAGAGGAACAAATCAAACCAAATTGACAAGTTTCATATCAAGGGAAATTGCTCCGTTTTCATACTCTTGTTGAAAATCTCAACATGATCATTGAAAGGCCAGTCAATGAACTGCCAAATTTTTACCAACATAGAGACTGCCACTACATGACCCAATCATCAGCCTTGAATGACGATCACTTATCTCTAACGTCATACGCTGTCACAACTCTATCCCTACTAAATTTCTTCTGGACCATAACACAATCCGGCGTTACCCCCTACCGGATGCACGAAATCCCTACTAAATTTCTTCTGGTCCACATCATACATGTCATATGACAAATATAGATCTTCAAGTATGAAATATAACTCATGGTGGCAAAGAATATTGTAAATCTTACTACTACTCATATGACAAATATCTGGCACTCAAATCTTAACAACATTAAGCAAAAAGCTATGACAAATCTAAAGGGAGTCCAATAAGAAACCACAATAAGCACACACTATAAAAGAATAACTAATCTTCAAATATAATTCATAGAACCAAATCGACAAGTTTCATATAAAAAAAAAGCGAGGCCTTTTCATACTCTTATTAAAAATCTCAACGTGATCATTAAAAGGCCAGTCCTTGAACTGCCAATCTTTCCCCAATACAAAAACCGCCACTACCCGATCCCAATCATCCGCCTTAAGCGAAGAGGGCTTATCCCTAACCTCATACGCCGTGACAACCCTATCCCGACTAAACTTCTTCTGAACAGTAACACAATCCGGCTTGACCGCCCTCATCTGTTTGACCTTGACATCAGTAGGAATAAACACCCCATCCTCCAAAAACTCCTTGACATTATAAATAGTAATCAAAGTGGAGGAAGCACTCGGGACCAAAATAATGGGAACCCCCTCGCCAATCTTACTGCCCTTCAAATGCATTTTGGGCTTATCAAAGCCCTCCTCGCCCCCTCTCTCCAACCGACTCTTGGCCACTAAATTATCCTTCCTCTGCATAGACTCCGCCTTCTGCCTCTCCTCGTCCCTCTTCAAGGCATTAGTCAAAACCCCATAAAAATCGCGGTTCCTACATTGTAAAATAGTGTCCCTATCTCTCAAAGGGCTCTCCATCTCCTTGATGAGCTGAATGGGATTCTTAGAGACATCGAGAGGGGGGAGTGGCACAGTATTATAAGCATAAGAGGGGTAATTATTAATGATTTCGGGGTCGAGGGAATCGGAGGTGGAGGTTATGCCCGTTAAGTAATCGAGTAGGGGTTTTCGATCCGGGAGAGTAACGGGGGGGATGCGGAAGGATCGGGCTTGTTGGAGATATTCCGTGTGTTTTAAGTGGTGGTTTGTTATGAAGTGGAACAGCGTTTCCAGTGTGTATTTTTGGTGGTTTTGGATGTGTTTTGATCTGTACGCTGTTTCCAGTGTTGCTGGGAAGGAGTATTCGTTATTGAAGTTGTACTCGTTGTCTACTCGCCTGATTTTCTCCAGTTGGTTCCGCATTGTGTAGTCTCGCAGGGCTGTTAGGGGGTCCATTGCTGCTGCCGGAGGGATTAGACCTGTTATTGCTCTGCTTTGGTGTGCTATTATATATCCAACAACGGGATGCAATGCACTGACCGGACCGCTAATAGTACCGGGTAAATAAGTTGGAACGGGTTCGATCACATATCTTACCGGGTGAATACTCAGATCGCTGTGATTTGTCTCGATTTTATGTGGGCATGCGAGTATTTAAATTGTGTATTTCTTTATCCAGATTTTAGGTATTGCCGGTATAAACCCTCAAATCCGGTATTTTATGTTGATGTGTTGGTCCTATCTCGGGATAAAGCGACCATGACATACACAGGAGCCGACCTTTAATTTATTGGTCCGGTTTCGGGTCGGTTTTGTTGGGACGGTACCGTGGAGCCAACTCGCCAACTTGGTTTTTATATTATTAATATATTCATTGTGATCAAAACTAATACTTACTAATTTGTCCCTTTAATAAAATTAGTTTCAAATGAGCCAATGGATAATTTTATTCAGCTAATTTTCCTAAAAAAAGTCAAACGTGAAGGCTATTTATAACCACAATCAAATACTTTTTAAAACATGCGTGATCGAATGTGACATTTTGAAACATGCATGATCGAATGGTGAACGCGTAAACATGTGATGATCGAATGCTCATTAGTCCTAATTATTCCGGGATGAAAGTTAAAGTTCAAAGCAAGATTAAACCTCAACGTGATACGCAAATTCTTTTTATGATTCGTCCAGACCAACACTCTAAACTCCGTGCCTTTTAACCCCTAAAAGTATAAACTCTTTTATATACTTAATGTAACAAGAACATAGATTCATTGGATCATGTCTAGTGCTAGGTGCCACCTTTTGACGATTACACCATGGAATCAGTACTACGTGTAATAGAAATTTCCACCTAGTTCAAAACACAATCAACATTGGTTGGAAACCAAAAAATAATTTACAAATTTTCTTTATTTCTTCATTTTCATTCTTGCTAATCATTTGATCTTTTCGATTTTGTAGAAGTTGTTTAGACTAAACTCGCTAACCGAAGGCACTAAGGAAATATATCAATGAATATTGTCATTGTGAGAAGCGGATCGTGGTCGTTATAATGACTTCTCCAAATGAGGCAAGGTTGATTTGTGAGGCATGTTAAAACCTTTTAACTCCAAAGATCGACCCGGCTAAAAAGACAAATTGCGGAAATTAAGACGGAGAGAAGAAGAAAATGGTGGCGAGGAAAGAATTAATGAACAAAAAAGGAAAGAGAACGAAGATTAGTTCAACAAATACTAACCTAAAAGTTGGGTCCTATAGAAGAGTGTTGTCCAAATTTCCATCAAGACAAGTAGCAATTTAGTGATCCATGTTGAAATGTGAAGAAATTTTGATCGAGAGTACATCGATACCCATGGTCTTCGAGTAGAGGTCCTGCAATCACACTGACTGGAGGAGCTGTTCGAGACTTAGGGGTCTCGATGAAACGCGCTTAGTTGGTTTTGAAGACTTGAAGTCCAAGAAAAGACATGGTCTTGCTACGTTTTGTTAGCCTATAAATACTAGGTTGTTTTATAAAGGATCAACATAGAAAGAATATTAGGGCATTAATATTCTTGAAGATCTTGGCTGCAGTTTATCTTTGTTCTCGTAGGCTTTGTTGTTGAGAAATTCTGGTGATAAGAAAAACTCAATCGTAATTTGAAGCAGCTTTGGGGGGCTTGGTAACAATCTTCCTGGGTTATAGTGGATTCTACAACACCAACAGGACGCACTTTCACATTGAAGCGGAACCCGTATAAAATCAAGCGCTGCTTGTTTTATTTACGCACTTTTAAATTCACATGTGGTTCTTATTGATTGCCAAACTCGAAGGATTTAGGGGTCTTAAATCCTAACGTTATGTATCTTGGATGATCCGAAGCTATTGTCACTCATGGATCGCTAAAGAACGTGTGTATCATTCCTAACAATTGGTACGAGCTTGGTTGTGAGTTTAATAATCAATGGCCGGAGGCGAAGGAATTGCGGACACGGGTCAGAAATTGATGGTATCGAGTTTTGCTATCGAAAGTGTGGGACATGGAGTATTATCTCTACGGAAGGAACCGATGCAATCGCTGTGATGTTCGGATAACTATGATTTATTTAAACTTGGAAAAGTCGATAGACGGTCTCAGAGGGAAAAACTATGCAAACTAGTTCATAAAAATATAAACAAAAGCATACAGGATCATTTGGAATGTACATATATATATATATATATATTAGCCTTCCAAAAGTGTTATTTTCGTGATAAAGTTAGAAATGCCTCGCATTCATGGATTTACCAATGCAATGTCTCGGGTGTGAAGCGTAACATAAATGGATCGATACGTGATCTTCCTTTCCTTATTGCTAGCTAAGTGGTGCCTTTTCGGTCTTCTTGGTCGTTCTATCACTACCAAGTGCTAACGAGGCCTTTGGAAGTAAGTGTTTTTGACCTCGTATACAGTTCACGGTCTCGATTATAGACCAAGATCAAGTACTCCGCAAATCGATGTAATATTAAAAGGATACCCGTAAGGGATCAATGGACAAGCTTTCTGTCCAAACCCGTGTCTCAATAGCCTGCGCTCGAGGAGTGCTGCCGGATCATTTAAATGTATGTATTGTGATATATATATATATATATATATATATATATATATATTCGAGCACTTACAGCGCAGCGGAAATTTCACCAACTAGTCTTTCACGAAGCCTCCTTTGAATTCCTAGCAATTAGCACCACAAAAGGTTGATTCCTCCAATTAGTCCAATACTCTGTTGTTTAATCACACCATTGGATTTGTTGAACCTTAAGAAAATCGAGAACAAAATCGCTTCTAATAGGGTTGATGTTGGGTCCGCCGCAGAGGGAGGGGGCGTAAAATGGAGGCGGAAAAAATGATGATTAGGTTTTCATCTTTTGCTTCCCTTTTATATAGACATACTTTCTTTTAATGCTTCGACTAACTAACAAGCCAACCTTCATTAAAAACCGTTAACTAATTAAATTTAACGAGTAAGTAACTAAGAAGTCACTAATGAGCTCCATTAGTCAAATTAATTAATCTAACAAGTTAATTAATTCCGTTTCGTCTCCAATTTATATTTTACACTATAATGTAAAAAACTCTCGACAGTATCTCGTTGATTTCAATCAACTCTCATTTAGCAAGCAAACACGATTTAATTTCATTCATGAAATAAAAACTCAACATCACTGTATGTGTGACCTTTTGGGCTCGATATTGCTGGTCGTGAGCACAATATAAAATGGCCTTTATTATTATTATAACGACATATACCGGACTTAGCACCGCATAATCCCCGGGAGTACTATCATGATAACTCGACTAGTAATTACAAATTGGATTATTGAACATTTAGTTTATAATCTCATTTAACTAAAACTAGCAAATTTAATTGTTTCAGGATGCTGCTACCTAATGCTATGTAAAAAAGTAACCTCACAAAGGAGTCAATTTAAAGCCTTTACGCTACGAGCAAGTAGTCAACAATGGTCTCAGATTTGGTGCCAGAAAAAAGGGAAGAACGTGGAGACAAGGATTGTGAACAATGAGTTCAAGGCTTTAAGAAAGAAAGTAATTCCTCGATACTCGCTACTGTCATGGCTAACGAGTCACATGGAAAGCACCGCAGCTAAGCAGCGCAGCCTCATGTCAGGAGCGCCATTTTGATGTTTTTGTACTAGCCGTGAATGCTTCGTGGGATTCTGGGTTGTAGATTCCTCGAACGCCTTATCATATTCCGATCTCAAATACAAGTTAACTATAAGAAGTGTGTCATGAAACATCCACTACTTTCTTTACTCGAAATAACCGACTCATGTACAATGTATGCCCCATAAAACCAATCAGCCCTAAACCTATCGAGAGGTCCGAGATCTTCCTTTATATCAAGGGTGGATAAATCTCTTTATAAGTAATATATCAACACCCACTATTATACTCACCATGTCACCTAACATATGCCAAGTAGCGATCCCCGCTTAAGTACATTTGACATAGTCAAACACACAACTCATATAACATAGATATATATGTGTCTAAAATGTTAAACTTTAAAAGTTCTAAGAAAATATCATAGGACAATGTATATATTATTATATTCTACTTTATTTCGCAGTCAAGTCAATCCAGCTCCTCAATTATGCAAACTGATAGCCCATAAGATTGATTAGGCTTACAAGCTCCCATGATCCAAGAAAATCGATCATCAATCAATCACTATGTTGGTCATGAAATGCTAGTCGCCCAAACTGTCAAATATCCCAATTAAAAAGTGGAGAATGACTATCTCAGGTTTCTAGACTCAAGCAGGTTTTCTCTCTTTGTCAACACTACGCCTTTACCTCTAGAAAACTCCAGATTAGCCTGTAGGATTTCACTTTTCACTTAACGAGAGAGATAAATATGTTATATGCAAATTAAGACATATAAACACATAACCATGCTACAAACAAATGTATCGTATATAAGAAACCGAAATATTCAATTATTATTTGTTCACATAACAAGACAGTAAAAACATTAGCTTCTCCACTAAACTTAATACCTCACCGCGATATTTGTCTAAGACCAATGTTCAAGCATGCTCATCATGCTTTGCCTCGAGGTAGTGGCTCGCAGTGACTGTAATATTAGCCTCCCTCGCTTCTATTTTACATACTGATATCACTTCTATCAGCATATCTCTATTCAGTGATACTTCGTACGTGTTTGATTTGTGATGTGCTCGAAGTTCTTTTGGCTTGAACAATGGCACCAATACTTTCTCGGTACATACTTTGATAATAATTATATCGGCCCTTCAATGCTAGGCACAACTCCAAGCTCACTCACGAATTTCTTAATCCAACAAGCCATGCATCCGGCGTCGCAATGTACTCAAATTGTGAGTAGAATCAGCTACAATACTTTGTTTGGAACTTCTCCAAGATACTGTTCTACCATTAAGACAAAACACGACTCAGACTGAAACGGTGAAGTCATCTGCTGGCTTTGGGAAACTAGCATCAAAATTCGGTAACAACCAACTCTTCATCTCCACCATATACCAAGAATACATCTTTAGTTCTTTCCTCGATACTTAAGATGCTCCTTCACGTAAATCCAAGGGGTTTCGCCCGGATTAGCTTGGCACGGGCCGGCACTTAGTGCTATGTGATACGCCAAGTCAGGCGCATAAAGACGACATAAGCATGATGGACCCTATAAATTAAATCAGAAGGTATGTCCTTGATCTTGCCTTATCTTAAGCATTAGGCGGTGGACACTGCGGATTTGCCGAGTTGAACTCATGTCGCATGGGGGTATTTACCCTTCTTGGAATAATTCATTTTGAACCTTGCAATACCTTACCATATAAAAGAAACTCAAAGTCCGGACGTACCGACGGCTCGATCCGGATGAATTTGATTCCGAGAATATATTATGTGTTTTACCTAGTCCTTCATCGAAACATTTACACACTCCAATCCTCGATCGAAGCTTAGTACCTCTACATTATTTCCAATGATAGTATGTAATCGATATATAGGACTATAAATGCTATATAACTCTCACTCACCTTCTTGTATACACAAGATTCTTCTTCATTTCTGATGAATCCAAAATCTTTGATTAATTCGTCAAAAAACTGATTCCAATCAAGGATGCCGCTTTTTGAGACCATAAATGGACCCTTTGGCGAAGCTTACAAACCTTCTTAGGTCCTTTTGGGACATGTAAAGCCCTGAGGTTGTACCACGTACATCTCTCTTCCCTTTCAAGATTTTCATTCAAGAAAGTGGGTCTTTACATCCATTTGCCATATCTCATAGTCATGAAATCCATCAATGGCTAAGATTATCCAG
Organism: Lithospermum erythrorhizon; assembly: GCA_019722365.1. Lineage (NCBI taxonomy): Eukaryota > Viridiplantae > Streptophyta > Magnoliopsida > Boraginales > Boraginaceae > Lithospermum > Lithospermum erythrorhizon. Next base: position 44,595 of record JADFUC010000785.1, on the reverse strand, counting down.
CATGGATTCTTAAGCATAGCTAATCGCTAATAGGTTTCATCATAGTCAATGCCATGAATTTTGCTTGAAACCTTCTAATGGAAATTAGCCTCAAAAAACATTTGACGTGCTCGTCTCTTTTCATGTTTCTTCTTAAATATTCATTTACACTCGCTTGAGGCGAACCTCATTGCAATCTAACAAGGACCAAACTCTTTGTTTTGGGTGGCCATCGAATCCATCTCGCATCGCTATTAGCCATTTATCAAATATATTTTGCTACCATCGCTTCCTGGGTGAGTCAAGTTCTTCCACAACTTCCTATGGATCAAGAATTGGGCCCTATGTAAGAAGATTCAAATTGTCAGCGCGCTTACACTGCTTCTACACTAGGTGTATTTCTATTAATCGCTTTTATCATCTTGAAGTTTCAAGATGAACACCTTTCACTTCTAGCCCTTCTGGACAGATATTCATTGTCAAGGAACACTCCTGATCTAGCAACGAATATTTTATTCTCATGCTTCAACTAGAAGTCGAATTCAATAGCTTCTTTGATATCCACAGCAACACATTTATCGATCATTGGGAGCTAGCTTATCTTTTATTAATGTCTTAACAAAAGCTTCACAGCTCTCTAAATCTCGGTAGGAAAACCTTAACTCTTTGGGAGACTTCCCCAAACCACAGCCATGAAAGGAGTTTTCTAATCGATTAGTTGGGACATTTATTGCGCGAGTGTTATGCTTTGTAGTGCATATCCCCTTTAAATTAATCAAGTTAGCTTAGATAGGCTCATCATAGATCGGGGAACTATGTCAAGTAAGGTTCGATTTCTTTTTATGTCATGCCCAACCGAGTGAGTTGTGAAATAATACCATACTCTAAGATGATCATTGAACTGTGACTTAAATATTCTCCTCCTTTATCATACCGAAGAATCTTTATAGTCTTGTTCAATTGGTTTTGTACTTCATTTTGAAATTCCTTTAAATTTCAAAGGATTCATGTTTGTGTCTCATCAGATACACATAACCATATCTACTAATCACCATTAAATATAATGAAGTAACTATAAATCGCTTCAAGTAGATGTGTTCATTGATCCACATATATCAAAGGTGTATGATCCTCAATAAATCACTTGCCCTTTCATTGAATCCAAATAGCCGATGATTCGTCATTTGCCAAAAGAGGAAAGATTCACACTTATTGTATGATTCATAATCAAAACCTTCAAGTATTCCACCGGAGTGAAGTTTCTTGATACATTTCTCGTTTATATGACATAATCTGCAATGCTATAGGTATGTAGGTTTAAGTCAAGCAGTTTATTCCTTTTGGGGACTAACATTATATTGCTAGATAGATGTGTCTAAAACATATGGACCATTTTGGAGAGATGTATTACCATATATTATACCATTCATTGAGATCCTAAATGCATTGAGATCAATCGAAAATGAAAAACCTTCGTTATTCAAAACCGAAATGGAAATAATATTTCTGCTAATCGCAGGCACATAGTAAACATTGTTCAAATTCTAAACGAGGCCTGTGTTTAAATCGATGGATCTCATCGCTAGGGGTCGCAACCTTTCGCGCTGCTCTCGGCACGTATTCCACTCTCCTCTTTTCGAAGCTTTTACTTGATTGCGCTCCCGCACATCATGCACAAAATGTGAGAACCACAGCAGATCTAGCACCCACTAAGTAGAATTGAAAGTTGTACAAACTTCAATAATAAAAATATCTTTAGAAGGCCTTCTGCTCAACCAAACACTCATTTGCTCTCAAAGAATGGTGATTTGTCCATGCACATCCTACAGTGATCTTTTTAAAATCTACCCCTGCTCAGCCGCAGTCCATTATCTCAAGCACACGTACCGAACCATTTGGGTAGTTTTAGTCTGCAATTTAATAAGAGTACAAATGATCTTCGTGACTTCCTCATGCCTTTCTTGCTCCTTCTCGATACACTCCAGAAGTTTCCTATAAATGTCATATGCATGATCCTCATCATACGCACCCGAACCCAGCTCCATCCAAGTAAGCATAAGACACTTGACTTTTTGTGAGCATTCTCTTTTATGCAACCTTGGCTGCTTCTTCCAGCTTATCTACATCCGCCATCCTAGAAGGCTTCTTAGGAAGTCCGCGTATATAAGACATATTCCCGACCTCGTGCAACTTAAGGACAACATTCAACCCACGGAACATGTCTCTGGGTTAATTTGCACCATTATACAAGCAACGACTCAATGTTGTTTGGAAGTGCATTTTTAGGGTGTGTTGGTGGCGTACCATTTCAAATTCTAGAAGAATAAATATGAAAAGATAAATAACTTAAAGATAAAGTTGTTTATTATATAGTGGTTTCAGCCCCACTACGTATTAGTCGATGTTATTTTTACCTTAATCCGATATAATTTGCACTTGTTTTCGCTTTATTTGAGTTTAGCAATTATCGGTTAAAGCAAGGAATCGGCCTCGAATTGAAAAGAGCATGAAAGCAAAATCTACTCGCAGTTATATGAGTCATGATCCAAGAATAAGTGGATTCGCCCATTAATATTAGGTTACGGCAACCTATAAAGTTATGAGGAGTTGAGTAAAAAAGGAATATCTCTAATTTCCAAGCTAAAAAGAAGTCATCAACTTTGTGTCGGAGCTTTTAAGCACTCATTGAAGATGGCAAAGCAAGAAATCGGTGAAATCAATTACATATTGTGCACCAAGTGCTTGTAGCTGATTACTTTTAATCGTCTCAATAATTTTAATTCAAGATATTTTTATTGTTAAGGATGAATGCCATTAATTTTATGTATTTATTTATGTCTTTTATTATGAACTAATTTTTATTATTAGTCGACTACGATGTAGTTTGGATCGGATGATTTGATTTTCGAGTTAATTTATTTCTAGTTTCATAATTCTCGATTATTGTGCATAATTAGTATTTAATATCTTGATATCAATATTAAGTCGCTCATAAGGATTATTTCTGCTAGAAATAGGTTGTCACTACGAATTAATCGTAACACATGTTTCAATTACTATGTAGATATAGGTAACGCCATGTGCAATTTTAATAAGCATGTTATTAAGAAGATCTCCTATTTTAAGCTATCATAGAGATATAGTTAGTTTCTTAGGAGACTTAATTGGTGTTAATCGAGAAGCAATATCACTCATATGAACGCTTTGTTATGAACTAATAAGTAACTATTAGGTAAATTGAATCAATTTATCCATGAAATCATGCCATTCCGACTATATTTCGAATATTAAGTAAGATTCACTTTTGTGCATTCATTTAGTATTAGCTAATTTAATTGTTTAGTCAATTTAGCTTAAGTAGTCTGTATTTAAATTTACTTTTGATTATTAGTTAATTAAGGATTAAGAAAAAGACCTAGTAATTAGTATATTGGAATTTGTGAGACGATACTCGTTTTGTTCATTATATTACTGACACGAATTCTGACTCTAAATTCGAACACATAAATTGGTGTTGTCAAGTTGGCGCCTGCCACAATTTCGATAATACTAATTTTAGTTTAATTTCTCGGTTCCTTAACTTAGCTAGTTTTATTATATTATTGTTTTAGCTAGATTTCCATTTTCTTTTTATTATATTATTGTTTTAAATAGCATGACCCGCCTACATCATTTTGGAGATTTGTCTGATCCAGATCGGTAAAACAAATGCAGAAACTAAATTCTGAGACTCGAAGAAGAAACGCTGAAAGTTCATCTACCATGGCCAATAATAACCCAATACTACCCCAGCAGGTGATTGATGTTCATGGGGATGGCGATGACCTGGTTCCTCGGATGACTTTGAGGATTGGCGATTGCCTATTGTATGGGGTTAACGCTCACATGCCTTGCCACCACTCAATCACCGCCAACAACTTTGAGTCAAGCTCCGCATCAATCCAACATGTGAAGAAACATGCAATTCAATGGCCTCGGCCTCGCGAAGACTTAACGAGCATTTAGTAAATTCCTCATGGAGATAAATGCTACTTTACAACTCCCACAACAATAATTATTAAGTACAACAAAAACTCCAAAGAAGATAAAAGTATGACTGTTGAGGTCTTCCAGCCACCATCGCCACCTCCACAGGTACGCAATTACTAGGCCAATGCATCTCGATCATCCCGCAACAACCTAGGCATATAAAAATGTCCGCCCATGTGACAGTGAGTCACGATGCAAGTTCTGAAATACAACATCGCCGTGTTTAACCCACCACTCATACAAACAAGGATAATTCAAGTCCCTTACCTATTTAAAGACTATACACCTCAAGGGTTATATTTTATATGCTACTCTCGACAAGACAAATCTTTCCTTAATGGCTTTCCAACTAACGCCGACAACCCACACCACGTCAACAACTTACTCGGGCCACTACACCTTAATCATACTATTTTCCTCTATTTGTTATCTTTCTTAAGTATATAGCAAACTCCCAACAATATACAACCTACATAACAACCTGCCAACTATTATCTTTACCCTACCTTAGAATGCTACTCCCAAATATATAGCTATATACACCTCCTAGGACATCTGCATGTTTATCATAAGAACTTCCAAATCATTTCATTATCTTAATACAACTTAGCAACTTATGTCTTGAATCAAGGTAAACTTATGTACAAAATTATCTCACCATATTCTTCAATTAGTATACGGAACTTATTCCCCCCAATGGTATCAACGTCGTGGTTAGATCATAACTTATCTACTAACACATTTGAATTCAAATTCCCACCATTTATAAAATATCAATATCATCGACAACTAGCATGGAACCTTGGCTTAAAATGTTTGTACCCTACTATCCTCATTCAAAAGTTATCTCAACCATTAACCAACTCAATTTTTAACATTTAGGGAGGTATAACGATTAATATCAACCTAGGATCCACAAGAGAACCAATAATACTATTAATGATCAACCCAAACATAATTCGACATAATTTCATCAAGGCAACATCTAGTATAATCAACATCATTTCCATAACCACAAGTGAGTCATAAACATATCACAAAAAACACCATAGAAAATTTAAACAACGTGTAACACAACCAAATAGACCCAACTCCACGACCTCAACAAATACAACTACCTAACACTACAAATTAAACCACTCAATCGACTCAACGACTTATCAACCTTAATCAACTCGCTAACGGTAAGCCAATCAGATTAACACGGGGCCAAATTCCAACCAACTCATATAACTCATAACAACTCATATCAACTCATATCGACTCATATCCGGATTTCTACAACTAATGCGCATATAATCAACCTCAACCTGCAGGGAGAAACTTATGCCCATCGACATAAGCTATCACCGAATCGTAACGAGGTACGAAGCAAAAACACCGCACTTATACCGAGGTATAAGGCAAATACCGGATAATACAACTCAACATACATCAACAACTCCACACTTATACCGTAGTATAAGCACAAACACCCGTAATACAACTCAACATACATCAACAACTCCGCACTTATACCGTAGTATAAGGCACAACACCGGGTAGTACAACCCACACATATATCAACAACTCCTCAAAACACTCCATAATGACTCAAGAACCTGGCCGCACACCTAATTCCAACACAAGGAAATAACCAACTCCCCAACCAAACACACACCAAAATCATCAATCATGGATGAAAATACAACCCCAAGCCAAGGCACACAATCAACAATAACATATACATATACAAGCCGATAGATAAAAACCTACGTGAGATTTGTACTCTCACCTTGGTTAGCAAATGAAACGCCCCGCCTAATCGATCCAAGTGCCTTTCCCAATGCTCCAGCCTTCAATCAAAAACACCAAAATATAATTATTAAGCAACTCCTATTATTAATTCTCTTTGTAGTTTTTATTTCCAACTCGCAACCATATTTAATTATCAACTTAACAACTCTAGGTGAAAATATTACTACGCATGTTTGAACGACTAATAAAACGACAAAAATCCGGACCACCCCAACAATAAACATTCTCGGCCCCCCTTCCTCTACCCCCAATACTAACACTCTAAACAATATCTAATCGATCAAACAATCAATTCTAACTAATTAATTCCATTTCTAAATAACCTTTTAATCAAAAACCCAAATATTAATCAACTTTACAAAATCCTACCTCAACATAATACTCTCATCCAATCAACACCAAAATCACCACTTATACTCCAAAAACAACTATATTAACTTCCAACAAGTCACTTTTACAAATTTACATTTTCTTCAAAAAGTCAACGAAAAAGTCAGTCCGTACCTCCCTCATCTCTTAGTATCTCGAATCCATTGTAATTTATACAATCTTTGTTTAAAAACACAATTATACACCCAGCTTAATTAGATTCAATAATATTCAACTTTTACAAAAGTCAACGGAAAGTGAACTATCCATCTCAACACATTTCAACTCCAAAAATCGAAAGTGTTAATACTTCCTATACCATAATTCCAAGCTTTATGATAATTTATATCATTTTAAACCTCAAAACTCAAGGTCAACCTAAATCACAAAAAAGTAAACATTCATAACTCAAGAAATACTCAAAAAGATTACAACTTTCTTTACCTTTGATTCAAGAGAAGACATTTGTGGTGGCAACTCTCCAAGAAATTTTAGAGCCAAAGCTCGCGCATTTAGTGGAAGAAATCAAAAAAGAACGCCAAGCGGTGGGGGGGGCAGGCGAGAAGCGTCACGTTTTGGGGTCAGCGAGATGGGATTATTTTGGGCCCTTTGTTTGGTTTGTGTGGTGAACGGGAGTGACCAAATTATTTCATGTGGTGAAACGGCATCGCATCCAATCGATACCTCTCGTTTTAACTTATCTCGACAACTAACTTCCAAACATTAACATTTCCACCCTCAAATTATATTACCACCCAACTAATATCATTACCATTCGACTACAATTTTATACCCCAAATACCGAAATGTACTACCAACCGAATCGATTTGTTGTATTTTCAACTATTCAACTTCAAAATTTTGATTTCTCATCGAAATAGTCCACCGAGCAACTAGTATACTATTACAATAATATTAGTGCGGAACGGGTTATTACAAAAAAATAAATGGGCCTATATCAATATACTCCATTTCCATTTGGCTTTTCATTACAATGTATACATAATAATTAAATCACATAAAAAAATACTTTAAATAAATACATACATTAAATGGCATGGAATAAATGACTCATAAAAGTCAAATCACATCATTAATGCTATTAAGTGTGAATGCAATAATTATGGAATAAATGCTAATTATTGAGTGAGATAATTACTCTCAATCAAATTCAAATATATAATTGGCAATTATATAAATAACTTCCATTTTGATTTACAAATCAAATTAAATCACATAAATATTCAATTAAATGTGATCAAATTAATTTCAAATTTGAATTTATTAACTAGATATATTTTATTTAGCTTATTTTTATCCTTTTAATAAATAAATTACATAAAAGGATAAATTATGAAAGTGGATTATCAATTAAAATATGATCATAAAATTTTCATAATTTATACCTATCATAATAATAAAATGATAATACTCAAAAACCTAAATTAAATTTTTTAAAATGGATTGGTTTTGTAACAACTGCATCTTAGGAAGAAAAGCTGACGGATCTATCACATCGCCTACCTATTACCGCCAGCCGCCCTCGTTGTTCGCCCGTAGGGGCTCGGCCCAACGTGGCTAAACCGGGCCCCGCTTGGCCACCGGACGCGCTCGAGGGCCTCCGCAAGGTCGCTTCCATTTCACTTACTTCAGCTTTTCCCATTCAATTCAATTGTCGAAAAAAATGATTTCAAGCGTTTTAAACTCATCCAAAATTCTGAAATTCAACGAGTAGTCCTACAATTTTCTTTGAACTTTTAGTAATTGAATTTTTGTAAAAACGTTTTCCAATAATTAATTATCCAATTAATACTCCATAAATCAAAAAATTGTTTTGGGATACTTAAACTATCCATAAAATTATGAAATTTTTTGAACATTGTTCTTGTATCATCTGAGTTCGAAAAAATATGAGGTGATTTTTGGTACAATTTAAACGCCTCAAAATCTATTAAAAAATCTAGATTTTCAACTCAAAATAAGTTTAAAAAATTCTTCAATCTGAAACAAAATCTAATATAATAAAAAAATATACAAACTTAAACATGCCTTTGGTGCCATCAGAGGAAAACTATGCAAACTTATTCATAAGAAGATAAATAAAAAGCATACATGATCATTTAAATGTATATAATCGAACATAAGAAAAAATATATATATACATATAGCAAATCTGAGCACTTACAACAAGAACGGAAATTTCACCAACTAGTCTTTCATGTTTTAAGCTTCCCTTTGAATTCCTAGCAATTAGCGCCTACAAAAGGTTGATGCCTCCCAATTAGTCCACACGAGGAGTAAATAATCAATGATTGAATTTGCTAGAACATTAAGAACACTGAGAACAAAATCAAGCCAATATGCTTCGATGTTTGGTCGGCTAGCTGAGTGGTAGTGGGGGCGCAAGAATGGAGGGTGTGGGAAAAAAGATGATTAGGTTTTCATCTTTTGCTTCCTTTATATAGGCATACTCCTCTTTAACCTGAATAGCTTGACTCGTTAACTAACAAGCCAACCTTCAAGTAAAACCATAAACTAATTAAATGGTACCCAGTGGCATTCAACAAGTGACTAATGAGCTCCATTAGTCAAATCATTAATTAATCTAACAAGTTAATTTATTTGGTTTCGTTCCACTTATATTTCCTTACAAGAAACTGTGATCTCTGCTGATTTCAATCAATCCTCAATTAAGCAATCACGATTGAATTTCATCTTATGAAATAAAACTCAACGCCACTATATGTGTACGACCTGGGCTCTATTTATACCGTATAATAACATAAACTGACTTTGCTTTAAAAGGACCATCACAAAGGAGCCTACTCTAAAGCCCTACGCGACGGTTGGTGTCAACAAACGGCTGTGCATTTAATATAGGTAGAAATCGGGACAAGTATTTCTTGGAATAATGAGTAATTTGATAATATTTTTATTTTACTTTCAATTTTTATTTTATTATTTTATTTTAGTTGAATATCAGATTAAATAATTAGTAAAATATGAGAAAACATTCTTGTTTTTCCCTTGTTTTCAAACATTTCAACATTTGTCTGGCCATTATTTTATGTGTGATCTCTGTTTTTAGGCTCAACCTTATTATTTTAAAGCCACCATTGTCCGTTTGGGTTCCACTTATGACATGGTATTTATTCTGACCCATGGGCGTGAAAATATAGCTTTGGCAGTCGAATAAATAGCCAGTGTATTGGTTCCTCAGAATATAAGCATTTCAGGTGTCCAGGCTCCCATCATTTCATTGAAAGTTAAGAGTCAAATCTGTCACCGTCTCTGGGCCTGCCTCTAACCACTGAAAACACCCCTGGCATCTTTATTAACTGAAATTACTCAAATATCCTCCCATTTATTGCCATCAGCTCAAAACTATCCAAATGAACGACTTCCGTCTGTTAACTGCTATCATGCGCATTTAAAACGTTAGTGATTAACAGCATTAATTTTTAAAACGCAGTATTGGAATTCAAACTCCACCAGAATATAGTGATGATTAGTCTAAAGCATTGTGAGTTGATAGGATATGTGACTACGGTGCTGATGGACACCTGGGCCGTACCTGCCATAGCTAAAGTGAAAGCGAGTCAGTACTATACTCTACCGACAGGCCATCGTGTTAATATGCCAGATGACTTGTGTATAAGGAAAAAACAGGTGAGTTTCGAAGCACGGAGTTTCTAAGAAAATAGATAGTGAAATATCGCTTCAGAAAATTCTCGCTCCTACCGAGAGGTTTTCCTCAATTTAGCCATGCAAATGAAGTCGTGATCACGAAAAGCATACTTCAACCGATGTAATCTAATATTTTATTTGGTGATGAGTTCGAGTCTAAAGTAACTCCGGGAAGGATGCATCCGCCTCAGGTTGCATGAATCATCTCGAAACAAGTGGGTTCAAAGTTATGAGAGTGTATTTCCAAGCTCCTGGATTATTTTACAACTGTTGAAGGGTGTTCTCGACTAAATACGAGGATCAGAATTAGATCAAAGGAAGTTGTATATGTAGAATAGGAAGTAAGAGAGAAAACAATACGCCCAATCGAAAGCATTTTTATGCCTTCCAAGGCCTCGATAGCTACGCAAAAGCCAGAAAGATGTTGATTTGACTAAACGACGGTAAAGTCCAAAGAATCTGTGACGACTATTCTGTAATCTCTTTAAGAATGTTTCTGCTGGCCATTCGCCGACAAGCGGATGGAAGGAAATGTTGGGATTAATCTCAGTGGGAGTTCATAGATGATGAACTCGCAAGGCCGCTACATGCATTTCGCCAAGATGGCAGGATCCCAAAACGCTCTCTGCGAGATCATTAAATGCCAAGAATTTTGATCGAGAATGGGAGATTGTTAAATTTCAACTTTCCTTTTCGGTTGGCCAGTAGGACTAGTGTTGTTGCTGTTGATGTTATGCTTGAGTCTAAACAATCGGGTCGAACAAAACATATAATACGGAGTCGATCTTACTGTGAAACTTAACATAAGACTTGATGTTCTTTACAAAATCAAACCGGAATAACTCTTCATGTCCCTCCTGTATAAGCACTTTCTTACCACACTTAAAATAGGCTAAATGTCGAATACATCTTCTAAGGCCATCAACAAATCTCGACGAATAAGAGACGGACGCCAACTTTGTCCACGAACTTTCAACTCCATACTCCATCACCCATACATCCATATAAAAAATGGAAGAAGCACAATAACTATAGATAAAACTAAGACTTCCTGCTAAAACATCTACACGACCATATTCATTATTACCCAACCTCTGATACTTGGGTTTAGGAAATTCCCTGTATTCCTCTGTCCCAACGTCAAAAGCAATAATATTCATCAAAATGAGAATCGTATTTAAGCACACCATCCCAAGGTACCCCACCATCCCATCAACCAGACATATACTTCTACACAATATTAGTGACTCTGGTCATTCTTCAAACTCATAGATATGAAGACTATGCAATTCCGGTATCCATCAATACTTTAGATGGATTTTGGCTAGAGCTCATATGATGATAGCTTTTTAAGCAAGCTGAATAGATAAAGGCTTGTGATTGGAGCTATATTTGTTATAGAAGCGAACAGAAAAGCTCCAACAGATCTAATCCAAACACCCTCATAGACGATAAATATTAACATTGGAAAGAACAGAATTGCCTACCGACAACAAGATCTAATAATGCATACAAAAATTTAAATGAAGACCTTACTGGCAATTTGTTTGACTAGATACCGATAATTCATTTGTGCCCTCATGACATGGAAAAGAGCACATGATGTTCCTTGTGAGTGATACACGTTCCCCGAACCCTTCTGCGTTTTACTGAACACGGCTATCAACAGTAACTTCTCGGGCTTAAAAATCAAACAAGCCTAAACATCAACCAAGCGCTTGCGCGAACACAATTTCCTTAAACTGCATTCGCCTCCCTACCCGTATGTGCGCAGGAATTTTAGAGAGCAAACGATTCCTGTGGATAAACGGTTAGAACCGAGACCGGCTTGAAGCTGATCATTCTTAAACAATGTTGTTCGGGCCGAATCGAGCAAAGAAAGATTCACCAAAGTAAAATCGTTTGCTCAATAGAAACTTCTACCAAGCTTTTCCTCACGATTCAAATGTTTGAAAGTTCACTTCTAAATGTAGGCAGAAGCGGGTGGGGCGATCACTACCCTTTACTCCAACCTTCAATAGCCACTTAACCTCAGTAGTTAAATGCGTAATGCCCACCGAATCTAAATACACCCAAAACGAAGTCTCCAACTTTGGGGTGCAAACTATAATTAGCATATAATAGAGGTAATCAGAACTCGAGCCAGCTAAGACTTAACACTCTAAGGTCCCCGGATCTAATGTTTTATATTACATCCGCATAGAGTTTTACACTAGACTCGTGATCTCGCATGCACTCGTTGGAAACTTTGTAGTATTCTCATAAGAAGCATACATTTACCTTTAGCCACTAAAACGACTAACTATATATAAAGTTTGACCATGTTCCATCTATCTTCCAATATGGTACATTTCACTACTAAATTTTACATTCATTTTCCAAATAATCCCCACATGAATCCTCAAAAAATTAAAAGAAAGTTTTGACATATTTGTTTTAGTTTGGTGGATAGCTACAACGACCAACAATTTGCATAGGATGTGCAGTTCGGCACTTTGAACCTTCCTCGCCTCCGCACGCATTCATGTGAAACTAAAGTTTCTGCAGTTCCGCGACCCTGAACCATTCTTTTACCGGAGTACAACGACATTACTCACACACATGTATCGACGGTCACTCTTCTCGCCTCTCGAAAGTGTGTCCGGCTCCGCCATAGACACCGCCTCGGGTTCTGAGATTTCGAGAAATGCGCCTCCTCATTTCGCCTAAAGTCGTCTCTACTTTAGCTCACATAGGTGACTTCTCTATCATATGTAGTAACCCGCGATACTTTCCACGTGATCCTTTGATCCTTCCAAGAGAGTCACAAGAAAGCAAAAACTCATCATGTTCCTACTAGTATCACCTGCATCTTCATCCGAGGAATGCGAAGTGGTTAAAAACCCCCATGCTGATTTAACTATAATTACAATTAGGGTTGTCCCATCAACCTAGCTCCCTCGGGATCTCCAGCCTAGGCTGGGTTTTCCTTCATAACCATATTATCCGACGGGCTTCAATCCCATTCCTTGATGATTTCAACTAGTTCTCTATTTAAACCTTTGGTTAGCGTATCCGCAATGTTATCCTTTGATCTTATGCAATCAAGAGCTTTATAACTCCAGCTTGAGATTAATTTGCCTAACGGGTATTATGTCTACGGCGTATGTGTCGTGGATTTACCATTATACATATGACTTTGAGCCCGTCCAATCAATACGATTCATCACAATGTATGCAAATTGGTGCACTCCGCCTTTCTCATTGTGAATGTCCTCAAGAAATAGGTGTAACCATTCTCAAGATCTTCACCACATTCTTTTGTCCAATGCTATAAATTCGATTCCCAAGCAGTGGATCTCGGCGACAAGGCTTTGCTTTGAGGACTTCCAAGAGACGGCCGCACTCTCTAAAGGAATACATATCCACTTGTTGATTTCGAATTCTTTCATATCGGATATCCAATGGCATCACCGTATCCTTCGAAAGCACAAATGATATCTTGTATAACGCAAATTTACAATCTCTAGTATATCTCAAATATCTAAGTACTGTGATTATGGCTTCAATGATCACTTACTCAGATTACTAGTATATCTATATTTCAACTCGCTTTCTACGAGTGAGCAATATCAGATCTAAGCGAAATTCTCATTAGGGGATACGAGACTACCTATTATTTGAGCATACCCGCCAGACACACTTTCTCCTTTATCTCTTGTTAGGTGCTGACTTATGTCCATCAAAGTTTTTGACATTTCTGCATCACCTTTACTGAATTTGCTTAGTATCGTGTCAACATAGTGAGTCTGGCTCAAGACTAGTCCTTGTTGATTTCTCATGATTTTAACCCCCAAAATGATATCAGCATGTCCCATATCTTTCATGTAAAATTTATCATTCAATGTCTTTAGTATATTGTATCATTTTGTGATTGTTCTACCAATGAGCATGTCATCAACATAAAGGCATAATATGACATATCATCCATCTTTGTGGCCCCGCATAATAATTTTGGCCACTCATTTATTTTGTAAAGTCATCTGACAACACCTGCCTTCCACAAATTTCTCATGCCATTGCTTTGGTGCTTGTTTTAAGCCATACAAGGATTTTACAAGTCTACATACTTTAGCCTCCTTTCCTGGAACTTTAAATCCTTCGTGTTTGCTCTTATATAAAGTGTATTTCTTCATCTAAATTTCATTTAGAAATGCCGCTTTTGACATCCATCCGTACCTCCAAATTGCTAAAGCAAAGAATTGCCAATATCACACGATGGATACGAATTCGAGCGAATGTGAGTGCTACCAAAATAGTTCTAGTCCCTCCTTCACGAATACTACTGCATTATCAGCCTACCTTTCGTACTTATCAATCTGCTCCATCGGTCTTCATCTTCTTCCTTAAAGATCCATTTTACTCTAAGAGGGTTGCAAAGGAAGATCCACCACCTCAAGTGTGATTTTGAAGAATCAATCAATCTCACTTTGAATCGCTCTCTTCCATAGCTTCTACTAAAGATATTGCTTCATGGTAAGTTCCCGAGGTTCACTTTGTACCTAGTTAAGTAAGTCATAAAGTCTCGAACCCAAAAGACTTCTCTCCACTCTTGCCCATTGCCGAGGTTCAACCCGCCTCTCGCTGACTATCTTCATTTATAGTCTCTTCGACTCTATCAAACATTTATCGTATGCTCTTTGGTCAAATGCTCATGAGTACTCCTAGAAGAGCTTGCTTTTCCTCAACACCTCAAAGGAAAAACATTCTCGAAAAAATGTTGCATTTCTAGACTCAAGTATGTTGTTTTCAAGCAAGACTCTTGGATTTTCCGATGAGGTAAATTAGGAAACTCTATATATGCATTATCATAGTGTATTCAATGAAGATCGAGTCTACTTTTATCTTAGTCCTATACTCACTTGTTTCTGCAATTTTGAACCATGATCTTAGCAAGACAACCCCAAACCTTCAAACGATTATAGTCGGTTTAAAACCGCTAAATAATTCATGTGGTCATCTTCATGTTTACGGCAATTCTATCCAACAAGCAATTAGTCAGATAGAATTGCTTCCCCCCACATTCAGGGTATAACTCAACTTTATTCAAATGCAGAATTCATCATCTCTTTTAAAGTCTCATTCTTTCTTTCTCGCTACCCCGCTTGACACGCTTTTATAGCACGCCAGAATCCTCATGCATTATACCTCATGCTGGGAATCCCGGCCAAATGGCGCAACATATTCTACCACCCTATCACTGTAGACCTTTGATTTTCTTATCGTTGATTCTCAACTTCGTCTCTTTGTAAAGTGAAAACTTTTGTATTGCTTCATCTTTACCTTTCAAAAAGGCACACATAACAATATTTTGTGCCGCCATCGGCCAAATGTTATAAAACAAATTTCACCCTGATGGTGTTGAAACCTATATCACACACATTACTATGAATTAGATCTGTAGGTTTTGTATTTCTCAAAACAGAAATTAAATTCGCTTGCTTAGCTTCAACACAAGTTTGTGGATTTTAATTTAGGATCAAATTGAAATTCTAGGGAATGCTTTCAGATTTAACAAGTTTTCAGAAGAAATGAAATTAACATGTCCTAATCTAAAGACGCTTAAGGGTATCTCGAGACTCAATCAAATAAGCCGGAAAATAGTAGCCATTTTATTCATGTTTGAAACAGCTATTACATTAAGTTTAAAGAGACCATCGGCGATTACAGCCTTGCCTACAAACACTCTCGCCTTTAGCGAGAGTAAGCTTACCCGGCTTCATAACCATAATTTAAACCCATATTTGCTAAGTAAATATCCGTATACGAGATTCTTGGGTGGACTTCTCGCACATACAACACATGATTCGTAGTCACTTCCTTTCCCCGATGTCATTTTGAGCACAATGGTACCTTCACCTTCAATTGTAGAAGTCGTAAGAATTCTATATACATCTTTTCTCCGTTGTAGCGCTCTGAAGTTTCCCCCGAAAACCTCACGAACAGACGTGCCTAGTAGCACCCAGATCAATCCACCATTCCTCAGCCTCGAACCCCACAAGGTTCACTTCAAAACCATGGCAGCGCATGTGCCATGCCTGACATCCCACTGTCACTTCTTACAAATCCATGTTAGCTTCCATAAGGATCTTCTTCTTCTTAGGGAATCGACACTACGCGACTCAGCAGTGACCCTTCTCTGTCACAAATAAACATTTCCATTCAAATTTCTTCTGAAGTTGATCCTCTAGCCTTTGGTTTGTAGTCTTTCTCGCTTCCCTTTGAAAGATCTCAACCGAGCCATGCTCCAGTAACATTAGCTTAAGCTCCTAACAAAGGCTTTGAATCATTCTTTTTTGCTTATTTCCTCTCTTCCTATTGTCTTCTTCAACTGAAGACGAAGAGACTACCTCCTTCACGGTCATTTCTTTATGTTTGAGGTAGTTTTTAAAGCCTTCAACCAGGGGTAGTTTTTCAATGATAATGTACCACTTGAAAGCTTTCTCACTCACAACCATTCCCTCGGCATGAATTCCATGAAACATTACTTCAAGTTCTGACTGGGTCAGTTTTATCGATTTCTCTTTATCAACTATCTTGAAATCAAGAAATTTCCCAACAATGAACTTCTTGACTCCAAAGATTCTGCCCCAGATTATAATTTAAAGTATCCTACACTTTCTTGGCCGCGGTCAAGAGCGCGATACAATCGGAAATAATCCATCGCTCAATCCATTTAGGGATATAGTTTCACATAAATAGTCGAGTGTTTCCATGCCTCGATTGCGCATAGAACTTGAGGATTCGATTCCCCCACTTGAAGACGTGAGCCTCATGTAAAACCTGACAAACTTAGAGCTGTCGTGATAGAACATCATCCTGCTCCCTCCCACTCAAGCTCCCCGCCTCCCGGTAGCCATCTCGCTTTAGCCCGAGATCGATGCATAATCATAGTCAACTCCGTCATGAGGCAAAATGTGTCCATTGTCTCACTTGAGTAGTCAAAGTCAGTAATCTTTATCAAGTGCAAACTTCCACCCGGAATAGATCCTAATCCATCAAAAATATTTCCATCACCCGTAGGTAATGAACCATGTCCAGAGGTAACAACAACAGTGGCATCAGTCATAGCAACGTTCTGAGTAGAAACGTTTGGAACATCAATGTATGGGTCTCAACATTTGCGTGAAGCCATCTCAAAGTTCCCGCTAGCGTTTTGTGTCAACTGGGGTTTAAGCCGTAGAAGTTTACGCTGAACACGTGTTATCAATGGGTAGAACTTTGGCTAGAAAATCAAACAAGCTAAACATCAACCGTTGGGCTCAGGCGAACACAATTTCTTAAACCGCATTTTTGCTCCTACCCGTACGTGCTAGACTTTGCAGCAAAGTTGATTCCCTGTGGATACAACGTGTTAGAACCTATTAATCGCTTTAGAAGCACTCTAAACAAAGGTTCAAATGAATCGAGAGCAAGAGTATCACCAAAAGAAAATTGTTTGTTTGCGTTGTCAGAAACTTAGTCAAGCTTGGTCAATGATTCATGTAATGTAAGCTTGCTCCAATTTAAATGTAGAAAGAGAAAGCATACATCACCACCTTTACTCCAACCTTCAATACCACTTAACTCTCGCAAAGAAGCTAATGCAGTAATGTGCCCCCACCGAATGCAACATAACTCCAAAATCCAAGAAAACCAAGCTCCCAACTTTTGGGGCCAAGAACTATAATTAAAGATATAATGGCGCCAAGCACCAGAAATTCGAGCTCAAGCGAAGACCTCCCAACACCCCCAAGGCCCCAAAGCCCCGGGCCCCGACTAACGCTTTATATTACATCCTAGTGATGAAGTTTTACACTCAGGATTGCGACTCGTGACGCACTGCTGCGTAAGCTTTTAGTGTATTCCCTCATATTACTTATTTCCAATGACTAAATTAATTAACTATATAGTGCTCACTCCATGCTCCATCTATCTTCCCATATTGCACATTTCACTACTAAATTTTACATTCATTTTCCAACAACCTCTAATCTTCTAATGTTCACAACTAATAGTTTGTTTTGTCTCAAACTTCCCCACCTCAATGAACTGCCAAACTTTTACCAACATAGAGACTGCCACTACATGACCCAATCATCGGCCTTGAATGCCGGTCACTTATCTCTAACGTCATATGCTGTCACAGCTCTATCCCTACTAAATTTCTTCTGGACCATAACACAATCCGGCGTTACCCCCTACCGGATGCACGAAATCACAGAAGGACAACAGTGGCAGTCCACATCAATTTAGGGGCGTAACAAGGATTATAATACTATGGTGTCCTATTATTATTAACGATATATGTTTTTATCTATAATTTTTTGATGACTAATTATAATCATAATGAGTCTGAAATATATTAAAAAACAAATTTTCATTCATTTCTTAATTTGCATACATTACACTAAACAATCAAATTTAAGTTTCTTAGTATGTTTTGATGAAGGAAACGAAATAAATGTGGAAAATTATTGATAATTTGCAAGAATTTTTAATTAGTATGTTTAATTTGGATAAAAAAGGAAACATATTAGAAAGCCGGGGATGGTGATAAAAATATGAGCCAATCGACATCCTATGACCTCTTTACCATTATGCTAGATAAGACTCTAGTACTAACATTGCATATATTTAGTTGATATTAATAGCTGCATGATGTCTTGGGACCCCACAGGATACCTTGTAGCTCCGCCCATGACTGCATCAAAGGATGCAATGTGAGGTATAATGAAAGAGAGAGAAACTGAACAATTAAACGCTTCGAAATAGTTGAATAAGATAAATAAAAATAAGATAAAGATAATCAAATTCGGCCTAATATTGAAGCCAGACCTCGATCTCGAGACGACGAAATAATCTTATCAGAAGTGAAGAGCGGTAAGAGTGTTGCCAAATTTCCAACAAGACAAGCAATTTAGTGATCCAAGTATCAACTCACATACATAAACATACATGACATATTTAAGTTACATAGAAGAGTGTTAATAACAATCGAGATGTCATGATCAATTATGGCATAATATAAATAAACTAGTAAATTCAACTATTAAAGTCAATTGAACAACAAATGAAACTAAAACAAATACCTCCGATAAGCTCAACTCTTGGGATTCTCCATGATATGTTTAATTTTCAACTTTCCTTTTCGGTTCGCCAGTAGGACTAGTGCTGTTGGTATTGATGCTATGCTTGAGTCGAACCAAGCTGTCGAAACAAACATATGGGACACGGATATCGATCTTACCGTGAAACTTAACATAAGACTTGGTGTTATTTTCAAAATCATACTAGAATAACTCTTCATATCCCTCCTGTATAAGCACTTTCTTACCACACTTGCATCTTCTAAGGCCATCAACAAATCTCGACGAATAAGAGACCGACACCAACTTTGTCCACGAACTTTCAATTCCATACTCCATCACCCATACGTCCATATAAAACATGGAAAAAGCATAGTAACTATAGACAACTAAGACTTCCTCCTAAAACATCTAAGCTACCAGATTCATTATTAACCAGGCTCTGATACTTGGGTTTAGAAAGTTCCATGCAATCCTCTGTCCCAACGTCAAAAGCAATAATGGTCATCGTGCTCTTATCCGACAATACAGTCCAATGCAAAGCACCCCCGACAAATACACCACTTTTGGTGATCACATCAAGAATTCGATAAGGGATTACCTGTTCAATCTTCCTCCAATAATCAGATTTTAGACTATAAACGTGAACTTCACCATGATAAAAAGAGCCATCACCTAACGGAACCATCGTAACCAATTTATAGTCATCAGGGAAATATATTTACTTTTTTTCATTCTCTGATCGTGGCCTCATCGCTAGGGAAATATATTTACTGAAGCAATTTGAAGTATGGTTTGGTAGGTCATAGTTGATGGATTCCACAAAATAATAGCGGGCTCGAAAGTCCATAGTACAATATGTATGAATCTTTCGTTTCTTAGAACAATATGGGGACACTTAGTTCGAATCTCGCTCTGCCGGCCGGCCAGCCAAAAATTAACCAAACCTATTTTAATCTGCTCTTCAAAGCGTCGAACTTAAATCGTGGGTTCGGTTCCCGATCGGTTCCAATCCTATCGTTCCCATCGGTTCCGTTCGGGTTTCGGCAATTCTCGATTTCGGTACATTTTCGGAAGATATCGCCTTCAACTCAAAAATTAAGCCTTAAACTATATTTAATCCTTGTACTTCAATGAACTCCTTTAAGATTAATTATACAACATACCAATTATTTACATATCTTTTTATTTCCTATATTATTAGCTTAGAAAGATTTATATATTTTATTTCCTCATATAATAAATAAAAATTGAAAAATCTACACAAAATTTAGAAATCGGTTCGGTTCGGTTCTGTTCGGTTATTTCAAAGGCCGAACCTAAATTAGTTCGGTTCTCTCTGACGCCGAACCTAAACCTGCCTCTGCCCGACCTGGCTCCAAAAATTTCCTCAAGTATTTTGCTCGTTCGGTCGGTTCCAATGGCTTTGTATTTTGTTGGCACCCCTAGGACACTATACACACACCAATACAAGAATGGAGGGGAAACGACTAATTTGCCCTTTTATTTCTGCTTAATTGTGCTATCAAGTAAACTACAACAATTGTGTCAATAAATATTAAAACTACAACAAAACGAATTGTGTCATTGCTTCTTATAAACAAGTGAATTTTAGAGCCATTAACAAAACAAAAGTTTTAATTGCTTACGCTCTACGCCAACTAGCTACTTAAATTTATGTTCATAAGAAAATAAATACGCAGTTTTATTCAAGCTTTGTTTGCCAAAAGCATTTACGGGATTGTTTGTTTTCATATAAAATTTATAAAAAATGAATTAAATAATTTTAATCATATTAGAAAATGCAAATTAATTATATAAGAATGAATTTGTAAATTAATTACATAAAAATTAATTATTACAAATTAATTAGATAAAAATGATTTAAATAATTAATTACATAAGTAAGAATGAATTAAATAATTAATTACATAAAAAATAAATTAAATAATTAATTATATAAGTATGAATTTAATTACATAAAATTAAATAAATAATTAATTACAAATTAAATGCATTTACGAGAATGGCTAAACGCTGCTGCTCCTGCTGCGCCTTGGATATCTCCGGCGACGGGCGTGGTTCATCTTCCATAACGCTACAAGTGAATAAGTTATTCTATCTCTATATTTAATTTCTAAACCTTGTGCTGAAGTATCTCGTCCATTTTTCCAATACAATGCTATCGGCGGGATGGATGATCAATGCCGATCACAAGCAGTAGCTACAATTAAAATTTGACATATTAGTATACAATATGTAAACGTGTTTATCTTCATAATTTGAGAGAGAGCATGATTCCACTAATATAAAATGATTCCCTCCATCAACATTCCTAAAACCAAAGTTGCTCTCATATGGTCCCCGTTGGTCCAAGATAGCCGAAGACAGTCGTTCCTCGCAACGCTAGTAAATGCCTCAAATACTTAAGACATCAGATGTAGCCACGACATGTCCACATTCGGGCAATGTCATCCATTTATCTACAGGAGCCGGGCCCGAGGAGTGAGATAGTCTGAGAACAAGGTCGTCAACATTGGAATGAGCCCCTAAGATCCGCTCGTAAAGTTGTGGTCGAGAAAGACGCCGGGTAGCAGATCGCCTTCCTAACCTCGGAGCCATTCATCAATATTCCCAGAATCGCCAATGCCATCAAGCTTAAAGCCGCAATTACCATCTCCATGTACATTGGTAAATTTTTCAATATAAGGGAGCATATATGGAGGGAATTTGTCGGCATAAATAGAACCTCAGGAAGGTAACGGTCCACAATGTATGCTACGCACCCCTGGGGAGTAAGGGACATTCGTTAGTGGATGATTGTGCATTCGTGTCCCGGGGATTTAATAACACCAGATGGGGTTTTTGAAATGCTCATCGGGCTACCCTGCGACGAACCCACTTTGGCAACACGCCCAACACCCGTTTTCCTTGGAGATTGTTTGTAACCAATAAATTTCATCACTTTCTCAAAAGAGGATGCCATTCTAACTTTGGATTTCTTTGATTTACTTGGTTTGGCTCGACTCTCTACGGCTCCTATGGTACGGATGTTTGGGTTTCAAACGATAATCGCGCATTCGTAACGCTTAGGCTTCTACGCAATGGCTCGCGAGGATTTTATCGCTATCGTGGTAATCGTCGCATTTTTTTCACAACCTCGCCGTAATCCCGCGGGAAACTCTATGTCCAACTCTCTTTGCCAATACTGTATGTCACCAAGAGGAATGCTTAATCCCTTTATGGACGTATTGTCAGAGTACATGGACACAAGGTATACCATGTGTTCGGCCCAACAACAATCACAACTTTGGGAATCCTCGGTTCCCTCCTTACATTTCTTCCTAATTCCCCTGCTTATTTGTATTTGAAAAGCTTTCATTGATATTTTTCTCTCGACTCATGTTCCTCGAGTGTGTGCTGTTGTGCAATATTGTTGTTCGGACCCTAGTTCCACTATACCTCGACACTTTTTTATGTCAGTAATTTGACCCTTCATGACTTTATGAAGTGTATGAAATATG
Organism: Lithospermum erythrorhizon; assembly: GCA_019722365.1. Taxonomy (NCBI): domain Eukaryota; kingdom Viridiplantae; phylum Streptophyta; class Magnoliopsida; order Boraginales; family Boraginaceae; genus Lithospermum; species Lithospermum erythrorhizon. The sequence goes on along the minus strand of JADFUC010000785.1, from coordinate 22,103 downwards.
GGCGCCGAATCTGATAGTTTCTTGCCCTCTTTCAAGTTCCGCTTTGACCCGTGTGATGTTCCCCTTCGACCCGAAATTTTAATGACAAGTCATTGAACGTTATATTTGTCATCTTAAATGATTACTTGTATAAAATGATGTTTTATATTAATAACATACCATGGCTGTATAATGGCCGAAGTGGGAAGTAATGACGTGATAACCGAGGGATATTCTCCGTCAGGTGGATGATCCGCGTAGTTTCGCAATAATCGATCAATCCATGCCAACCTCGATACTTAAATGTTACATGTTCCAATCTTGCCTCCCATTCCTTCTCATTAGCTACCATATGGCCCGCCCAAGTTGTTTGAATCCTTCTCGCAAAGATTCGTAGGCGTGTTTGCCGAGATAACGTTTTGCTTGTAAACACATTGCTCAATGTGTCGTAGTACATGATGGTGCATTTATCAAAGCTTTATCCCGACTGCGGGATGAAGTACGCGCGGCCCTTCTCCGTTATCAAATAATGCTTGGAGCCAATGCCAAAACCCACGCGTGTAAATTTCCCTCATGTTCGAGGAGCGTAACATACCGCTAAGGGTTTGTTTACTCGCCAATTCGACAACCTCGAGTAGTGCCATGCCATACATGTTTGTGTTATAGGTGCAATCGAGCATTATCACTTGAGGATATGCATTGAGCATGGCATGGGAGGTTGGGTGACTGAATACCACATCTCCGAGTGTTGACAAACCCGACACACTAAAGTCAAAGAAGTATTTATTCTCTTACAAAGAAACAAAAAATTTTTGCAACGTATCCTCGCGATCTCTTTTTTCTTTATGTATTCGCCATCGCATTGTAAACTCGAGCGAGGTCGGTACATTTTCACGGCTCGGCCTCTAATGATAGTTATTTCTTATGAAATTATTTTGATGTTAATATTTCAAATTGTAGTCAAGAATCTTCGCTTTCTCTCCATCTTATCTCAATTTTTGTTCAAGCTTGAGATCAATCAACAAGTCATTTAACAAGTAAGTATACTATTTCTTTACTAAATTTATACATTTAAATTCTTTCAATGTTAAAATTAGGATTGAAGAAAGTATATGTTAAATTATTGTTGAAAGTCAAGCCATGGTTGTTAGTAAACAAGTCAATCAGAAGCTGCTAGATTAAACTAAACAACCGAATATAGAATGATTTCAAATGAAATAGCCGAAGCTTATTCCATGTTTAATAGCAAATGAACCTTTTTTTCCATGTTTATTGCGAAAGTAACTAATATGTATCTTGATTGTTAGCAAAATCGATTTTCTTTGATAATTAATGTTAATAATTTCGAAATTATTGTTCAATTTTGTGCTAATATTTCTCAATTATGTTAATTGGTGTTTAAATATGATAAAATTATTCAAATTATGATTGTAATAAGATATTAAAATTATTGTTCAATTTTGTGTTAACTTTCATATCGAACAAATTATTCAAACAAGCTGATTAGATTCACGGTTGTAATGAAACAAATCAATTATAGCAATGATTGTTACTAAATAAAGTGAAGTTCAGCATGTGTTATTACTAAATGAACTCTTTTTCTTACATGTTTATTAAGTAAAAAGTAACTAATGTGTATCATGATTGTTAACAAAATTCCATTTTCTTTTGATAACTAACGTTAATCATTTCAAATTATTGGTTGTTCAATTTTGTGCTAATAAGGATTAAATTATTCTCAAATTATGATTAAAAATGCTGAAAGATGGCCGACAAGCGACAACGAGTTGACGGAATTGCTCGGATCGCATACTGCTCGATCCGGGCGCGTAGAGGTAAAGTAAAGGGAAGAAATTCCCAGTCATCCTTGGACGAGTACGGTATAAGCGCATCTGCCTCAACAACACAATCAGCGCCGACGCAGGAAGCAAGTCAAAACTTAGATTTGTCAAACTATGAGTGGTATTAATGAGTCCATGCCCGGGGCCCCAAAAGCCGTAAATTTCGAGCAGGGCTTCAAATGTCATCTAGCCGGAAGCCGCTGCGGTGAAACCAACGTTATTTCTCCGAGCCTCATGGTTCAAACAAGTGACGCGAAACAATCGCTGGCCACCGCTTCCGGAGCAATGAAAATTGGGTGGATTTTATCAATGCGCCCGATCGCCATGTTCCGAGTATAGTTTCCGCATACCCCAAACCGTTTTTGGGGTCAGCGCCTTATTGAGTCAGGTGGTATCCGCAGACGAATCCCTTCCATATGCCTTTTGGCGAAATGACAATTACTCTGCACGATGTGCATGCTATCTTGGGAGTCTCAATTATTGGTCGTCCGGTGCAGGCCGACGCTGCATACGATCCATGTGCAATACTTGATAGGGTCTTGTATAAATGAGGGAACATTAGGAGTGTCTTATTAAAGAGCATCAAAGAATTTAAGCACCAAAGCAGGCAGCTGACCTCAAGTACTGGGGTGCTCGCGGCGCATCTTTGGTATTTGCCGAACGACATTATTTGTCGATAACCGGGACAATACACTCCAAATACAATACTTAGACTTCCTAGAGCATGTCGATAGAGTCGGAGAATATGCTTGGGGTGCCGCTACCCTAGCGTACCTTTACCACCAGCTAGGAAATGGGTCAAGGAGTGAATCAAGGAAAATGGTTGGATGTATAACTCTACTTGAGGTACTACCACATGTATAGATTAAATGAATTATTCGTGTTTATATTTTAACAAAACTAATCTCATTATTGTTTTTCGTATTGGCAAAGTTGTCGATCTAAGTGAGTACTTTGTTCAGCCGACCCGGAGGTACCACGTAGTCGCTAAAGCCAAATCCGGTGGCTGCACGATGGACTCCGACAACACTACCCCAAACACCGACTCCGGCCATCCGGATTCGGCTATCATAAGCAATTGATCGATGACACCTAACATGTATGAAAATTTTATATATTAAATCTTGTATAACATTATCTCGAAAAAAGGCTTAGATCAAGCTTCCATTGGATTATAACTGGTTGTGCTGATTCCACGGAGTCTGCCTCCCTACATCCCCACGATGTCATATTATTATCACGGCCAGCCGCGCTCTTGAATGTCAATGAAGCGTATACGCTGGAGTAGTTGGTACCCATTGGGGCCGGAGGGACCAATCGATTCGCCCGCCGCCTATCATCGAGCTTAGGAAGCGGACTCAACTTGTAAGTAATGTTCGAATATTCAAAAAAGTGTATGCATTCACACCTGACTAGTATGTAATTTCACCATGTTCAATCCTACATGATGGGTCCTCATGCATATATAGCTACGCCAGACGCCGGATCTAATTACACGAGCTGGTGGTATTTGCCAAGGACTCATATTAGACCCAAGATAACCAGACATGCCCGGCCTATGTAGATACGATGTACTCAGCTTCCCAGCAGGTGTCATGTTGTTAAAGTGTATTTTCATTACCTTATATTATTTTTTTTATGATCATATACTAACATGTTATTTTCTTAATTTTCGTATCGCTAGCTTGCAAACCTACGCACAAACACTCATCGATATGCAACGCAGCAATACTTGAGACACATCCCGATCCGTACATGCAAGCTCAGGTGGAGACATTGTATCGACTTTTCGGGACAGAGGACTATCCGTGTGCATCCGAAAATGTATGGATCAAGCAAGGGATAAATTGCCAAAGACTAAAGACTCACCCTGACTGGCCTATACCTCAAAGATGGCTAAGATAGCTATTCGAAAGTCAAATGCCACCCAAGATGAAAACAAAACAAACTGTGACAAATTAGAATGCATTTCAGCTTCGATGATTGGCCTTGGAGGTTGTATATTTCGTAGACTATGAATTATGTTCTTCTATGCTATTTAATTACGTTTCGATGTTACACTACGTTTTTATATGTTTTTCTATCCGAGTTACACTACGTTTCCTATGTTATTTCATTAATGCACTTTACTCCTTGACTTTATCTAAATAAAACAATGTAATTTTTATTTCATAGTATAAATATATTCTAATTAAAATTAATTTACAAAATGTGTAATTTTGATTTCACGGTTGACGAGGTTAAAACAAACAAAATATGTATATGTTTATAAGAGAACAAGCATGTTATTTTGATGTCAATTTAGCAATAAACACGAAATAAAAATATCAGTAACAAAACAAGCACAAACATAATTCGATTGTCTTCCTCGGAGCAAACGGTCCCGCTAACACACGCGATGATAAGACTACACATATTTCACAACAAACGAGGTATAAACAAACAAACTATGCAAATGTTTATCATTATGCAAGCGAATTCGTCTCATGTTTGTTACTAAACAAACGAATTACTCACATGCTTCTTAACATATAAGAACTAAAATAATTTGTTTGCATGTGTATTTTATTCTTTATATAAGATGTCTGCATTGTTTTTGTAGTCACCACCATATTCAACATCATGAATTTTTTTTTCTAAATCTCTCCATATTCAAAAAATAACAATTTTTATTATCACTTTGTTCTTCAACCCAATTTTGCATAATCAAAGTTTTCAATCTATGAACAATAACGGAACATCATCACAGCTTACTCTGCTTTGGTATCGGGTAAAAGGATGGTAAATATTTTTTTATTTTGTCAATTTCTTCATATTTACTATTTTTTCTAACTAATTAATTCATACAATAGTTTCTATCTAAGTGCCCGGGCAAATGCCGATGTAATGTCCATCTGCTTGAAAGAAATACATGCCAACTGGACGCACTGGTGTATGGTTCCTAACCTTTGTCGAGATAAGATGTGGAATATCTTTGTTGTAAGTTAATTAAAATTTTATCGTTTTCAAATCACATAAGACACATATAACAAATATCTATCAGAATGCGCCTCGGGATTCGACTTTGTCGGGATTCCCTCGTGATTTCAAGAAAGTTGCCAAACACGCGGCAACTAAGAATGGTGACTACAAGTTCGAAACCGTGAATGGTCCACTACTAGATTACACCTGTTTCACCATTTGAATACATGGCTACAAGTTCGAATTAGAACAAACGAGACATCAAAACCACTACCGGCCAAATTGTGGAAGTAATATCAACAAAATTTCACAACGTACGTGAAGTATTTCGATTCAATATCAATAAAGACTACATTTTCTAAATATTTTCGTGTACTCAATCTTTTTTTTCTTTTTTTGCATGTTTGACGACAAACTGAAGAATTTACTTTTTATGCTGTGGGCAAAGGTGTTATGAGTTCATTCCACGCTTGTAACTAATGTCGTAATGTTTTATGTTTGTTTTATATCCAACCATTTATTCTTTGCTTGCTTTCTTATGTGTCGTAATTCGCCATACCATAACGCTACGAATTAGCCATTGCTTTTTAATCAAACACGTTTGGTGAATTCATTGTTGTTCAAACAAACACGCGAAATAAGTGTTCATCGTGGTATTTTTAAGTAATTTATCCCCCGTCATTTTACTGCTTTTAAGCAGGCGTATAACAGCCAGAACAATATGTATGATATGATAAGTAACTATATAGGGTTATTTGATTAGAATAACAAATGAAACAAAACAACAAATCCACTTAAATCTTGAAGAACCTTGATTTGGCAACAAAACAAATTATGTAGCCAACTCAATGCAAATCCTGGAACATCCTCCGATCCTTGTCTCTAAATTCTCTGGTGGAAATTGACCTTTGGATATGATTCAATCTATGATGACCCTTTTCTCTATTGGCATACTGTGAATTTTTACTATTAGTATATGGAAGTGGAGGTTTATTCTCACTGCTTCTAACAACATTTGGATGGGCTTCTTTTCTTGGAGAACTCTTGAATTTTGAACCCTTTTCATTCTTTGTTGCTTTAACACTAGAAGATAAGCTAATTGTTGCTCTCTGTGGCTCTTGGCTTAGAACTATTGGTTCGGCTTCTTTTTCTTTCTGATAAAAATAAATTACAAGAATTTGATAAGCTAAGAGGATGTTACTCTGACTGACAAAAAACAAATTAATGGGATGAAGAGTAACAACATACATTATTACTAGAAGCACCATGATGATCCTCCACTTGTTTCTCTTCGTCGAGCGATTTCTTCCTGCCCTCTCTCTTTGATTGAGACCGATACTTAGACCTATGCCTACAACAATATAACAATTCTTTTGTGATTATGACCACTAAAGGACTACCTCAGTATTTCATTGTTATTTAAATGGTGTATTTCGGCTCAATAAATAAGTCATTCAAATAAGGACGATGAACGAACTTCACCCTAATGAACCTTGTATTGAGACTCTGAGAGTAAGAAGGAACAAATACAATAACTATTCAATGAAGAAACTTCTTACTTTTTCCTCTCAATTATCGTTTCTGGTTCATCCTCTTCAACATAAACAATGGGTAAACCAGAGAGATCACAGGCTGAGGGGCTTGTATAAAACCACTGCAATTAGATATTAATCACAATGAAAAATGAAAGATCTAGTGAGCATTATTCATAAAAATTGGCTGCTAAAAGTATTAACCTCGTTCAGGAGAGCATGACCGGCCGAGCCACGATAAGAAGGATCAAGAGAAAGGAGAGTATCTAAAAGGTTTACTGAAGAAGGTGGAAAGTCCTTGAAGGCCTCCCTAAGTCTAGGCTTATAAGCATGCGGAGGTCTAAATGTTGTTGCAGCCTTCAATCTTTTCCAGCATTCATCTGAAGGAGTTCCACACAGCTTAAAAATCCGGTGAAGTTGCTCCACCTGAATTCAATTTTCCCAAGAGGACACAATTAGCAAAAATGAAATAAAAAACTACTAGTAGATCAAGCAACAAAGATTAGGGTATTGTGTCGGATCACAGAAAGCTAAAAACCATTTATAACTAAATCTGGCAGCTGTCACATTATTCAAATATAAACGGATAACATATTTTGTCGACAATTTGTCGAATAAATTAGTGTAAAAAGTAAAATCCATAGATCTTGCAATTTAGTTACAAAAACATTACAAGGTCTTGTTAGAACCTTAAATCTACCAATTGAAATTAGATGATATGGATCATTAGACCGACCCCTCTCGCTCCCAAGATGTTACCTCTGTTCTCCCAGGCATGATTGGCTTCCCTATGAACATCTCTGCCATGAGGCAGCCTACACTCCACAGGTCAATAGCAGTTCCATACTCTGTAGCTCCAAGCAAGAGCTCAGGTGCTCTGTACCAAAGTGTCACAACTCGGCTAGTCAGAGGTCTCTTTTTCTCAGGGTTGAAGTAATTTGCAAGACCAAAGTCTGCAATTTTAAGCATCCCATCTTTATCAATCAACAGATTTGATCCCTTAATATCTCTGTGCAAAATTCCCCTCTCATGACAATGCTGCAGGCCAGAGAGCAATTGTGTCATGTAAGACTTGACCTGCATCAACATCAAAGAGAACATACTCAATTAAAAAAAAAAACTTTGTTTGGCCAGCCAAGAATTGGAGATTAGTGGAGGTGCACGACAGCTAACCCAAACACCATGGAAACCAAAACCAAGAGTAACTAAAACATACTCAATTCAAGCTCAAGCAAAAATGTCAAAAGAACATATATATACTAAAATTTCTAAAATGATATTTGCAAACTAACCTGAGGTTCGTTGAGCCTTTCATCGGGTCGAGATATAATCCGGGCTAAATCAGTCTGCATATATTCAAAAACTAAATAAATACTATAGTGCATTCTTGAAGTAGCTAGCCCTTCAAGCTTGACAATATTTGGATGATCCAGTCTTTGTAGGATCATGATCTCGCGAGCCATGAATTTCACACTCTCAGGCTCAGATGTATCAAACTTGACCTTCTTTAGAGCTACAATTTTGCCAGTTTTCCTATCTCGAGCTTTGTACACATTGCTGTAAGTCCCCTGACCTACCTAAGTAAAAAATTCCAAATCAATTTTGAGTTGGAAACCAAAATCTAGTGTTCATTTTTCAACTTTATAAGGTACTTTAGGCATGTATTTGGTTTGAGGGGAGGAAAATGGAGAGATGTAAATTTCACAAAACCTGAATGTACTAAATTATAAATCTAGGCTAGATTCATACAAGTTCTACAAGATTCTCGGTCCTTGTCGTTTCCATCCCTGCTACTAAACATGGGGTTAATCAAAGTTTGCAAGAGATACATCTAAAACTCCATCTTGATTAAAAAAACTGAGATAAATACTTAAGCAATTGAATTCCATAAACTTAAAATCAAATGTAATGCCCTATGTCAGAATTCTGAAATTGTACACTATATGAGTCAATGGAGTGATTCTACAAACTACGTATCTCATTCCTGAATTAGAAGGGTCGAGTTACAACAAACCTTGTCGAGCTTATCATACGAGTCCGCGCTCCGTGGAACTAGACCTGCCAAAACCTTTCTAGGAATATTATCAGATAGCCATTTTGGCCAACCATCTACCATCTCTTCATCTAAGCATAAATTTGGAAATATGCTCTTCTGAGATGCATTACTAGCACTATCAATTCCTGAAGTCATTCTTTGTGAAACTTTTCCTGAACCACTAATATAGTTCTCAATCACCTCCTCTTGATCACCTCTAATTCCAATACTATTATTTTCGTTTCTATTCTCGTTCTCATTCTCATTCTCATTCTCGATTTCTTGCCAAATAAAACGTCGGGAACCATTGTCTAAAACTCTTTGTCCAGTAGATCTTCGCGACGCAACATATTCGCCTTTAACATAACCATTTTCCAGCTTCAACCTCTCCAGGCCACGGCTCGGTGATTCGGTTATAGGCTTTGTCTGTGCACACCCCATATTTAGCAATGCAGGAAGTTCTGCTAGTGAAACTTACAAGTACTAAAGAATTGTTAAACTTAAATCTTGCATAGATTATAATCTGTGATGTATTTTACAAAAACAACTAATACAACAAACACCGTGATATATTGTTTCCAATTCTGTGCGGATGCGGAGAGTTTAAGAATATAATACGGAGTCAGAAAGAAAAATCACTTTTATTTTTTTAGTTATCGTTTTAGTCAAATAAATTTGTTTGAAAATAGTTATCGTTTTAGCATAATAAATAACAATTTTACATTTACATTTTCAATATACTTTTTAATTACTTTTTCTCTTTAAATTAACAATCAACCAATAATATTATTTCAATTGATTGTCATTCTATATTTTTAATGCGCTTTTTAACTCATTTTTATTTTCGTTAATCTATTTACAAATAGCTAAAATTAAAAATTAAAAAAAACGGAGGGAGTATAAACAAAGTTGACAGGGTTAAGAAGAGAATATAAGGTATAATTAGAACCAGACAAATGCCTATAATTAGATGAAATGTTGTAGTGAAAGATGATAATGATAGTGAAACAACGTGACAAACAAGCCGGCATGGCCGGCTGATATCAAATAATTATGTTGAGTGTTATGAAATTCAAGAAATATTTTGTATCTTATTGGCTTCTTTTCTAAGAAACCAAATCATATAGAATTTGGGGAAATTCCATGCAAATGTTCTTTAATTCAAAATTCAAGACTGGGGAAATCATTCATGGAAGAAGGAATTGGAAAAGGTGGCTATCTTTTTAGTTGGGTTCATGATTGTATAAGGATCTCTTTTTTTACATACTTCGTCCCATTTTTTTATTTATCATTTCAGATTTTGTACAATAATTAAATTTTATTTTGATTTTTTATTTTTATACCCTCATCTCATTTGTAAGTAAATGAAGCATTAAAAATACATTAGATTCTCATGTAATATTCAAAGTAAAAAAAAAGAAGTAAATTATTGACATTTAATATCTAGAATATTATTTAAAAAAAATGATACAAAAATATGCCTATTGCCGAGAGAATATGACAAGTAAACATAAACAAAAAGATAGATTTAAAATAATAATTAAAAAAATGAGGGAGTATAATTCAATTCGGTGTATGATACACTTCCACTTAATTTGGTATATATATTTCCATGATAAATTGACATAAAAATTGCCACAAATTGAACTAGCTTTTCTTCAATTATTTATTATTGACTTTGTTCCCCTCGCATCATTCTTTGATTATTGCTCAACATTGGTGATAGACTAGCCGTACGGGGACGCCCAACGTTGAGCATATCAACGTTTTTTTTATTCTTGCTCAACACTTTCGTAGATGCCATAATTAACCATAACTCAGAGGATAAAGTGTCTTTTCAATTTTAGATAATTGATTAAAGTTATACTAAATGTTACAATAAATCGATTTCAAAAGATGTCCATATGAAATGATTAATCTTTGAAGCGCATAATCAGTAATAATTGCATGGAATTGTATTGGACAATTGGACCATGATGGGTCCCAAATGTGATTGAAAGTTCGACCTCCAAATAGATGGCAAGCCTTTTAAACATGATAAACTAACATCACTACATACATTTCTCAATCCAGCATTGTGCATGTGCTTATCATGTTTGATTTGAGTGAGGAATTTGCTTAAGGGGTTTGCTAAATTATCATCCGTGTCTACTTTACATACGTATACTGCCTCCTCTTTCAAATGCATGCCACGAACGGTATGGTTTTTTGTACACGCCGATCTGATGCTTATCGGCCTCACTGAAGAATTGCATCTCAAAGATTGCTCGCACAATAGCCGCACCGATTCAATGTTAGGTACCACTCCAAGTTCACTTACTTAACTTCTTGATCTCAAATAGGCTTCCTTTGTAATGCCTCCGATGCCGCAATGTATCGTGTTCTGTCGAGTCGGCCACAGTGCCTTATTTATTATCGCACCAAAGCACTACTTCCACCGCTCGCCAGCAGTAATACATAACCGCATCGAGATCTAGAATCATCTTTGTCGATTTGGAAACTGGCATCGGTGTAGCTTCTATTAACAACCCATTCTCCCCTCCGTACACGAGACATACATCCTTTGTTCTTATTAGCTACTTAAGGATAGCCTTTACCGCTGTCCAGCCAAGCAGATCACTGACACGACTGTAACGGCTCGTTATACTCAAAGCTCAGCACACGCCCGGGTCGTGCGCATAACATGGCGTATATGATAGGTCCCATGACCGAGGCATACGGAACTAAGCCATAGCGCATTATCTCAGCCAGCTGCCGAGCATCGAGAGATATTCCATGTCTCATGGGAAGATATCTTATTTGAGTCCTACATATGAAATCTATGTAGAAACTTATCAATATAAAACACAAATTAATTTGAGCTTGAACGATTCCTATGGTATATCATCTCCAAGGAATATATTAGGCCTCCTAGGTCCTTCATCAGAAACATTTGCATAGCCATACCTTCACCGACTCAAGCATCGTATGTCATTTCCAATTAGCAAAGATAAGTCATCTACATATTACGACCACAAACGCAATGCTGCTCCCACTAACCTCAAGTATGTACACAAGAATCTTCTTCGCTTCTAGAAAATCCAAAGCTTTGATCGTTCGTTGAAACGAAGATTCCAACTCCTAGATGTGGATCTCAGCAGAGCTTGCATACTTTCCAGGTCCTTTCGTGTACATGTAAACCCCGGGAGGTCAGGTCATATACACGCCATCTTCTAGATTCCCATTCAGAATGTCGCTTTTACATCCACCGCATATTTCGTAATCAGAATATTTAGAACGGTTAAGCAGGAATCCAAAATGGATTTAAACTTACAACACCGCGGTATGCCCATCATAATCAATTCCTTGAATTTTTAAACCTTTCGCTACTTGTCTAGCTTTATAAACACGACGCTTCATCTTTATCCAATTTGCTTAAATACCCATTTACACTCGACGGGTTCCCAGACTCCTGATAGTTTCGATCAATGTCCATACTTCGCTGTGGGTACATCGAGTCGATCTCTGATTTCTTGGCCAAAACCCATTCATCACGCCCTTTTTTTCATACATTGGTTCTTCATATTGAAGAAGGCTCGCCACTTTCGACTATGAAAGCTTCCCTATATCATCTATCTGATTCTTGACGAGTTTTATCGGATCTTCTCGTGGGTCAGTCAATCTCAGAGGTTCGCCCACGGTTTCCCCGTGGGTCGAGCGAAACTTCTTCTTTGTGTGCTAAGGATCCATTCTTGAGGATATTCGGTGCATTAGCAACCCTCTCGCTCGAACAAGTTCAAGCATTATCCTCGAATCTTTATCCACGTATTCCCCTTTCAAGCGAAAGACACCAAGACAAAACAACAAAGATTTTGTTCTCAAGCTCGATAGAAGTTAATACCCTAGAGTTTCCTAGTATGTCTAACGGCTAGCACTTTCGATTGGGGTCCCAAATTGTCTTTGTTAATTTTTTAACATAGAATTTATCGTCCCAAATTTTCATATATGCTATTTTAAGTAGGTTCTTAAACCATAACTCACGCGAGTTAAAGCGTGCCGATGAAGGAAACTTTATTTAGTGTGTGTATTGCGCTTTCTAATGCATATCCTCATAGATTGGCTGGTAGTATTAGAGATACTCATCATTGGACGAACCATGCCCAAAAGGGTTTGGATTCCTCCTTTCGCATTCACTGTGTAGGAAACCTCAGAGGAGCCAGCTCGCGACATATACCACGCCTCTTCCTTTCAGAATTGCTCGTCATGGCTCAAATATTCTCCGCCTCTATCAGATCGGAGAACCTTGATTGTTTTGTTGAGTTGGTTCTCAACTTCCTTCTAAAACTCTTTCAACACTTCAGCGTTTCATGTTTATGCTTCAACAGATATATGTAACTATATCTCAGCTTTAGTCATCTACAAGTGTTATGTAGTACAGTAACCTCCTCTTGCAAAAGATTCATTGGCCACATACATCGTATGTATAATTCTAACAAATTAGTTTCCCTTCAATCGGTTCCAAAGTGAAGCGGAGACTTGGTCATCTTGCCCATCGCTACGACTCTGTACGTGTCGAATTATTTAAACTTATCCAACTGTAATGCCATCTACTCTAAGTCTTTTCATTCGTATGTCACTAATGTGACCAAGCCTCGCAATGGTACATGTATGTCGATTCAACTCATTCTCGATTTCCTCCTTTTCATAAATTATTCTATCTCGAGACAGTGTTAAGCATCAGGCATTTATTGAAACAAAAACCATCCAAAGTTAAATGAGAAATGAAAATAATATTCTTGCTATCAGTACAAAGTAAAAAAGATTTAAATCCCGTGAGTAATTCTAATCTTAGACCCGGCGAAGTCGCATCAACTTTTGATCTGTTGCCAACCCTTAAGTCCACTTTGCCTTTATCCAAATTGCCTTCTTATTCTCAGAGCGCCGCATTACTCTCAAGAAATACGAGTACCCGATCCCGTGTCTAACACATCCAAGTATTCGTAGTAAGAATTTTCTAAAGTAATAACGTAAATACTTGTAGTTAGAATGGTACTAGTCTCCACTCTTCTTTTCTCGCCAAGTATTTCTTACGCTTCCGCCTGCCCCATAATCTCAATCGATGACACTTATAATTCCTCTGACATCCTTCTTGGATGACTTTGGGTCAGAGCGGCCCACTTACTATCTTTCCAATGTCGCCTTTTGAGCTTATTCTGTTCTCGCACCATCGTAAATGCAGTCGTGCCAGCTTTTACCCTTCTAAGGTTCTCGCTCAGCATCGTGATCATACCATGCACCGGAGCAACGACTTACGAAATCAAGAGCAGTTCATCACTTGGGGTCATGGAACGAGTCGTGCAACGACTGAAGATTATGCTCCACGCCAACTCCTCGAGACGCGAGCCGGTGACTTAGTCTTTCGACTATTCATATCATCTTACCCATTACTGTGGACTCGCTACGTTGTCCATCGTCACCTTACAATCAATGCAGGCACAAATAATGTCGTATATCCGATTGCGTCGCCTTTCCTCGAAATAGCTTTTTCCAGCCATGATACGTGTTTTGCTGACATGCTCGAATTGAGTCTCAAGATTCGATTCTATGTTTGCCAACATTAGGCATTTAGCCATCCTCATGATGTCGATAGAAAGCCAAACTTCCTTTATCACCTTCTTCAAATTCGGACGAAGCTGCAAGTTAACATGTATTCGTCCTCGTAGCCGAGAACACCTCAAGTTCCTAAATTTCAATTCAGTAGTTAATGCCATTCGCTTTGCATTTTTTCACGTGGATCAAGCATTTTCGAAGTTATTAGAGTTTGAGGATATTTTAACTACAACAAAAGATATATAAAACAAACAACAATTTAGTTTTTCATTTATAGTAATGTTCTAATACAAAATAATAGAACAAAATACTTGTGCTCAAAATCCCACTAAAAACACTAAGTACACCAACTCCATACGAGTCTTATTCATACGAGTAGGTGATCATACACCAATTATGATTAATATGGACTTGGTGTTACTAAAAGTTCTATATTTATTGCTTTGTTTAATCTCTCTTGTTCAGCCTCATGTCCTGACATCATGTCACCCGCTTAAGTAACCAAAACTACTTACAACAATTTAGAATGGATAAAATGGCCGAAGTCTTACATGGAAATCAAGTTCGATCCATCCATCGGTAGAGCATCCGACAGAAACGATGTCATACTAACTATCCTACGCCTAATCGACCTTTCCCCACTTTAGAGTTTCGTGTGACAATATTACTTAACTTAATGTAAGGATTAGTCATATTTAGTTATAGTTATGATTATGCTAAAATATATATTCCATCAAGCCAAATTTATATCACACCAATCATATGGCTAAATATAACACTTGAGATACGTGATACGACTTTACGAAAAACATGAAAATTTTAAATTAGTTCTTAACTACGTTAATTTACAACTATTTTCCATTACCCACGCTCTAGCTGTCTCCATCTTTTAATTATATTTACAAGAACAATAATTAATTCACAGGTCATTCAGTTTTAGGCAAAACCATACAAGCCGTATTTCAAATATAAATAAGTCATATCATAAATTCTTAGGGCATCCATCAATATATCAAAACAGATATTATACATCCATAAATTAATTATCTTAATATTTATACGTGCATAAAGACGGATGAGCCATGGAACAAGTACATTCCATCAATTATATACTATTGTCTAATTATCAAATATAAATAATTTTAATTACGTATTCAAATATAATTGAATTTAAAATTTAATTTTGAATTTTAAGTCACTTAAAAGTATTTTAATTATCAAGTAATTTTATACTAATATCCAATTAAATATTTCAAATTTTAATTAAATCTAATTTAATTAATTAATTAATTTAGTTTTAAATAAATTAAAACTAAGATAATCTAATTAGAAATTAATTGATTGTAATAATAAATTAAATTAAATAAATTATTTCTCAAATTGAAATACTATCAAAATACTTAATTAATTAAATTGAATTAATTAATTCCCGAATGAAAATAATTATTAAATCAATTTAATCAATGTCCGACATTTTAAACGAGCTAAAAGTCCAACCGGTCCATAGTGGGCGGAACAAAAGTGGTTGGCCCGACAGGTCGAACTCTGTGGTTCGAAGATTCTGAGTCGACTTCACCATAGCCTACTCAGGCTACGGGCAATGCCCCCACCTCCCGTCGGATAAATGCGACCAACTTGTTCTTCGGCTTAATCGAATAATTATCAGATTTAACATTTTAATCAGATAAATTATTCTAGTATTAGAATATATTTATTTTGAAACTGATTAACTATTAATCATATTTAATTGACATTCACAGAAGGTAAAGCTTAAAGATTACCAAGCAAAATATAGTACATAATCAAATTGTGGAATTCATGCATCATATTAATTACATAAATACAATCTAGTAATCTCGCTCGGTAATTCACTGTTGAGTTTCTATCGTATAAATAATATTCTAATAATACTATGGATACGAATCCCATGATCACTACCAGTTGTATAAACAATAATTAAAGAGATAGAAATATATGTACCGTTTTCGAGAATAGCCAAAGAAAAGTCATAAATGAATATGATGAAGACCCCACGAGCATCCAAAACAGTAACGCCTCTAAGAATTGTACACACCAACGGTTAACAAAACCTCCTGAGTTTTGTACTGTAACTCCTTAAAATATTTAACCGTAGATTTGAGGTTAGGCGAAAAGCTCCAATGGGATTTTTTCACCTACTAGTCGACTAAAATGCAGGAGAAAGAGCGCTTTTTGTCTTTCACAAAATCAATACCAAAAAGTTGAACGGTTGTTAACTCATCCAAACGAAGTCCTTTTATATGTAGGGTGCTCTAACATTCTCAAACGCTCATCCCTTAAGGCTAACATTCTAGACGCCTCAAGGATAAACCAAATAAAAATAGTGGTGTGCCCCGAACCTCCATTCTCCTTCTCGAACCGCTGCCCCCGAAGAGTGTAAGGTTCGTGAACCTTCTCCATCCTTTCCTGTCAGCGCTCCTTCTATATTTCTCGACTCCGAAAGCTATAATCGCATTATAACTGATTTCATCAGATAAAGGACTTTAGGCTCGACTAAAAAGCCATATATTAATAAATGTTAACCGAACATTGTAACTTAATATATTGATTACGAGCTTTTAATTCAAGTAGCTCATCATAACCCCCTGCTTGTCACATCGAGTAACCTAATATGAACATCACATACAATCGAACATATATAATGAACTTAACTTAAATGAAGAAATTCCATTGTATAATCTAATTATTCAATCTTTAATCATTTCAAATATCTCATATTTCTAACCATTAAAACTTCATATTACTCCTAAAATAGATAACTTAGTATAAGAAGAGTTTCTAACACATTTAAAAAAATATCTAGTAAAAACCTATATAAATTGTTAAGTCACAAAATACTTGGACATCACTCAAGTTTTATTTATATGTCACTTTGACGCTAAAGTCACTTTCGACTCATTTCAACTTACCAAGTAATAAAGATCGACTACTTTGGCCAATTTTCTCCGTCAAATTGAAAATTCTCAATAAACAAGGCTTAAAACTACAGGGTAATTTTCATCTATTATTGTTGACATAAAAATTAATTAATTAATTGAATCACGTTAAAAGAGGTTTAATTTATTCAATGCTCAATTAAAAAGATTACATGGCGAGGACTCTCTAACCAAAGGCCGTCATGAGATGATGTAATAATCTTCCTGGAATGAAAATAGGCATGGCATTAAATGATTCAAATCATCTAAGCAAACTTTACTGGCTTATATAGCGACGAGTGATTATTTTTCAATATCTTTCTCGAGGAACGAGACCCAGAATTTTAAAGGCCGACTCATCTATTCTCTTTAACGGAGGACCTGTGATTTATCCCGAAAAGGGTTCCTTTAACCCTTCGTCGGTACTGTTTCCTTGGCTTTAGGTCTCGGGATGCCGGGTGGATGTAATTCCCGCGGTAGTTTTGGACATGCCCCACTTCTTGCCCGAGTGGTTATTCTTGATGTGCCTCCTTGCTCCATGTTCTCCGTGATGAAACCCGTGTGGGGGTTGTGGTACCTAGACTCCCGACCAAGTCGACAAATTAATTCATTCCTAAAGTTAGTTTCGGTGTTTTACAAATTATCGAATGCTAGAGTTCTCGCTTAGCATTACCTCGAACGGGCGCAAAATAACGTGTGATTTATGTGAAATACTTCGAAATGAGTCCCTTAAGATATGCATGTTGTCACGATCCTAAGGCCCGAATTGACCCTCATTTGACTTATGTAATCGGCCCTGTATCTATCGGGTCTTCTATATATAACGGCCACTTAATCCATTTAGACACGTTGATCCTCAATCCATATTAATTGCCCTTTAAATCTCCAAAATTTCAACCGCCATTTTTCAAATGGTAGTGGAATTTGAAGGGTTAAAATTTCTCACCAACCACTTGGAACCATCTTTATGGCCTAGGAATCCCAAGAGACACGTGTTTAGTCCCCTCATAAAAGGTATGTCTTTTCTAATTCCTTCTCCCTTCTTCATTTTGCACAATTATTATCGCCTACTTCTCCCCAAAGCAAAAACCCCTTACTGCATTCTCTTGCTCATCTCTTTAGATCGTAACTTACTTTGTAACCTCTCCAATCTTTTTCTTTGGCGGCGCATCGTAGCACCTACCGTTTCTAACACGCCTCGCATTCCCTCTAATCCTTCAAGCAACCCACGAAGCAGGTACGCCTAGCTGTGATGTTTCCGGCAAGTCGTGCTTACGCTTTAATCGGCGACACCCACTTTTCTTTTCTTACAACTCCCGTAATGTATTATTCTAATCGCCGAATTTTCTTGGTTCCTCAGGGTGCTATTAACACGATCTCCACGCTTCCTTACCAACTCTAGCCCCGAGTTTGCACTGGAGCGTAATGTCCTAAACATCCGATTTAGTTGCTGGTCTATTTTGAGGGATGTACCGCGTCACCCTCGCCATTATTTACCGATCTAGACGAATTTCAAGTCCCTTTGATTTACAACCTTAAATTACGCGTAACGGGTCCTCCTCCACCTCGAATTGCTGCTCGAAGTCTTTCAAGGGTGTAAGTGCCATAAAAGATCAACCGACCTCGGCGAAGAAGAGCAAAGACAGCTCCTTAACCATCACCGACTTCCACTGAGATGCATCCGAAACACTATGGGTTTCCTGACAAGGTTAAGAGACTCAGATCCTGGAAGCGGGAAAACGTGGATGTCCCCCTTGTCTTGATCATGTTGGAAATCAATGAGAATCGATCTCTTTATTGCGCCTCGTTGCAACAATCAAGGTGTCAATTCATTTACCGGTTGGTTAAATGTGATTACTGGAACTTAGTGTTCACCTTAGTAATGGTATATTACTAGTGTGGGCTCCTCATGATACTATGGTTTATGAGCGACATAGATCTTACTCATTAATCGTTATAATAATAGTAATTGGTCAATTATTATTATACAACTTACTATTATCTGAGCCTAGAAGGTCACACACATACAATGATATTCGAATAATATTTCATGAATGAAATTAAACGAGACTTGTATATTGAGAAATGTATTTCTCAATATTTATATATTTGTCAAATATATTTGTTGATGAACATCAATTGGTTAAACTTGCAAATTTAATCAATTAAGAACAGACGATGAATAACTTGATAAGCTATTCGATAGTGATTCTCGTTAGTATTTTAATTGACTTGTTAAGTTAATTAAAATACTCACTAGTAACTCATTATTTAATTAGAGGCTCATAACGGTCTAATTAAGTTAACGAGTTAAACTGATTTCTTAACGAGTTGCTTAACGAGTGGAATTTTGGGACTTGGTATTTAAGAGAGGATTAGGTTTTTCATGACCATAAGAATCATAAACCTCCACCCCTCTAACGATACCGCCTCCCTTTGGAAGAATTGAAGAATTTTCTCTTTCACTCTCATTTCATCCTCAAACTCTGCTTCCAAGTTCTGTCTGCTTCCCCTCTTGGTGCGTAAGTAATCTGTGAGGACATCTTTTCGTAAGTGCTGAATACATCGGAGAGGACTGAGGCAATCACGCGAGGCTTTTTCGTGGGGAATCAAGCACTGCTCGCTGAAATGTAAGAATTCTCAGATATTCATATATTTGTCATTTTATGTTTAGATTAATTTACATTATTTTGAGAATCCGGGATGTAAGGAATCGTGTTTATCACGATTAAATTCATAATGATCAATCCTTCCAATCATGTGAGTCAAGATGTTTAACCCTCCTCCCGAGACACTACTGCTTCCCGGGAGTTTTTCAACCATGTGTTCACCTTATTTCGGCCATTTATTGATGAGGTGTTTGACGATCGTGGATCGGGCCTCGGCCGGGCTGATGCCCTTCTCCTATCTGATTCTCACCGCTTTTCCAAGTGGTCTCGCTCACATCGGGGTCAATCCCCAACATAGTCAGATTCAGCGACTGCATAACATTCTTTCCTAGTGCCCTTGACCATTTCCAAGTCGCCTCCTTCTTATACTTCCTATAAAACGGCTAGCGACAAAGTGGAAGGGAGCCTGCGGGTTCAAGCCGTGGTTCTCTTGGCCGACAAGGGCTTCGCCTGAGGTCCGAGCTCATCGTCTCTATCGCTTCCACTCTTTCGGAGAAGATTCGTAGTGACTGCTTCTAGAAAACAAGGCCGGCTTCCAACCTCTCCCCACGGTCTTTGGTGGATGAAGACGTGTTGATAAAGGCGGGTTTAACCAAGGGAGTTAATAAATTCCCCAGGATGTCACTCTGTAAGTAATATCTCTTTCCGTGCATCACTATCTTTCATTCCCTGCGTTTTTACTCACACCTTTGTTTTATTCTTCAATGAACTTATTGGCCCTGAAGAACTCCTCCGGGTCATGTATCATGCCCCATAAAGTCGGCTTCAAAGGCCGTGACTTCGAGCACTTTGGCTAAGGTGTCTAAGAGGAGTTAAGACTACTTCTTCGAGAATCCTCGTAGTTCTCCGCTCTTGTCAAGCAGTTAAGCCTCTAAAGCTTCGCTAAGGTGATCGAAGAGGACGCCCTGCTGATGTATCTCTTCAGGTCGTTACTTCCTCTATTCCCTCCAACATTTCTTCCCCCGTTATTCCTTTTACTACTCCCCTGACTGTTACCGATCGCCTTCCATCGATGCCGCAGACGGTCACTCCTCCGCCTCACGGTAGTCAGCTACGAAATGTGGTTCATTCGAAGTTTCCTTTATACACTTATCGTGTATTATCAGAATCAAGAAACTATATCTAAGAGAGAAGAATCCACTCTGGCTTCCTCTTTGGCTGGAGAACCGTCACGCAAGGCGACACTTGAGTGGGATTACGGATTCCCGAATCCTTTGTCTGCTCATAATGTCTTCTTTCATTTCACTTCAAGGTACGTTTTTGCCTTACTTCTGAGTTTTTATTATTATTTTTCTCCTTGCTTGAGTCTAACTTCTTTGTTTGTTTTGTTGAAAAAATATTGCCGAAATCAATTGCACTGATTCCATTTATTATGCCCGCTGCGACAATTTGTGGTATCAATTCATTTACCAGCCTGTTAAATGTGATTATCGAACTTAGCGCTCAACTGTTTAGTAATCAGATATTGCTAGTGTGGTTCTCATGATAATTTAAGGGGTTATGAGCGATCGCTAGATCTTACTGTTAATCGTTATAATAATAGTAATTGGTCAATTATTATTATTATACAACTTACTATTATCCGAAATAGAAGCGTCACACATACAATGATGTTGAGTTATATCATGTATGAAATTAAAAGAGAACTCAGATAATTGAGAAATGTATTTCAATACAAGTGGTTCTACATTTTACGTAATATCGACAACAAATAGAATCAATTAAATAGTTATTTAATTGGTTCGAGTAATCTTAGTATTTATCAATAACTTGAAAGATTAGTGTCTTAATGAACTAATAGAGTTAACGAGTCAAGCTAATACTTTAACGGAATGCTTATCGGGCCTGTTTTAACCTAAATTTCTATATACAAACTTTAGGGTTTTATGACAAAAGTTTAAAAAAATTTCATCAAAACCCTAGAGTAGCCGCTCTCCCCCTTGGCCGAAATTCTCCCAAGGTTTTGGGGGTTTTTTTGTTTCTTCTTCAACCTTGCTTACTAGCATAAATCGGTTCTCGATTCAACCTCCTGCTGACCAACCAGAGATATCATACGAGTGATACGCAACAAGGGAGTCGGTGGAAGTCAAACACGCTAGAATTTGAAGCGTTGTGGTTTTTGTGGAATTTACTCACGCACTGTAAGCATCTTCGCTCATATATATCAGAATTATATAGTTTTTTGTATAATAATGTAGTGTTAATTTAAGATCCCTGGAATTATGGATTTGTATTTATACACATATATCCATAGTATTTTCCATTAGTGGCATCATGAGCCAAATTAAAGTTGCTTTACATTATTTATTTTATGTTTGTTTTGTTTTTATCAATTTTTATTTGATTAATTCTGTTCATATAGTTCATTGATAAATATATATGATGAGAATAAATCACCATATTCTTGATTATTGATTTACACATGTGTTAAGCAAGTTTATGATGATGTATTATCATATTTTGTTAACATGGATTTTGTTTACAAATTAAAAGGACGATGAATTGGTTTTGTTTAGCATGTAACTGAACGAAGTACAATTGAT
>JADFUC010000653.1:0-36483 GCA_019722365.1 Lithospermum erythrorhizon | reverse complement strand
CTCATTGGCACTTCGTTTCAGTTACATTGCTTTATCGGCATGCTTAATTGCCTTTGTTAATTTAAGTTTAAGCCCCAGTTTATTCTGTCGATTGTACTTAGTTTTCATTTACAATTACAATTAATTTAAATGTGGGATTCTCGATGGATTCGGCGCTAGCGGCCCATTTTTGTGTACTACTACATGACTCGTGCTCTTTGCGAGGAATATAATTTGTTCCATCGGTAATCATCTTTTATCGGTTTGGCCGGCATTGGGTAATACTGGTAACAACCAACTTTTCATCTCCGGCCATATGCCAAGAATCATCTTTAGTTAGCTACCGGATGAGGATGCCGCTGCTTTGTAATCCGATTGGCTCTCGCTTGGATTAGCAGCTGAGCTGCTCGGTGGTAGCACTTTCGTGCGTATGACAGCGAGGTCCTTAATGCGCGACATGGCATAGATAATGGACCACATGAATTGAGTGTAAGGTATGTCTTGTCTTGTTCATCACCGGCGTTAGCGGTGGGATCTTTGTGACTTCTTGACTTGAACTCCATGTCTCATGAGGAGATGATCCTTCTTGAAATCATTCATTATGAACCTTCGCAATACCTTATTGATATAAGTGTCATGGCAAAGTCCGATCGGCTCCGATTGGCTCGTCTTGATAATTTTAATTTAGAGGAATATATTGTCACTTCACGCAAGTCGCCGTTGAGAAATATTTACAGTACGTCCTTGCGTTGAGTTTAATAACTCTACATTATTTCCAATGAATTGATACATGCATTGATATACGGGACTATACGCACTTAATTTAACTCCAGCTTTCGTCTTCTTATATACACAAGATTTCTTCTTAGATTTAAGCGAACCCAAAATCTTTGATTGATTCATCAAAATGGAATTTCAACTCATAAATGGACGCTGCGGCTTGCGTACCTTCTTAGATCTTTGAAACATGTAAAGCACGAAGTTATGCAGTATGCATCTTCCTTAAGATTTCCGTTCGAGGAAAGCGATCTTTCACGTCGTTTGCCATATCTACCGTAGTCATGGAATGCATGAATGGCTAAGATAATCGGATGGACTTAAGCATAGCCACTAAGCGAATAGGTTTTGCATCGTAGTCAATTCTATGAACTTCATGGAAACCTTTCTACGAGCACAGCGAAAATATGGATTTTCCGTCTTTGTCATGTTTTTTCTTAAATACCATTTCTGTTTTCGATGGAAGGCCCGAGCGCCGTTGGGTAAATCCCCAACAAGGACAAACATTGTTTGGGTACATCGAATCCATCTCGGACTTCATGTCTATTAGTAATTTATCTCCAGTCTTATTTCTTCATTCTTTGCTCACTTTCATAATAGATAGGCTACCGTCGCTTTCAATCATGAAAGATTCACCATACCAACTGATGCAGTTTCTTGACAATACAGTGGATCTTACAGGATTGGTTCTTGTGCTTCGTGGATCGGGGTGGATTATTACATGTCGAGGAAGACACTAATTCTTGTGGTGCGTCAATCGCCTACTACCTTTAGGCGTGTTGTGATCGCTTATAAATGGAGTTTCCTCGAGGTGGAAACGCCAACCAGCCATGCAGACGAATATTCGCTTCGAATCTTTCTATCTAGCGACAAATATTTTATTCTCATACTTGAGTAGAAGTAGTAGCCATGATTCGGCTTTGGATATCAATAAAGTAGCATTTATTAGACTTGAAGCTAGTTTATGCTTGTTAATTTAACGTAAGTTTCCACTGACCACAAATTCTAAACTCCAACTTAGGAGACTTCCCCGAACCCGCGATTCATGAGGAGTTACTCTCTTGATTTAGTTGGGCGTTTATTAAGTGTGAGGTGTTGCTTTGTAGTCACGTATCACATAGAATTAATTGGTAGTTAGATAGGTTCGTAGATCGAGGCAGTATGTCAGCTTGAGTTCGATTTATAAACTGGAACCACGCCGTTATATTGTGGGCGTTAGCTGCTGAAGTGATTTGTGAAATGGTAAAAATGTGGCATTATTGGTCAAACAATGTGCCACAGCAGGGCAACAGAACATAACGCCATTAACGCCATTAATGTGCCATTTCAAATGTTAATGTTAAAATGGCACATTAAAAGTTAACATTTTTAACATTTGAAATGTTAACATTTTAACATTGAAATGTTTATGTGCCATTTTGAAATGTTAACATTTTGAAGAAGTAGTGTTTATGTACCATTTGTTATTTAAAAAT
The DNA here is from genome assembly GCA_019722365.1 of Lithospermum erythrorhizon. Taxonomy (NCBI): domain Eukaryota; kingdom Viridiplantae; phylum Streptophyta; class Magnoliopsida; order Boraginales; family Boraginaceae; genus Lithospermum; species Lithospermum erythrorhizon. The sequence continues at coordinate 34,252 of JADFUC010000653.1, read as the reverse complement.
GTTTATGTGCCATTAAAAATGTTTATGTGCCTCAGAGCTCCACCAGTACTCCCGTTGTCTTCCAGCCAGCATTGAAGAAATGGTGTTGGGTGTAGAAGGAGGTGGGTGTAAAGTTTGAAGATGATTTGTTTTATTTTATTTTCGTTTAATTAATTAAAATTGATTAATGTATTAAACGTTAAAAATTTAATTAAGTATTTATTATTTAAAATGACATTAAAGTATAATATATATAAAATGTCTATTTTGTCATTAAGATTATATGTTATAGTAGATTTAGTCTTAAAAGCGTTTTCGGATGTTCGGTCTGAAAAATCGTCAGTGCTGTTAAAAGGTTGAAAGGTTTGTGTATACATTTAAAATATTTTATTAGTTTAGATGTTTGTATGAAATTTAGCCTAGCCTAAATAGCAATTAGGGGCTATAGATTTTAAATTTTGTGTGTAAATTATAATAGATTTGATAATTATTATCTACCCCGAAAGAATATAAAAGTTTGAGTTTGAAAAAACAATTCAATAATGCTAAAATAATAAAAGCCTAATAAATTATTACTAGTAAACTTACATGAAAATTTTAGAATTAAGAAAAAAATTATAGATATAAGATAATTCCCTAATTCGACACTTCTACTTAATATCAATTATTATAAATTATACATTATTAATTATTCAAGTATAATGAGGTATGCCTCTTTTTTAATCTATATATATATATTTAAAATGCCCCAACAAAACACTCTGCTATGCAATTATTCCAAAACTTATTTTGATCTAGGCAAAACCGAGACTTATAAGACATATATTAAATCAATGAGAAATTAAAATTAATTAATTCTGATATTTTTTATTAAGTTTGTTAGTTGTAATTATTTGAATAGTGAATAAATAAGATCTTGCTCAAAATCGTTAAGAGATTTTTTAAGTTAAAATTTATAATTCTCCTCATAATTTAGCAAAGATAAGTGATAAATTAGGAATTTCACATGAATGCTCATAACATAATTTCTCTCACATCTCTTATAACTCCAAAATTCTCATTTTTTATTTAAATGAAGAGTTAAAGTTACGATTATTATTATTATTATTTATTAACACTTATTAACTACTGACTAATTGGCTATTATTATTTTGATTTGTTTTCATTTTAATAGATATTTTATAGACGGTGAAAATTTATTAAATAATAATTAAAATGATTAACAACGGCCTACAATCAATTAATTAAAATGGCTAAAAATGACAAGTAGGTAAAGGATTCTTGTCAACAAATTTAATGGCAAGCGCAAATGCGAAGAAGGGTTTCGGGAAAATATTTGAATTAAAAGTTCGTTAAATTTGGTTTAAATTTAAAAATCGCCAATTTTATTGGATTAAAATCGGCACCAAGTGTTTAAGTGAAAGGCTCGAAAGTTTCGGGGTTGAAATGGAAGCTAGGAAGTTGTGGGGATCAAAATAAAGACTTTCCAAGGTCGGTCGATATAAAAATGTCTTGGCGCAGAAAAGAAGGAATCCTTCACGATACTCAAAATAGGCGCCACAATGTGCTTTGGAAGTAGTAATTCCTGCTAAATCTCAGAAGCCAGTGCAGATCTTGCGCCGAAATTCAGTTAAAATCGTGATCTTTGAAGTCATAGAAAGCCGTCGAGGCAATCTTCGAAAGCTGGCGCATAAATCACCCTCTATATTTTCAAAAGATACAACATTCTCATTCGGAAAATGGCAGAAAATAAAATCTGAGTAATGGCATAGAAATTATACAGAAGTTAAATCTTTAAGCCAGCAGTGAATTTGGAAAGCGTCGGGGTGGCGCAAGGTAGGCGGCGCAAAATTAAGATTATCGCATAAATCAGGTAATTCTTGTGAGTTTGAAAGCAAAATCTGTGAGAATCAATCTGATTTCTCAAGAGCGTTCGAATATTCGGGGAATAAGGTAAATATGGCACGATTATTCATGGCTTAATATGAAACCTAAAAATCTCGGAGTTTGATTCAGCCAATTCAAGATATAGGAAGCTCTACTTGAATAATTCGGTCCTATAACACCAAATGATTAATCAAATGCCCATGTGTTGCTCGATCCAATGTTTACGGTATTCGACTCATAAGCATGAATTTATCGCGAAGGTGGTGATTAGCATCTTTGGAAATTCTTATTTTCGAATCGCGGATCATGACTGATTGACATATCTGTGAAGTTAATGAAGCAGTTCGAATAGTTTGAATTCATTAATGGAAACTAGTATTCTTGTATAGACAAGAAGGTCAGTGAGAGCTTCCTAGCATACGTGTTTTAGTATGTGAAAGGTATACTAATGATAGAGAATAACACAACTACACTTAATTAGATTGTGTATAAGTTTCTCTATAAAAGATCAAGGATGACTCGAATCTTTCTGGAATTCATAGAATTCAATTCTTTAAAGGCTGATAAGTTGAGTTATTCTACTTATATCTTGATAAAGGCGTTTATGCCGCTTATGCTGATAAGGCGTCTAACTCCAAGTAAATTTCTTAAAAAAATAATCTTTCCAAGAGATACGACTTTTGTCCCACTTCATAAAGTTGTATAGATGGAAAGAAGAGTAATGAAAAGGGGGTTATATTTGTATCACAACAAATATAAGTAGAGTTGTGAAAATCTTATTAAAGTAACAAAAGTAACACAACAAATGACTATAGAACACAGAAACTAAGTACACTTACAACGCACTTGAGAGTTGTGGATAAAGAAGCTGGCGAGTTGGATTATAAGCTGCAATGAGTAATCTTGAAAAGTTACTTTTTAGTTTGATATCTCTAAGTAGCTTTACGAAGCTAGAGTCCAGATCTAAATTATTGATCCAGGTATCTTGCAGATAATGGCCTTATTGATAGTTGAAAATAGAAGTGCATATGTGCATAAAGTTGAGAACAAAGAACAACTTTTGACTAGACATCCAACTAATCAACCACACTAGAATAAGCATATTAAGAAGAAGTAATTTTCTTCTCTCGATGCTTAACTGGTGCTAGATTTAGTGGGAGCTAGTCCTTCGTCTAAATGTGATAAACAACCATTGTATGACAATGCTTTTGAATCTGAGCTTCAAGATTCAAGTCCACATCATTATTATGGATAATGATGAGTATATATATAAAATGTACACACTTCGTTCTTGTAAATGCGGGCAACGATGAATTCACATGATCTAATGTTATTACGGAGAGAGGTTTTTTGGATACATGATCCATAAGAAAACCTCCTAGCAATCCAACAAAATAGCAAGATTTCTTAACACCCCACTGATTAGGTGTTCATTGAGCGGAATCAAACGCAAGAAAGCGACTAGTATGATTAGCAGTTGTGTTGAAGTCATTTTCTTGGATCAAAGGTATGGATACTGTCAATCACATGGGTTTGACTTTGAAATGGTTTGGAGCCGTAGTATTAAACAATGAATGCCATGAGAACTTGGAAGATAAAATATATATGTCCCAAGAAGCATCTCGTGAGCTTATGTTGGTGTGATTTTTTGAACTTTGAGTGGCGAGGATTTCATGGGTACTAGAGTAGTATCTTTGTACTTGTCAAAGCGTCATACATGGGGATCTTAGGCATGATTTGGAAGTATATTGCAAGAGTATCCCAGTAGAAGACAGGAATTAAAATAGAGATTAAGCCTGGCAGATATCTCGGTAGATTTATATAATCTTGGAGAGTTAAGAGTGACATGGTGCACCACAGTATATTTGAGATATCACGTCCTTATCTATTTACCAAGAAGAGCTAGATTGTAAAAGTTTGGTGACACATATGTCTTGTATAGCTTGAATCTTAAATCGCGTATCGAAGGAATCGACACTAGATCATAAATGTCCCGAGGCCAGTGAATGCTTGTTGGAACTAAGAGATATTAGATCTCATAAAAATATCCGTTAAACAATTTAGATTGTACAACCGATTTATACATTTCAAAACTATAGTTAATATATATTAATTGTTGAACAATTAGTATTTTGGATTACGGAATCGACATTAGGGGTGATGGGCAGCAGGTAGCTCAATCTATCTTATATTAAAGTGATAATGGTGTATCTAATATATTGCTATTCTCGATCCGTCCTGAGAGGTCACACACAAGCGATGAAAGCAGACTAATATTAAAAGTATTATAACTTTAAGTGCAAGTGAAGCAATGGAGAAAGCGTTCGAGGCGAAAAAATTGATTTCGGGGACTTGGGAGGAGTCGGCTAGGCGGTGGGATTAGGATGAGGTTTGAGGAGTTTTTATCTCCTTAAGCGTACGTTCGTTTGCTGATAATGAAGAGCTATCCCTCTCAAAATATTTGCTCATTAATTCTAGACTTTTGAACTCAAAGAATTCTCCTCTCCTCATTTAGGTTGACCCGACCCTCCCCATAGGGAGAAATAGTTTTCTTTTCTTGTTGTTTTGTTTCACTTTAATCATTCTAGCAAAACGCATGGAAGAGTTCGGATAATTTGTTGGTGTGGACCTTCTTGGAGATACCCTACTTTGGGTATGTGAGCTTATCTATTTTATTTGCCGTTCAAAATATTAGGAAGAAGGCCACGCACTTGTAATTACGTGTTTATTGTTTTATATAATCCGTAGTATCAAGGTTTGGATCCGATTAAGTTTTAAGGCCTTTAGTTAGATTGAAGATATAAAACACCAACATCTTCCACCGCTCAACCCGAGCCAAAATCGGAGTCCCTCGGGATTCGATTTTAAATCCCAAATGTTTCCTTTATGCTGCACTTTATACTGGAAATTTCCTTGGTAATGGACATGTTAATGTGATATCGACTCAAAATTGGTGGTGGCCGCTGAATCACCGCCCAGCACCGTATTACAAAAATCTCTTGATTTATCGGGTTGTATGAATCTGTGTACCCCAAGCTTATATAACCTTATCATACGCGATCTTTGCGTTATGATCATCCTTTTTTATGAGGCGTTTGAAAGATCAAAGAAATCGTTACTCCGGTACCTATGAAAACCTATTACTCGTGTCTAAGAATGCGCTATTCAATATAAGCTCTGAGAATCTTCTTGTGACACGGATAATATGTCTTCAACTTCTCACTTGGCGTTAATTGTCTAGTCTTGCGGCTTGAATTGTTTTAAGGCTCGTGAAACCCATGTGATTGATTAGAGTATCCATACTCCCGTTTGATCAGGGGTGATCCAGCGTAATCGGCCATCTTGAGTCGTTGGTGTTTGATTAGTTTTTGTGAACACTAACTAAGGATGAGACAATTCGGTTTTTTCCTTCTTGTTAGAGATTTTCTTGTTTTTGGATGTGTATTCAAAGACACTCTCCATAATAATATTAGATTGCGGTGGAGATCCAGCAAGGTTCGTTACTTGTAGTAATGATATGTGTATGTTTACATACACTCGCCGTTATCCATAAAAATGATGTAAATTTGAATCTTAAAGTTTAAGATTCGACCACGTTTGTCACTTAGCAATGATGCGTTTATGACATTGAGATGAGATACTAGCTCGGCTAAATCTAGCACCACTTGGCGACGGAAGAATCATTACTTCTTAGCATGCTAAATACAGCTATAGTTGATTAATTTGGGCATCTAGTTTTCTTGTTGTGCTGTTCTCAACTTTATGTACATATACTTCTATATTGACTATTGAGAGAAGTTTCATTATGCGAGTCGTATTGGATTTAACAATGAGAACCATTCTCTGCTTGATAAACTATTAGAGATAGCCATCTTTGCTCATGACACCTGAATTAGAGAGCTTTCAAGATCACTCATCAGTGTTATGATCCGACTTGCTTCTTATTAACTGATACCAGTTATGGTACTCAGTTTCTATGTTCTATAGTCATTTATTGTGTTCATACTTGTTACTTGAACAGGTTGTTCACAACTTATTTATTAGTTCATCTTAGTCCATCTGAGATTGACAATCGTGTATGTTGGTCTAGGCAACTGATAAACATAATCCCCTTTTTCATTATTCTTATTTCTCGTTGGACAACTTTATGATGTGGGAGGAGATAGTTGTTTACCCTGGAATCTTTTGGGTATTCATCTTGGATTCCTGGTTGAATGCATTATTAGTATAAGCATAATTCAACTTGTGGAGTTCATTCAATTGGGTCTCTATGAAAGATTCGAGCCATCCCTTGGTCCCTTTTATAGAGAAAATTGTGCACAACCTGACTTGAGGTTGTTGTGTCATTCTCTATCATTAGAATGTCTTATACATACTAATTTGCACGCAACATTTAGCTCAGCTGACGCTGCTTATGCATCTGAAGTCACAATTTTCATTAATGAATTCAAATATTTATTCTTCAGAAAGAAATTTCAATCATATAAAAGAATCTTTTATCGGGATTACCATTGTAACAAGTTCATCTTATTATTCATCAAATTAGGCATGGGTAGGTACTTAGTTTTTGAACCCGATTATTATGGAATAATTCCATATCACATCCTTATGTGATGTTTTAGATGTTGACTAGTTGAGTTATATACTTATGTCAGTGTGTGAGCTGGCCAAGTGAACTTCCAGGAAACAAACCTCGCATCACGGTCAGAGATAATTGACACTTTGGAACCCCGTACGATCTCGATCGATCAACATAAATCTTAAGCTAGCCTCTACGGTTTATTGATTGATTTGTCGGTAGAAGTGGCGGAACCGACAATCTATCACGATCGCAAAGAGTAGTTCAACAATACTGGCAGCGTATTAATTATGCAAAAACTCATCGATATACCTATGTTGTTTAATTAATGTTTACCCTCGTTCTACGTTTATCGCTTTACACTTGCGCATTTATCATTCGCGGAAAGCCTCGTACAATTTCAAATCATTCGTAACTTACTCTATCCACTGGCGGTCAACCTTAAAATATCGTCTAAGTCAATTATATCATCATTTCATACTTTCTCCTTTCAATTAATATCGATTATAACCCCATATATACATCAACCACAACGCATTACTCACATCTCTTTGTTTTCATGGTCTTTATTTCATATCTACGCATTTTCGTTTATAATGCAACTCCGGATAATTCTCATCACACATTAACAATTTCCATATATCTCGCAGTGTATATATTATTATATTCATTCGTATGAAATTTAATTCTCTTAGCAGAGCCGCTCAACAAATTTTAATTCTGCCGAATATCTTGACCTCGAATACCCATTAGTCACTCAAAGGTTAAACTGTCACAATTAACGTGTAACACGCTGATAACCACAAAACTTCTTAATGTATCCACATATATACTTTTACAACACCACCTCCTAGTATAATTGTGTCCATCCTAACAAATCTCCACATTTTCAAACTACCCATATATATATATATATACACTTCATCACCTTACTACTCGTCAATATACTATCACCCATATTACAATGTCTACAAAACATTCATACCATCTGCTTGATAACCTCCTATCATCACAACTTGTTATTAGCCCAACTAGTCATTAGTACCACCTTTTCGTCACAGTTTTAATGCCACAATATTTATTTTGAACATTTCATTTCCGATCACTATACATATTCTTTCAAATAACCATTCTTCCCTTTATGGTCTTATGCATCCACAACCAGGTTTAAATCGCTATGTATTTTAAATTCCTCAATATCACTTCTTCCTTAATCATTTTAACTTACCTAAAATTACTCAGTAGTAATTAAATATCGAGGTTTATTCTTACAGTTCTTCATGCGTCGTTAGAGTCATATTCCATTATAAATCTGTACACATATTAGATTTTAACATTTTCTTTAATAGCTCTAGGTGGTGCCATCCCAAAACTGGCTTGAAATATATTATTACTATGAACAACTTCCTTCTTAGTTAAATTATCGCCTCAGATAACTCAGGTCTTATGTGTCAATCCGTCTACGTATCTCGATGATGCTTTGCCTTCCGTTGAGTCTACTTGCTCGGCGCATAATAATATTTCTCTCACCCATTTGTCATTAAATTCATGGATTTCACTATTGTATTCTAATTGATTTCTGACCTCGTATCATTATAACAAAAACCACAACCCGGCGTTTTAACTTACTCTTGACTCACGTCATCATGGCCATCATGAGAAATTAAGCTGGAATGCTCTTGCTGATTCTTTCGGCTAATAAAATTTGTACCGCAACTGCATTGTAGTTGCCAACCTTACGGGGAAAATTTGTAAATCCATTCATAGCGATTCAATTATCATGTATTAAGCATCTTCTCGAATCCATCAGCAAGGATCACTTAATTATGAATTCTTGGCGGCTCCTCTGAAGAGTTATGGTTCCCACTAAGAACCACTTTGTTTCCCAATCTTATTTTACTTATAACTCAATCATAAGCTTCAAATTTGTTATCCATGACCTCTATTTAGATTATAGCTTACCAAATATATCCCTCTCGGAAATCCACGATATGCCTCAGAAACTACTATGTCTCATATTATACAATCGTTGTGTAGGCCCTATATCCATAATTATCATACGGCTTTATCGATTGCTGCTCATATATTTCTATACACCATTCAATATTTGCTGCTTGCCCGGCACAGAAATTTATCGGCTAACATCTACACTTGTCCCCACGATAGTCCTTTGTTAGAGATTCAAATTCTGATACAAAAGCATCCGCTCCACCCAATGCATCCAGTTTCATCGTATTTATTCTTTAAACAAGCCCAACTTCAAAATGCCTGCTTATTAATGAGATCGATTCTATTACTAAATTCCACTCGTTTCCCGATTATTGGTCAACTTTCTCTAAGCAAGAATGTTTCCAAATTTTATAATTTATGAGGATTACTGCGTATTACCGCATCATAGGATAATGTCTGAAATTATTTAAACACCTTACTAAATGCGTAAATGTAATATCATACCTTTGAAAGGTACCTTTACTGTAACCATGAATAATTTCTTCCTAGAGTCTCTCAAATGGCAAATCAACTAATTTCTTTAAACTAAGGTGCTTCTCCCTCCCGGACTTCTTGCTCAATCATTATAATTTCCATCTCGCTTAAATAGTTTAATAGAAATGCTACTAAACATCTTTCTTTCTTGAGGGTCCCAAAATTTTCATAATTTCCACTTTATTCTTCAAGCGACCTTCCTGGAGATTAAGCAACTTTGAACTTTCGTAATGATGTTAAGATATTCCGAACATTTTGGAAATTTAAGCTAAGTCAACTTTATATCTACTAATCATCGCAGCGTCCTTGCGTGAAAAATTTTCATTCGGCTTTTCCTCGATCACTGGTACCCATGAGAGGAATTTCGATATCAACCTATTCGACACTTCGTATTCTGTAGCATGCCGTATTCATACTCCGTCGGACAACAAGATTCTTGCTTATTCTATATTCACAAGTGACCCGTCATGCGTCAACCGATTAATTCTCAACTTTACCCAACACTTGGGTCCGTACCGTGTTTTGTACCCAACACTGCTACTTTAGTATTGAATTATACAAGGCATATCTTTATGCGCTAAGGATAAACAGCTTCTTCACCTGATCACATAATCACTATCGTTACAACTTTTTTACCTTCTTTACCCTCGATCCTCTTGGGTTTTTACTTATATGCTATTTCCAAATTCATCATTAGGGAATCCTGACATATCTATTCTTCAATAAGTTATCAAAATCTCCGTTCATCTCAACTTGAACCAACGACATGAATTTTAAAAGGCATCATATAAGTAAATACAAGTTTTTACGATATAAATGTCCCGGCCTTCATGAGGCTTTATAAGGATCTTACCAAGCCAGGCACCCCACTCTTCTGATCACCTTGACATGATCACTCGTCTTTTCGAACAGCGTGAAATCAAGTTTCTTTTACCAAATTCTTACCCCTAAAGACCACTTTCGCAGCTACTCACACTTGAATCCCAAGGTGTCCTCGGCAGTCAACGGTCCACTTGAAAGAAGGAAGATTGAGATACCACAGAGAGAGACTCAAATATATCAATAAATCTAGAGCATTGAACTAGGCACATAGCCTGGGCACCACGAGGCGGAAACCTAGGCTGCGATAAATTGTAGCGACCTTGCTTACAGGTCGGCCTCCCACTGAGGTTAAGTCGTCCAATCCCAGGACAGGTCGCGGAATCGAAAGGATGAGCTTCATTTGAAAATACTGGCAATGGCCAAATAAACCAACAAAATAAATACATCTAAGAAGAACGTTTTTAGAAAATAATCATACGTGGTGTTTCTAACAGAAAACCATATATACCATCTTGTCAAAGTACAAAATGTCAGCATATACAATATGACATCCCAATGGCCTGATATAAAAAATGTTCTGACAAAACAACAAAAAAGGCGCGAGGATCTAAATCTCTACTTTTAAGCTTTTCGGTCGATCACACGAGCAGATAAAATGACGATGCTGTCGACACAAATAAAATGCGCCCATGGCGAATAGGGTAAGGCTGCGAAGCTTAGTGAGTACTATCTCGAAGTGAAATTAATAAATGGAGTAAATAAGAATAGTTAATTTACCATACTTGTAGATAGATTTTGCGAGGAATACTACAATAATTCGGGGGTCATTATAACACAAAAAATTATCTATGAGTTATTGTCATTGCTTGCATCCCTAAAAATATACGATACTAACATTCTGATTATCACTTAATTTCATAGGCGAAAAATTATTGCTTGATGCAGCATCACCCAGTAAGGAACACCCAACTATAATCATGCATCTCAAAAGCAATCATTTTGAAGTCATGGCTCTCTGCTTGTGTGCGCCACCAGCGCAGCGGCTCGAATGGTGACATAATTCAACTCAATCGCCTTCGGCTTTCTAGCTTCGACTCGGCTCCAATCAAGCGCTAACTCGACTGCGACATAAACCGGGTTTAAAGCCGCATAATCAACATCGGCTGCCAGGAAAAGCATGTAAAATGCGGCACCAAAACTACGTCGCACTAATAATGAAGTGCAGTGCAGGCAAATACATCGCACTCATATGCTCGAGAAGTCTGAGGCAAATCTGGGATGTTATTTCTTCAGCAACCACTAAACAAGCAACAAATGCAGTGCGAGCCAAATCTGTCAGCTGCAGCCATGAAGTATAAGGCGTGCCGGATAATACAACTCGGCAATACGTCAACAGCCGCCAAACAACTCATCGATATCAATCCAAAACATCCACAACCCCAAAGAGTGATCCGAAGAATAGCCTGGAATCAGCTGTTCCCTGAATTGAAACAGATGAAAAACACCGAGCACAAATCCAGCATTCTTACCACGCGCTCAACTAATCAGCAGGAATATGCGATTATCACCCAAATTCAACATATTAAATGAGGAAAGTAAATTATTCTTGTGCAAATCTTAAACCCATTTATGATATTAAACGCCTCGCGAAATTAATCCAAATTGCCAATTTCTTATAAGATCTAATCAAACACGAAAATTTACAATTACTACTTACTAAAATCATAACTTCATTTTAGTATTCACTTAAACAATTCTATTTTGGGAGTTTGACTCAAAGGTTTTATTTTTCATCAACTTTCAATTTTGAATTCTGTTTATCAACTCTGGGTGGAAAAGATTGCTAGATGCGTTGAAGCGACTATAAAACACAATTTCCAACCACACTCATGTATTTTGCTTTAGCCTTTAGCAATATGATAATTCTTTATTTCCCCAAACAGCAGCATTCAGAAAGGCAGTCTATAGCACCATGATCAACAATCTGCAACAACATAAAAATCCACCAAGCCTTCGAAAAACCATATTGAAGTCCGATAACGTCTTTTTTTCTTTCATAAAAAAAGTCAACTGTCTCAACTGAAGTCGTATATTTGTGCATTTCTTGAGAATTAGTGTATTATAACCTATGTAAAATAAGGCGATGATGCGTATCTGTTTAAAGTCTCGAGCTCAAAGTGTTTCGAAATTTAGGAGCTTTCGAATGATGGAGCTATTATAAATGCTTTGATTTGAAGATTAAAACATACCTTTGATATCGAGAGATGAGGAACAAGATTGTGAGCTAATTTCCAACAAGATTTTGCCAAGAAAATGAAAAAAATCAAGGTGGGGAGATATGGGGAGGGGGGGGGGTTCGATTAAACATAGTGAAAAGGGGGGTTAGTGAGATTTTTGGATGATGATGAATAGTGATTGGGGTTGGTGGGAGATATTTAATAAGAATGATGTTAAGGAGTTTGGTTTGCGGTTTAAAACTCTTCTCGGTTTAACAATATTTCGAGCATTTTATTCTCCCTCGAATAATAATGCTCCTTTGTCAGTAAGTATTCACTATATACAACTACAAATTTGTAATTCTTACACATAACACTCAATAGCTTGATTAGAATACTATTAAAATAATACTTATACGGAACGGGTTATTTCCATATTTATAGGCCATATTATCTATATAATATAATTATATATCATAAGGTCCATGACATCCATCAAATATATCATATTATATTATGCATGAAAAATAATTAATATTGTATTTAAACATACATGGCATGGATGAAGCAATAAAGCCGACACCTGGCGTTGCGTATCGGAAACGATAATCAAATTGTGAACTATTTAATTTGTCACAAGTCATAAGATTAGTGCGGATTTAATCATAGTGTTTGTTTAATATCTAATATTAAAATATGTCAAGCATTTTTTCAAAAATTTATTTTACACTTATAATGATTATTCATAAATTATGTCATAATCTGGAACTCTACTTATCTAATAATCATAGATCTCAATACTAATTAAATCCAATTCTAAATTTTATTATTAAATTTAATCAATATTAAAATTTAACCAAACTATACTTATTAGCTTTAATTGATTCCAAGAAATAATTATTATTTAATCTAATCATTAGGGCAATTTTAATGTGATTAAAATAATTGATTAAAATCGTTTTAAATGATAAATTAAATTAATTGATTGATTGATGTCCGATAAATTAATTTTTGACAAAAATTAAATTGAGAATTAAGTTTGGATGACCAAAATCGATTGATCGTTTAAATAAGTCAAATGGACGAGGAAAAGTAACCCCAAAATCGTGATCCACAGTAGGCCAGCATTCTTGCCAACCCTTGCGTTGGACCGGAGTTTGAACGTCAGTCAAGCAATCGCCCCAGCCAAGCCCAGTCTTCCAGCGTCGTCTTGGCGATGTCGCTGACATGTGGCATGACACGTGGCCAAGTGGCGTGTCGGACACGTGTCATCCGCATTGGTATTTGCCAGCGTGTCAAACAAATCAGGACGGGTCGGTCAGTCGACTCATTGACTTGAGTGTGCGATAGCGTCGCTCGCGCGCGTATTGGTCCGATCAATTGACTTTTGTTCGATACAATTGGTGGTGATGGATTTTACTGTTTATTAATAAAGCCCAACAAAAATTAATTGAGAAAAATTTTAAAAATAAATCTTAAAAAATCAGAAATATTATTTGAAGATTTTTCACATTAAAAGATTTCAAAAATAATTAACTTTTAATCATATTTAATTATTTTATTAACATAATTCATCTAAAGGAATCAAAACACCATAAAATACAAATTAAACATGCAAAACAGTCCATAATTGAGCAAAAATGTTTTTCATGCTTGTTTACATAATTGTAATCGTAACTGAGCTACGAAGTAAATTTGTTGAGGTGTAAGCGTATAATCGAGTTAAACTTAATGTTTCTGGTCCAAAGAATCTACGGATTATGCAAAAATAATAAGCAATTATTTCTGAAGTGTATGCGCTTATTTTTCGATTATATGTCAGTGGCGGCGAATTAAATTACTCATGATACTTTCGAGAAGAGTATCTACAAATCGCCCAGCGCGATTGAATTAACCGGCTTCTTGGTATGTTTTCTTGGAAACAGCTTAAAAGTCTATTGGCGAATAAAGAGATGGAAAACTTGTTTCGTCCAATGGGGGGTCGGCTATTTAGGATGGAGGTGGAGAGAATATTTGATTTCTTAAATCACAATATGAGCATTAGTTTTAATTGTGTTGGTTTAAGCCGGAGTTATATGAAGCAACGGCGTAGAGAGTTTCGAGGAAGTAAATCTCGCCGAAATCCTATCTCTTCCAGCATGACAAGCAAAAAATCGAGTCTCGGGATTTAATTTTTAAATAAGAATGTTTCCTTCGTGTTTTAAACTTATCTTTAAAGAAATTTTATAATACACATTTTATTTTTATAGTGCGGTTTCTTGTTTGTGTGTGGCTCTTGGGGCCAATTGACAAAGTAATATATTAAGCAATATTAGCAAGTATTGTATTATTATATATAGATTCTGACCAGACGCAATGGTAGTACGTAAATCCTAATATAAATACTTAATCTAAAATACAATTATCTAATCCAATTAATATATATTGAACTTACATATATATGGATATATAATTGAATAGTAAATCGGTTGTCTGTCCCAAATTGTTGACAAGCATTTTGAATCCCGAATTTCTCATAGTTACAATGGCACAATGTCAGTCAGGTTACCTAAAATATTAATTTGTCAACAGGTGGCATATACGAACTTATTATTACTTAAATGTATGTATCGGTTGTAAATCAACTGATGAGACGGATATATATTTGAGATTCTTGTCATATTTTCCAACAATGTCATGTATATTAATGATATTGAAGAAAGAGAAAAGTGAAATATTTTGTAAAATATCCATATTGTGAATTACAAAGTTATTAAAAATATTTGATGATATAGTAAAATAATAATTGAATGTGAGAAGTATTTGATTTTTGAAGTATTCTATCATGATATTAACGTATATTAAAATCTTGAGAATTTATTAGTAGTATAAGGAGGTTTGTCCAATATACATTTTAGAAATTTAATAGTTTTTCCTTTTTAACATTAATGTTCCCTCCATTTGCTCCTCCTACAATTTAGTCAACCTGTCATTTCATTTTCTAAGAGAAGTTTGTTTTTTACAAAATTTGAAGAAATTTAACTCTCGTCTCACAAACTAATTTTTACTTCCATTTTTTTAAACTAAACAACAACCAATTTTTGTAGTTAAAAGTAGAAATAACTCTTAAATTTGAGATGAAGGAAATACATGATTTCTAAATTGCAAAACCTCTCTATTATTTAGCGATGGAGTAGGTTGCAGTGTTGCACTAAGAAGGAAATATGAAGTACATAAAACTAATCCTCCAAAATAAGATTAATTGGTCTAACTCAATATTTACGCACTCTTGACATGAGATAGAAGCACACATATATGATTATGCATTTTAAAAGAAGAAAGAAGTTCCCAAACAACAACTAAATGGATGCATATTTAGTTAACTTCATGGACCCCTCTACCCTACATATATTACTTCAGCCTCTTTGGATAATCTACGGAATTTTGTGACTTCTTTCAGGATCTTGCACCCATTATCAAGAACGACTTTACCCGGCTTAATCCGTAGTCTCTCGAGACTTGATGATTTCGCTAACAAAAGCCTAGTGAATTCCATTTCTGGCTTTGTTCCAGTAAAGCAATCCAGTTTCACTTGAGTAAGTCGACTAAGATGTATATCTGAATAGTCTTGCCCTTCCATGTATGTTGTCGTCTTTTTTGAGTCAGAAAATGGTGCATCCCTGAACTACGATATATAAGGAAATATGTAAAATAAAAACAAAAACTTAGTATATGAAATTTTATACAATAAATACTCCGTATATATGAAGGCTTACCTTAATTTTAATAGATTTTAAATTTGGAGAGCTTCGCAGTAGGCTAAGGATAAATGACACCTCAACCATTTTGTTGAAGCATATTGAAGAGAGCTTAAGATGCTTGAGATGTACCAATGTAGTTTGAAGGTCTACGACTGCTAAAGACTAGAAGAAGAAGAAACATGTATGTATCAACATAATTGAGACTTTGATAGAGAACGAGAGGTATGGATGATTCAGATATTTAATTTAACAATGTGCGATAGGCGATAGCAATTACCTGGATAATTTGATAGTTTAAATGTAAGTACTCAAGAAAAGTGAAGCAGTCGAAGAATTTGGCTAAGTTGCATCCAACTCCCTTGAAATCAATGGTTCCTGTAGATTCATCCTCCTGCAGGATTGAAACTGAGGCAAGAAGTGGAACTCTTTTGAAGATCATTGAATTCGTAAAGCCATGGAATCTGAAAGTTCTCAAATTAGTAGCATCGATATAAAGATCAATACAGATAATAGATTTAAGCTCCAATAGTTCAAGTAATGGAGAACTGGAGATGAAATGTCGGAGTGCTTCAGCACTGATGGTGACATCAATCAGCTTCAATGAAGTAAGCCTACAAAATCCTTTAAACAAAGGTGGAGTCCTAATCCGACATGACCAAAGTTTCAGGTGTCTCAATTCTTGGCATTTAAAGATTGAGGACGGCAATAAGTACTCATCTTCCCACATCTCTAATGTAAAGTCTTCAACATGGTTTCTCGATAGGAAAAGGATTAAATTATCAATTTCAGGACAGCTATCTAGTCCAGGAACGGAGAGGGTGAATTTGCTCATCGGCCCTTCATGACTTGACAGAAGCTGATACAAAATCATTGTAACGGTGATGTGAACCGAATGTTCAACTTCCAGTTGGTTCCACATTGCTTCATCAAATATAAACTGTGGGAGTTTTGTCCATATAAACCTCCACCTCCTGGATAATATACTTGTCCTCACAGCATCACGAGTAGGCAATTTCATCAAGATGGCTTCAGTCACATTGATGGGAAGATTACTAATAACATCAGAACGTATAGCACAACTCGCGACTATTTGATCTTTGATTTTTCTTTTGGCCAGTCTGTGAAGATTATCGGTCATAGCAGGAAATAACTAGTTAATACAAAGCAAAATTTAATGCACATATAAGCTATCAAAACCAAAATTGACATCCAGCAAGATGGAAACTACTCAACTAGGCAAGAATTCGATGAGAAATGGTACATTTTCATCTTCCTAAACAAACAAGGTGCCTCAAATGGCTCAAGTGTTAGGCATTCCTTAAGCAGTTAAGCTCCCTGCTTAAATCACTAATGTACTCGAAATGAGATGATAGTCGTTTAATATTTTAGCATATGCTACATGAGACGGTATAATATTACATCGGCTACCATATCATTTCGTTTAATATTTGAGCTTAAGCAGCATAACAAGATACGCCTCAACTACCAATCACCAATAAAACTTCAAGCATAGAGGGTCCGACTCTCCCGTTTTAGTTTTAAAAGTCTCAACTTGATTGATCATCTAGCTCAAAATTACTTTATTAATATAATAATTGGTTTTACTATTTTCAAAAAGACAATGAAAATAAGAATATGAGGAGACAAAAGAGATTTTTCTTTTTAATTCCAATGGGAAAAGTTGCATTGATAAGGTAAACGATCCGTTATAATGAAACAATAAGTAGTTTTTGCTAGATGATCGATTAAATTAAGACGGAGCGAATGGTATTTTCTAGATTAGCTTCATACTTTACTTCCTCTCAACACCTCAACTCAATGATTAATGCAGTTTAAGCACTAAATGCATCATAAAAATAATGTATTTTAACATGAAACTATTAATTTGCTAAACAACACTTTTGAGATTGTTTCAGTTTTATATTCAAATCTTAATTTTTTTATAAAATTAAACAACTAATTGATTCTAATGATAATATATACTACAAAATTTCAAAAAGATGGTAAAATTTGTTAAAATTCACAAACTTTCTAATGTTAATTGAGTCACATAATTTTGATATGAATCAAAATTGTAATGTTAATAGTTAAATACATTGAAATACTATCTATTGATATATCTTTCATCAAATATTATACAAAAAATCAAATATATATCTGAATTAAAACATTAAAAAGTCAACCATCAAAGTTTAAAAACTATATGTTCTTGAAATGAATTGATCTAAATAGAAAACATCATTTCAGGCCCAAATTTGAGATTAAGCAAATAAAGCAATTATAAAACTATCTAAAACAAATATCTAATACAAATTGAAGCTTGACAAATAAAGAAAGAAAATAGGGATATAGAGAGAATTTTGCTTACAGAACCCGATTAGACATTTCAAGGGGCTTGTTTGGAGTGCCCGTTGGTACTGGTATGGACTATGTACTATGGAGTGGGATTTCCATTGACCCGAATTTTTTCGAGTTTTACTGGATTCGATTATGTTTCAATAAAACATTTGAAGTTTCGGTTCAAGTTCGGCGTATTGAATGTCGAGGCAAATAGTCGAAATATTTAAGCGATAAAATATTCTATAATTTTCAATCAAATACTATATAAATTTGTATAGTAGGGTCAAACTCCATCAAATTTAAAGTTCAAGTTAGACTTAATGTATATTGAATGGAAATGTCCGATCTAAATCGAGTTTTAAGCTCTTTTACATGTCTAATTGGATGTGTTTAACGAACATGAAGTATAGTAGGCTAATAGTCCCAAAGTTTGTCATTCTTGCCGTTGTTCAAATTGGACGGATAATGCACCAAAAGATAAGTTCAATTTTATCATGTTTTTCAAGAGAATACCACTAATTTCTCAATGTATCAAGAGAAACACATGTGGACCTATGGTTCAGTCCTCAATCAAGTTAAGCAAATTTTCATTTCAAGTGAACTGATGTACAAAAGGTTGTTGGAAGAAAAAGAAAATGTTGGCATTAGATAATTTTTATGTATATTCATACTAATTGTGTTGAGATTGAGATTCAAGTGTATTATGGAGTGCCATGGCTCATTAACCGTAGCTCGGCTCCCCCTCGACGGCAGCTTTGATACAATTAGCTTTTGACCTTGAAGCAAAAGTGATCTGGTATGATCAGTCCTCATGCTCATCTTCTCCTTCAGAATCTGCACAAAGAAAAGTAATAGAGATTTAAACGAGATTTTCAGAGAAATTGTTAGAAAAATGCTCTCATTAAATTATAGCTAATTGCGAGGCTTGCATTATCATCAACCAAGTCGAGCATATTAAAACGTCATCTACGCCTATCCACATCATTTCTACCAAAGTTTAGAAGGAAGATTTATCAACAAATACGATCTATCGGAGTAACAAGAGATGGATTGATCCGAAACAAGTAAGAAAATCTCATGTGATACGAAACAAATGTGATAAAACTTGCCGGATCGTATATCTTCACTGAGCTGGCCCCTTGCTTGGATTTGTCTTAGAAGCATGCGATATATCAATATCCACCAATAGATATGGAGGACAAGCAAGCTAAACAAAAGTGTATTGAATATGTAATAATATATTGGACCATCCACCTTGTGTTCTTCTGTATTCAAAAACTGAACGAGTTCATAACTGCAATGGGAACAAAAAACAAGAATTATCACATCAATATCAATAAATATTTGCATTCAGAGAAAGAAAAACTATAATTGAAGGAGAAAGCACCAAACATCGTCACAGAACAGCTTAACACAGGAAGCTAAATCATACGTCAATATCAGTGTATAAACTATTCACTGGCCGAGTGTACAAATGCTAGATCTCATAACAGTCAGCCCCCGGACTAAAGTGCATAAGTTTTATATAATTCGAAATTTAACTTTTAATCACAAGCAACTGAGAGAACTAACCAGCTTTGGACCATAGCTATCTATTTTAGCTTTCTCATATATATCATGATCATGGAAAAATGTTGATAACGAAGTCAAAAGTATAACAATAATGAAGCAGGTAATTATCATCGCCTAGAGTACTTGTCGAGAATGGATGCATTAATCAGGGTTAAAATTACGAGCACCTTAGCAACTTGAAGGTTTGGCACAATCAGCGAGGAAGGCAACAAATAAAACATTGATGAGAACCAACCTTGTACTCCAAAGGATCCAGAATGGATAGTAGATCAGACGGAGGACGATCCAGGCAAAAACGAAAAGAATGAATGAGATGCTTGCTAGCGTCTCAGCACCACTATACTTAGACATCTTTCCTACTTCCAAAAATACATCGCTAGCATCATGAAGAGCCAAAACAACAGATCCAATACGTGCAAACCTGCAGCCAATAAAGATGGATGTTTACAAGACCAATCTAAAATTGATTATTGAAGTATCACTAAGATTAGCAGAATAAATGAAAAAGAAGTTACCTCCATATATATGATAATACGATTAACAGGACACTTGCAAGATGATGCCCCATTGAGATTCCAAAGTCAGATCGTCTTGTTTCCCAAAATAATAAAGCAAATATGGAGTAGGTGTAGAAACCACCCGCATACATGTAAAGTGCCTTTAGTTTTAGCCTACATGAATAGATACAGGCAGTTCAAAGTTAGTATCAAGTATCAAACTAAATGGTTAAATGGGAAAAAGAGTCTGGCTTCGAGAATAATAAAGAACTTGAATTTAAACTTTACGATTTTAAAATGTAGATGAGCATGTTCCATGGTGGAACTGCCACCTTCCAATTCCCCAATCCACTAACACGCTTATGATGATCGATATGCCGAAAATAAGCAGATGCTATGCGTATTGCCAAAAAAGGGGGAGTGAATAGGATGGGAAAGGAAAAAAGAATCTGACTTGTATTTCTGGTCTGGCCAAGCTTGATTTCCAGGGCCTACCCAGAAGTGCGTTGTTTTCGTGAACCAAGGCTCGTTGTAAGTCACCACAAGAGCAAAAATTTCAGCTGAGAGAAAATATACACATTTCCAAGCCGACTCCTTGAACTTTTGTATCTTTTTTGCTCGAGTGACATCTTTGAAGTCTAAGTTTTTATGTCCTTCCCCAAATATTAATCTTTTGGCCAGTTTCTGCAACATGATCATCCATCATCAGAATCAAACTCATCACAAGAGGGGAATAAAATCTCAATTGTTGAAGAGAGCTAAGGATGATGCATGTGAAGGCTTGATCAGTTAAGGGACATTGAATGATTAGAACTAGTTATAAACATTAAAACCATACTGAAGTACTTTATCATGTTGACTACTTGAGTGAGCTCTATCTGCTATAAATTAACATCTTAGTTAGTCAAAAAATACTCTACATGTAAAGTCTCCTGAACCACACAAGCGCCGTCCGCCTAATTCCTCCCCTTCAATTACATCACTTACAGTTAAGTGGATTTCACAAACTCATGTAGTAATAAATCATTACTCTGCATAATTTAATTTCATGCCAAGTAGGGTACCCTGCTCTAACTAAGTGCACCTTGTTATCCAAGTTCCATAGGTTCATCGTTGAACTTGATTCCACAAGGAAGATAGGTAAGCAGCACAAGAAACTGTTAACTTTATATTTTTATATTTGATAACAAGCATGATACTTTCATGTCAAATGGATCCAACATTTAACACAATCAGTAAAAAAACGAACCAGATACTTTTAATAAAACACATAAACTAAAAAAAGAAGAGGAGGAAAGTCACTGCACAAAATCCAAGCATAATTTAGCTTTTAAACAGAACATGGTACAAATCATTTTATCCGATTGGAGAAACAATAAATCGAGTATAAATACTTAGTTGACTAATTGAGTAAGCTCTATCTGCTATATATTGACATCTTAGTTGATCAAAATCAATACTCTACATGTAAAGCCTCCTGAACCATACAAGCTTTGCCCGGCCTAATTCCTTCCCCTTCAGTTACCTCCGTTCTAGTTAAGTTGATCTCACAAACTCAAATAATAATAACTCATTATACTTCAATTTCATACCAAGTGGAGTATTGCGCTTTAATTAAGTGCACCTTGTCATCCAAGTTCCATAGATTTATCCTCAAACTTGATTCCACAAGGAAGATAAGGAAGCATCACAAGAAAATGACTACTTTATATTTTTATGAGTAACTAATTGAACATTCATTGAAGGTTAACATTAGAGGGCTGCTTTCTTAAAGTCATACTGACCTACCCAGTTTTTCGACATCAGCACAATATCTTCATTATCTAAAGTTTCAAGCTAAACTCAATAAAGACAATTGTGCATTTCCAAGATCCTCATCTTCGATTACATGTTCAATCTTACCCATATCCTTCCATTCCTAAACCATCTTCATTTCCTTTAATCACAAAGTGCAATTCCACAAAACTTACCATCACTAAAAACGATTCAATTACTTTTAACAAAAAATAAATAAATGTAAATAACAATAACATGTCCAATGCCTACAAACAGTATCCCACCTAAATGGGGTATAAGGGGGTTTCAGATTTTATGCGTCCTTATCCCCGTGATAACAAAGTCTGTCTCGGAACTAACCTAACCAATAACATACTCCCTCCATACCATGAAGATCATCTACTTCAACTCTTTTTTCATTTTCCATAACTTGTCTCATCAAATTTTACCCGCATTTTAAGGAAATGGGTCAAATTTAACTAGTAATAAAATGTTATACTCTGTATTAATTTTAAAAAAAAAAATCAAAACTGAACAATCTTTATGATGTCGGAGTATTAAAGTAAATAACTAAGCTGAGAAAAGTCATTACACAGAAATCCAAGCACAATTTAGCTTCTAAACTGTAAAAGAAACCGATCATTTCATCCAAACATAGAAACACCAAAATTAAATAACTTAGAAAATCACATAAACTGGAGACTACTATTTAACAAGAATTTACCTCAAAGACAAATTTATCAAGCAAGAATCTCAAAGTAGGAAAGAACAAACCAAACAAGGGAAGCACCATCAAATCTCCAACTTCTGGGTATGATTCTTGCTCCCACTCAAGCTTACTCCACAATTCAAACATACCCATCTGCTTAAACTTCAACTACTTTCACCACAAAAAGAAAAAAAGAAAAAAACTTTACTTTTAGGACAAAAAAAAAATGAACTTTTTTTACATGCAATATTTACTTGAATGAAATCAAATATTTTTCCCGTTTTTCTTGAAATCCTAAAAAATCATTCTTGTAGAAGATATATAGGTTCTTGAAATCCTAAAAATTCATTCTTGTAGGAGATATATAGTTTCTTGAAATCCAATGAATTTTGGGAGTAATATATGTTACTCCTCAATATTGACTATCCTATGGACTACTAATGAATAATGAGTAATGAATATTTTTAGATGTGTTTATTTAGCTGTTATTGCACTTTTGGTGTCCCAATATTTATTTATTTTTATTGATATGTGTCTAATATCTAGTGGTTAGTACCCCACGATGAGCTGGTCCTACTTTTAGTTGCTAAGTTTTGGACAATTAAGAGGGTTGGCTAGGAATCTTCCTTGACATAGACAAAAGTTATTTTATAGGGAATGAAACAAAAGGAATATCCCCTAATGTATAGGGTAAATATTTGATAATCCATTCCCATATTAATAAAATGAGATTCTTATTATTGGTAGCACAATTTGATGTACTACCTCGATACTAATTTTAAGGAGTTTTTTGCACCAGAAGGACGGTCAAGCTGCAGAGAAAGAACAGCCAAGGATCAGACAGATCAAGCTAAAGCAGGGATATCGTCGAGGAGGCCCGAACAACCAAAGCATTGGCTCTAAAGCACAAACCACACCAAACATCGATCAAACCCTTCGTCGGTTTTTACTGTAACAATTAAAGAAATGAAGAAAATATGATAAGAAAAATCACGCTTTTTTCCTTATACTAACAATGTGCCAGGCGGATTTTAGAAAAGCTATTTCATCTTTTCTCTAAGCATTTAATAACGAATGAAGAATCGAATCAACTTAACCCCTTTATATAGACTTCTGCTAACATTCTAGTCCTTTAAAATGTCATCCTTTCTTTTTATTACAAAGAGACATGAACTCTTCCACATATTAGCACATTCTAATTCTTCCAAAAAGAAGACTTTAACTCCTTCCCACCTCCTCCGTTCAAGATGCTGTGGGCGAATTCCACAATCAAATTTCGCCCAATATTTCTTTATAGCTACATTTTAACTGGGGAAGTTATAATTCACATTATCGCTGATCACGTTGTCATACACCTCTGCGCCCAATCGACAAAGAGTAATATAATAATTTACGCACCTAACATCAGACATTACATAGACATGACCTGACCCCAAGAAGCCATCACGCCCCTAATATCAATGCGAAGTTACATCCTACATGCCAATTGTCGAACAATCGAATATATATATATGAACTTATATTATTTGAATATACTAAAATGTGGCAAATGCGCTTGCATTAAATCAAATTCATTTACTCAATATATTTATAGATCTAATGTAACGACCTCAACAGGTCGTGAATCACATCAACCCGAATAATCAGCCACCAACGATGGATAACGATAAAAACGACTTCATTTAATACGATAAATAAATAATGCCAACTTGTCCATTCGGGCGAACTAACCAACACTACAATAACTAAAAGTAATAATATAAATACAAATATCAAACAACGGGTTTTACAACTCGAGACGACAATAATTATTAAGTACAACAAAAACTCCAGTTAAGATAAAGTACGACCGTTGGTGGCCCCAGCCACCATCGCCACCTCCGCTGGCACGCAACTACTCGGCCAATGCATCTCGGAAGTCATCCCACAACAACCCAGCATAAACTACCATAGGAAATAGTGGAGTCACTAAAAGCTGCTCGAAAAAACAAATATCACAAAAGTTAACCTACTACTCATATAATCAAGGATAATTCAAGACCCTTACCATTTAACTAATTATCCACCTCAAGAGTTATATTTTATATGCTACTCACCACAAGATAAATCTTTCCTTAATGGCTTTCCGACTAACACCGACAACTCCACACCACGTCAACAACTTACTCACAGTACACCTTAATCACAGGAGATATCTCTCTATTTGTTATCTTTCTTAAGTATAGCTAATTTCCGACATAATATACAACTCAAACATATATCTCAACATCTCATCACTCAAGCATACACAACTCAACCACTTATCTTTAGTTCACCTTAAAGTGCTAATTTCGCCATAGTCATACACCTCCTATGACAACTAAATGTTTATTATACGAACCTCCAAATTGTTTCATTATCTTAATACAACTGAGCAACGTATATCTTAAATCAAGATAACTTAAGTACTGAAT
This sequence comes from Lithospermum erythrorhizon, assembly GCA_019722365.1. Classification (NCBI taxonomy): domain Eukaryota; kingdom Viridiplantae; phylum Streptophyta; class Magnoliopsida; order Boraginales; family Boraginaceae; genus Lithospermum; species Lithospermum erythrorhizon. Next base: position 9,198 of record JADFUC010000653.1, on the reverse strand, counting down.
TATCTCACCAAATTCTTCATTTAGTCTACGGAGCTTATTCACCGCAACGGTATCAACGTCATGTTGGGGTCATAACCTATATACTAACACGTTTTCAATCCAACTTTCCACTATATATAAAATATCATCAACATCATCTATAGATTGAAGGATCTTCGTTTATAATTTATATACTCGAATTCCCTCATTCAAAAGTTATCTCAACCATTAACCAACTCAACTTTTAACCTTAAAGGATTCGATTAATACCAACCTAGATCCACAAGAAAACTGACAATACTATCAATAATCAACCGAAACCTAATTCGACATAGTTTCATCAAGGCAACATCTAGTATAATCAAAGACAATGTTCATAACAAATAAAACTTAGTCATAAAACGTATTATACAACACCATAGAAATTTAAACAACAAAAGTCAAGATATAATACAAATCTCAATAAGTGCACACCATCACCTGCATTAAAATCACAGACTCAACAACCATCATAACTCTAGTCATCAACCCATCTATCTCTCATATTCCACAACTATACAACTCCTAACGCGCATATGCTCAATCCGTCTACCTGTGGAACGGACCAATCGCCGATAAACACCGCTTATACCCAGTATAAGGCCAACACCAACTATGCACACAACAAAGTGATAATAGAGATCTCACACTACACTTCATTTCAAAGTATAGCGCCAACAATCGGCTAACAATGAACATAAAGAAAGTTGATAATAGATCTCACCGCACTTATACCGATATATGCGCCAACACCGGCTAACGCAAATAGCAAAGTTGGATAATAGATCTCATTAATCGCACTTATACCAAGTATAAGGCCAACACCGACAATGCACATAGCAAAGTGGATATTGCATCTCACCGCATTCTATACCGAAATATAAGGCGAACACCGACAATGCAATATAAAGAAAGTTGGATAATAGATTCACATCGCACTTTATACCAAGATAAAGGTGCCAACACCGATAATGCACATAGCAAAAGCGATAATAGATCTCACCGCACTTATACGTAAATATAAGGCCAATACCTATTAATGCATTATAGCAAAGCCATAATAGATCTCACTACATTTATACCGACGTGAGGTGCCAACACCGATAATGCACACATAAAGAAAGTTGATAATAGATCTCACCGCACTTATACCAAACAGGCCAACACCGATAATGCACATAGTGTGTCGATAATAGATTCACCATGACTTATACCGAAATATAAGTGCCAACACCGACAATTTTAGATAGCAGCCGATAATAGATCTCACCGCACTTATACCGAAATATACATCAATAATCATATCAACATAGCAAAGTTGATAATAGATCTCAGCACTGCACTTATACCCCGAAATATAAGGTCAACACCTACAATGCGCAGCAGAGCAGTTATTAATGATTCACCCACTTATAATCAAGTATAAGGCGAACACCGACACGCATTATAGCAAAGTTGGATAATGATCTCACCGCATTTATACCGGGCATAAGGCCAACAATCATAACGCACACAAAGAAAGTTTTATGAATAGATCACCGCATTCTATAATCAAGTATAAAAGCTCAACAAATACACATATCCTCGCAAGTGAAGGAGATTCACTCTAACCCTAATCATCCCAACTATGTGGTCATATCCTAATACTCGAGTCACCCCAAAGTCACACATAACTCCAACCAGCATCTCCCAACAACCACAACTACTTACTCTCAAACAATATCAAAGAAACATCTCACAATCATAAATCACCATGCAAACCGACAAGTGCCACAGAATATCAAAGTGCCGACAAGGCCACAGAGTTATAAAAGTGCCGACAAGTGCCACATAAATACCAAAAAATGTCGAGCAAGGCTACGTAATCCGAATGCCGACAAGGTCAGAATACAAAAACGTAAGTTTGCAGTTCAAGCTATTACTTACCTCAAATCTTCACGCCACAACTATACAATAGCACTATATCATGGTCACACACCAAATCACACATAATCATCCCACAATTACGCCAAGGGCTCATTCTCATATAATCACACCAATAACGACATTTATACCGACATTCTCATAATCACACCCACAACGACAGATAAGACTACCTCAAGTTAAGACAAGTGAAACGCCCCTGCCTAATCGACGCAAAGGCCTTCCCCACGCCGCTAGTCTAATCAAACTAAATTACAATTACTACTCTCAAGAACAAATTTAACTTTATCTTAATTCCGATTTTCAACCCATTTTAGCTACAAATTAACAACTTGGAATATGGATACAATTATATATAAAGACTACAAACATCTAATTTCCACTATCCCGACTAAATCTCATAATCTACAACACCTTAACCAAAATACTAACATTTTCAACCACTTAACCCAAACCCAATATATCAACTCCTTCAACTAATCAAACCCCATTTCTAACAACCTCAAATCCCAAAAACCCGTTTACTATTCAAAATCTAATAAAATAAATTTCAACATATATTCCTCCAACAACTTATAAATCATAATTTCCACTTCCAAACAATCACAATAAAGGTCCAATAACATATTTTAACATATTTCTACTCAACAACATTTTAAAAAAGTCAACCCAAAATTAACTCAAAAGTCAACTCAATTATAACAACATCTTCTACCCCAAATATTTCATCATCATCAACTCTTATATTATAATCTACTAAACAATAATTATATTCAATAATATCTCATAAAAATCGAAGTCAACCCAAAATATCAAAAAGTCAACGGTCTTTAAAACGTCCAAATTCCAATACATCAAACACGTAATTTCAACTCAAGAATAACTAATTTAAAGCCCAAGAATCGCTTAGCAATAAAAATTCAAAATAAAAAGTCAACTCACCAAAACTCACGAATACTCAAAAAGATCCGACCTTTTCACCTCAAACGTAGAGATCTACGAGGAGAAACTCTCCCAGAAATTTGAGGTCCAAAGCTCGCAAGATGGAAGAGAAATCGAAAAAGAAAATCAAGCGCAGGGAGCCTCTATCGCGCTCGCCGGTGGTATAGCGTCACGCTTCTCTTTCGGCCTTGTTGTTTTACGGGCTAACGGGTTGGCCCATTACTTTATATATGTCGAATCCCATCGCTTTTAAATTCAATCGATACTAACTTATCTCGACGACTAACTTCCAAACATTAACATTTCTACCTCAAATTATATTACCACCCAAATAATATCATTACCATCCGATTAAACTTTAAAATTCTAAATACCGAAATGTACCAATTAACCGACCGATCCAATAGATTTTCGATCATTCGATTAAATTTTAGATTTCTCCTCTAAAAATCCACCGAGCAACTAGTATACTATTATAGTAATATTAGTACGGAACGGTTATTACAATCTATCTACCTTATAAAATATCGCCCGAATTTACTCAAACTCGCTCAAGGCTACAACTCTACTCCCTTCAAATACTTTATTACCTAAGATCATAATACCTTTATTTGCATACCCATCCACATTTTACCACCCCAACTTTACACTCACACTTTATATCATCTCAAATTATTAATCCCCCATACTATTTCAAGCATCGACAACCTCAATACACTAAATCACAATCTCTTTATCATTCACCAAGATTAAACTTCCATTTTCATCGCATTACAACACTGACTTACTCATTCCCTATCCTCTCACGTCCATATTCCACAAATGCATAACACAAGATATTTATTATTTTCACGCAATATTATTTATCCCCAATTACTCCAAGTATACAAGACTAAATCTTAATTGTTTTAAAGATCAACATCTTACACCACGATCAAATGCTAATCCCATAAGTACATGTCACCAAAATCCTCCTCAACTAACCTTTTAATACCCTTAAGTTCACCCAATTGCACCAACTTATCAACAACTTCAAATTCCACACTAGGGAACCCCTTTTTATATAACTTCCCGATATAAATCTGTCTCTCCCGTAAATTCTCAAACATATTCATCCACATCTCATCTCCAAAGGTTTCAACCCAGAGTTTACATCCTCAAGAATAATCATTACTATCACAAAAGATAAACTCCACTCAACCACCGACTCTTATTTAAACATTATTAACGGATGAACTCAAAACTCTTTTCTTATTCAGCCTCGATTCAGATCCACCTCGACTTTCCGCTTCGAATAAACCCACGCTTCACATTTTCTTATAATCACACATCTTATTTGAACCGTATCCTTACTTATAAACCCATCGATATTCTTTCACTCCACCTCGAGTATATCAGATGTTATTTATCACACCATCCTTAATTACCTCCCGCTATGAGTCTCATTATCACTCTACCACCACATCAACTACTAAGACACCTCCCAATATCTATATAATTCCCCAAATATCTCATAATATTTCCGATATCATACATCATATTCTAAACCATAACATGTCTTGTTTCAATATAACCCATCATATATATAATAATCCATCGTGGCACTTCCACATACCCAAAGCTACGATCTCAATATACATATAGCTTCCAACGTACGCTACATAACAACATAATTAGCTCACACATCTCATAGTATAACACACATCTCAACTAATTCTAACACCACAAGAACACAAAAATTCAAAGTAGTCTCTAAGACCTCAGACAGCGAGTCAACAAAATCTTAAGCATGTCTCAATACCAACGGATTTGGAAAAGAAATAGACTCAAAACCAGAGAACGACTCACACAACAACACACTTACAACCTGAAACCTAGGCACATAACCATACAAGACACCAAGAAACATAAACCTAGGCTCTGATACCAAAATTGTAACGACGCGCCCCAGGTGGACCCCTTGAGGTTGGAACCTTCATCAACCTCGAATAATCGTAGTCACGAATCTAATGGATAACGATAAAAATGACTTCATTTAACATGATAAATAAACAATACAACTTGTCCATCGGGTGAACTAACCAACACTACAACAACTGAAAAGTAATATTATAAATACAACATCAAACAACGGGTTTTAGAAGTCGAGACGACAATAATTATTAAGTACAACAAAAACTCCATAGAAGACAAAAGTATGACTCTTGAGGTCTTCAAGCCACCATCACCACTCTCCGCACGCAGCCTACCGCCAACGATCTCGGTCATCCCGCAACAACGTAGGCATAAACGCCCACCATAGGAAATGCGAGTCGCCTAAAAAGCCGAAGAAAACAAATATCACAAAAAGTTAACCTACCACTCATATAATCATGATAATTCAAGACTTTACTTATTTAACGTCCACCTCAATAGTTATATTTTATATACTCCTCTCGACAAGATAAATCTTTCCTTAATGGCTTTCCGATTAACACCGACAAATCCACACCACGTCAACAACTTACTCACAGTACACCTTAATCACAGGAGATATCTCTCTATTTGTTATCTTCCTTAAGTATAGCTAATTCCCGACAATATACAACTCAAACATACAACAACTCAAACATATATCTCAACATCTCATAACTCAAGCATACACAACTCAACCACTTATCTTTAGTTCACCTTAAAGTGCTACTCCCAATTATAGTCATACACCTCCTGGGCGACATCTAAACGCTTATTATAAGAACCTCCAAATCTATCATTATCTTAATATTTAATCGAAAGCAACGATTCTTAAATCAAGATGGCACGGAATTATCTCACCAAATTCTTCATTTAGTCTCTAAAATATCATCAACATCATCTATAGATTAACATGAACGCTGCTTTTATAATTTATATACTTAACGCCTCATTCAAAAGTTATCTCAACCATTAACCAAGTCAACTTTTAACCTTAAAGGATGTATAACCCATTAATACCAACCCTAGATCCTACAAGAAAATCTCGATAATACTATCAATAATCAACCGAAACCTAATTCGACATAATTTCATCATTAAACATCTAAAGATAATCAAGACAATGTTCATAACAATAAACGAAATATAAAATGCATTATACAACACCATAGAAATTTAAACAAATGTGTCAAGATATAATACAAGTCTCAATAAGGCACACCATCACCCGTAATAAAAATCACGTAGACCAACAACGGCTATAACTCTAGTCATCAACCCATCTATCTCATATCTCCACAACTATACCAACCTCTAATCGCCAAGATATTGCCAATCCGCCTACCTGTGAACGACCAATCGGGCCGATAAACACCGCCTATACCGCAGTATATGCCAACACCAACTACGCACACGCTGTCGATAATAGATCTCATTAATCGCACTTATACCAAAGTATAAGGCCAACACGATAATGCAATATAGCAAGTGATAATAGATCTCACCGCACTTATACCGAAATATAAGTGCCAACACCGACAATGCACATAAAGAAAAGTGGATAATAGATTCACACCGCACTTATACCGAAGTATAAGTGCCAACATCGACAATGCACAAGAAAGGATAATAGGTCTCACCGCACTTATACCAAAATATAAGGCCAACACCGATAACGACATAAAGAAAGTGATAATAGATCTCACTACACTTATATCAAGTTGTAGCGTCAACACCGATACGCATAGCAAAGTTGATAATGATCTCACTACACTTATACCAAAGTATAAGTGCCAACACCGACAATGCACATAGCAAAGTGATAATAGATTCCACCGCATTTATACCGGCATAAGGCCAACACCGACAATGCACATAGCAAAGCCGATAATAGATCCACCGCACTTATACCAAGATAAAGCTCAATAAACACATATCTCGCAGAAAGAGATTCATTTAATTCCCTCAATCATTCAATTCATAGGTCATATTCTAATAGCTTCGTCACCTCAAAGTCACGCATAACTCCAACCACCTCTAACAACCAACTATTTCTCAAGTTTCAAACACAGCCACGCCTAAAACATCTCACAATCATAAATCAATCACAACCGCCGACAAGGCCACAAAATATAATAGTGCCGACAAGGCCACAGAGTATAATAGTGCCGACAAAGTGCCACATAAATACCAAAATTTCCGATACAGAACTCGAACGGCATGCGCCGCAGTATCACAAAAACGAAGTCGAGAGTTCGAAGCACATTTACCTCAAGCAAACCAACGCCACAACTATACAATAGCATAATCATATCATGGCTCACACAATTAAATCACACATAATCATCCTCGTAATAACCATTTACTTAAAAAAAAAAAAATTTAAATTTTTCTTGGGTCGGCGTGACCCGTGGATAAGATAAAATCTCGATGATTATATTACTTAAAAAATTTTGTACGAATTACATTTATAATTTAGTAGTTTTTGCCATGGAATATTTTATTCGGGAATCGGGTTCGTGGAGATTTAAGCACGAGCAAATGAGACCAACCGAAACCCGAACGACTGAAGTTTTTTAAATATCTAACCATGCTTATCTTCCACATCATCATAATCAAACACTTCATCATCATCTTTTTCTCCTCTTTTGGCCGAGATATTCATCCCTCCCCCTAAAAAATTTCATTTTCCATTTTTCTTCGACGGCCACTCAAACTCCACATCGCTGACATCTTTCCCCTATCATTTCTCGAAAGTTAAGGTAAGAAATTTCAAGTCTTCCTCGAGATATTTCGGTTTTGACATAGTTGACTTTTAGTTGACTTTCCATAATTCAATTTTATGATGAATCTTAGTTGGTCAAAGTGGGTTCTGGTGGACGTATATGTCGACACTCAAGCGATTTGTGAGGTCGCTGGTGACGCATGGCCGGGTTGACTTTTAGGTTTTCGGTTGACTTTGGCCGATATTTTTCTAAGACTTTAAATGTGTGGTGAGGTTATATCAGAACCTTATTATAGTTGTCATGGTGTTAAATTGATTTATTTAAAATTGATTAAAGCGGAGTTATGCCTAAAAGTGTTAATTCCAAGTCGAGTTATAATTGATATTTCGAGTATAGATTGTTAATTATGTAATTGGCCGATTAACTAGAATTTACTTATGTCGAATTGTTTAAAGGAGCAAGATGGAATTTAGCGGGGAATCGATTGTCAAAGGCCCGACGGGATTATAATTCGATAGTTTATCCGTCATGTTAGATCAAGCAGATAGCTTCCCCAAGAGTTGGTTATGTATCTCTAGAACGCCCTGTGATAAAAAGAGTAGGTCTCGATTATACTTCTCAGGGTATAGCTTTCAGCGCTGACGCGAAAGGGCGCTTACCTTGATTGTCTTTCGCGAAGGTCTATGGGTAGCTGAAGCAGAAAGTAGTACTTGTCTCACTCGTGTTACTTAAGTACTTACTTTAAATTGTGTGAACATATTATTGTGGATATGATTATGTGAGAATGATATACACAAGTATTATGATATGATTATGTGAGAAACGATATACACGTTATCATATGATTACGAGAATGACATACATGTAATTGTTATACGATTATGCGATTATGTGTCGCTAAGGCCAAGACGGCTGAGGTAATAGCTTGAACTCCCAACTTATATTTTTATTTATGTGGCTCGCCGCACTTATGATTTCGCGGCCTTGTCGGCGATTGTGGTTTGACTTACGACAAGTAGATGTTTTAACAAGGCTGATATCAAGCTGGGAGTGTAGTAGCCGGGTTATCAGGAGGTGATGGTTGCAGTTATGTATGACTTCCGAGGTGACTCGAGTATCGTGATTCGAATCTTACGCCGGGATGAGAGATTGCGGTTGCGACTCTCTTCCTCAGCAGATACGCACAATACGCTTTATACTTAGTGTATAAGCTGCTAAAGGTCTTATACTTGCTGTATAAGCGCGTGCCTTATACTTAGTGTATAAGTGCGGTGTGCCTTATACTTTGTGTGTATAAGTGCGGTGCCTTATACTTAGTGTATAAGAATGGGCGTGCCTTATACTTAGCGAGGCATAAGGCTCGTACTTAGTGTACGAGCGCGACGCGCCTTTGCATAAGCTGCTTCGCCTTATACTCATGCAGGCTGGGTGATTATTGATTAGTCCATTCCTCGCAGTAGACGGATCAGGGAAAGATACGCGCATTGTATGACCAGATACTCATGTGATACGGTGAGATACGAGGTTTACGACGAGTTTTAGTCGCCAGTTGAAATTATTGATTTCTTTTCTCGAATTGGGCAGGTTTCGCTGAACCTTCTATTAAGCAATACGTAACTGAACGAAGTACAATGAG
>JADFUC010000723.1:0-154114 GCA_019722365.1 Lithospermum erythrorhizon | reverse complement strand
CCAGTTACGTATTGCTATAAATATTCATGTATAATATGTTTATCTGCTATCTTGCTAGTTTTATAATTGTTTGTATATTTTAGTTGTATTTGGTTGTATGCTATAATTGTTTGTATTATCTAGTTGTATTTGGTTGTGAATAAGTTTCAAATTGGAGGAGCCCGACTAAATAAAAATGACTCATTAAACACCTACTCTTCTTATTTATGGGCGTGTTGATGTTGATGTTGATTTGATGGAGTTGCAAATGCCTTTGATCTCCTGACATATCATGTCGAACTGATTCAGTGCATGAGACTTTGCTGTCTGTAAGTGGTCTCACGGACCTTATTCTGTTAGTCATGTCTTTAATATACTGTGCGACTATATCCCAGAATTCCCAGCTTGATGTTAGGTTTGCCAATAGCCGTCTTCAATAGTGACATACTACCCCCAACATCCCCATTCATCCTTAACGAGCTTTCTCTGTTCCATTCTTTATTAGATAGGTTCTGAAATACAAAAAGTTTTCGAGATTTACTTAGTTTACGTACCTCTACCTCACTATCCGCTGTTAATACTACTGTTTGATCACCTGGGATGGTTCTCGTAGCTATTAAACGTCGTCTTGAGTCTTTCAGTTTTCTGCTTGCTCCACCACTATCGTCATGCCCGTGATACTTGTAAGATTGCAGTCTTATTAATTGCCAAACTAGAGTCTTTCAATCATTCTAGAGGTGTTAGGCAAGGAGACTCCATTCCCCTTTACCTTTTTATTTGTACTCTGATGGATGATTACAGGTAATACTTTTTTTTTTCGTAAATACACAAGTGAAGCAAATCCATATGGAGGACAACTATGTCAGAACTTTGGACTATACAGAGGAACAAATCGTCTATATGAATTACACGATTTTGATCAATCTTGAGTAGTTTCTCTTGCTTGACTTTGATTCAACCTTCTTTTATTATCAGATAAAATCATCACTAATCTTTATAAACATTACTCCTTCCGTTTTTTAATTGTCGACGCAAATTTTAAAGTTAAATTTCGTTATTTTAGTTGTTATTTTAGCATAATAAATAACATTTTTACATTTTTAATATATTTTTTGACTATTTTTCTCTTAAATTAGCAACCAACCAATATTATTGTTTCAATTGATTGTCATTCTATTTTCAAATTTATTTTGACAATTTTTCTTTTACTCTAATTTACGCTAAACGCTTAAATGACTACTAAAAAATGAAAATAGTATTATTATTCCCACCATTTCATGCAGATGGTCTAGTTTTGATTTTTTTCAAAAAATTAAAAATAACATTCTTGTCATCCTACACTTTGCTCAATAATTAATAATTGTTGTATGTTTACTTTTATACTGTCATTTATAACTTTTTAAGGCAATGAAGTTTTGAAATTATATTAGATTCTCATGCAATATTTTCAAAAATGAAAGAAATGCTCTATTTTCAAGATGTAATAATTATTTAACAATAACTCATGCATTTAATGTATAGGGATATATAGAGAATATAAAAGTACAAGTGACTAAGAAATACATAGTGGTAAGTAAAAAAGAAATGAATGTAGACAATTCGAGAGAAGGACGGAGAACTAGTTAAAATTGATACTCGCTTCCATCCCGAAAAAAATTGTCCAGCTTTTTCATTTTCAAAAGATAACAAATTTTGTAATTTGATCGACATTCAAAACTTTTATTCGAATTAAAATTATAAAATTAATATTAAAGTGTACTGGAAATACTTCATTTTTATATTTTTTTCATAAAAAATATTTAACACATACATTAAGAATTATTCGAGTTTAAAATTTAAAAAAATCAACTTATTAAAATTTAAAATGTGACAACTTTTAGGAATGAATGAAGTATTTTCTAAAATGCGTAATATTGATCAAATTTAATGTTACGAAAATGAAAGTAGACAATCTTCATGGGTTCGAGGGAGTTGAATTTAAATTCGTTTTAAGAGTATAATATTAATGTTAAAATATTCAAAATTTCAATCTATAATTTATTAACTAAAATTAAGATGGAATAAAATTCTCATATCAATGTTTTGATGTATACATTGATTATAATAAGAAAAGCACATTAATATAATTACAATGTAAGATCTTTGGAACATTGTCAATAGTTTATTGATTACTACAATAGTGTATGATAGTAGTAAAAGATATACAGATGTAACAATGTATCTTCCTTTTATATAATAATCTTTAATATTGTCATTTTTAGAGGAGTCGGTTAGATACTTGGACATGTACCATACCTCTTCTTAAAACTAATCTAATGTCTCTCAGTTTTTTGTCTCTTGTTTTATTTATGTTTTTTTAAATAGAATATTATATGTTTGAGTTTTGACAAGTTTCGTAAATGTGTAACATTTGTCAAGTTGATGTTTAAATATATGGTCATTTTTTCTTATCAAACTCAATTAATTAATATATTTTCTACTAAATTAGGATATATTGATGGCAAATTATTCAAAATGAGTTATCACTAACTAGAATTCAGCCAGTTTAGTACAAATATACAATTTATTATTACTAATTTTAAATATTTAGTTTGATGATTTATATTTTATATTATATTAGTCAAATTATAATTATTGTAATTTGATAAGATAACTTAAATGCTCGATCTTGTTGAAGTCCTATAAAATAATAATTAAACATTATCATATGTCACTTAAAAGTATCATTATATAATTTTAAGTAAAAACAATGCATACAAATATAAACATTTTTGAAGGACAAAGAAGCTATGGGTGGATTGGCAGCAAAAGTGTGAATGCCATATGTAATCGGATTGCAACAAGAATACTCTAATTGAAATCTTTGTATAGATTTGTAACTGCTAGAAAGATTTTATTATTTATGAATATGTGTATTAATACAATAAAACTCTTCTGAGAATATTTATTTAGGTACAAAAATAATTTATCAAATTAATTGGGGTTTGACTATCAATTCTCTAAACCGACTGCTTTAAATACTGAACTTGGATTTGATGTAGTTTGGACTTGATTTGGACTTTGAGTCTTAATTTGGGCACCTATTTGTGGCTGGATATGTACTTGATTTGTATCTGGACCGTTATGTGATTCTCGAGTGCGACTGGATTCGCTAGATTGGCATGATCCCAACCTACGCAGTCCTGGATCAAGTGATCCTAGACCGATGTAAGACCAGCCTTCTGACTTTGTCTTGACTCGATATGATCCGAGTCGGGAGCCTAGCAATGATACCAAGATGGTTGTATGGACTCGATCTTTGGTCTAGACTCAGCCGGGACTTAGACTTGATTTGGTTATTGCTTTTCATAGTTATGTCTTAAGAAATTGGACCTCGCATAACTAGATTAAATTCAGCTTGCTTACTCCGCTTATCTCGAACCTTCAAGTGCTATTATCACAAGAGGATACGGTTGTAATCACAAGCAGGATGTCTTAGCATCTTACCTCGTTTCCCAACAAACAGACAGAGCTATGCAAATTTTACTCCGTGTTTCCCAACAGCCTAGACAGAGCTATGATTTACCACAGGCATTTATAGCTTAATCTTGTAGTTTATTTGATTTACGAGATCTCGAATGATTACATTCTCATCGCCAGTCTTGATCCCCAAATTATCAGGTTTGTGCATCAATTTAACATTGTCCTTAATTTAGCGCCTATTTTGGATATGAAGTTGAATATTTTTGTGTTCTTCACTCGCCTTCTACAATTTAGGCACCTCGCGCTTATAAAGTCAAGATTTCATGTTTTTCCCGAGTAAGCAAATAACGAGATTTTCTATGTAGAAATACCTTTTGAGTCGTTTCTACGCTAAATTCTCTCAGGAGCTTTTTGTTGTCTTTTTGTGTGTTTCAGATGGAATTTTCGAACAAGGGACGGGGGTAACATGACAGCCGTTTCTTCTTTCTCACGGCTGATCCATGATCACGTGAATTACGATCTTAACCGTTGATTATTGAGGCAAGATCTGGACCGTCGAATAATATTAAAATAATATTTAATCTCGTGGAATTGGGATTTGCACCGCCTGCCCTTTCTTGGAGAATACTCATGCAACTTTCTTTTTTTCCACGGGTAACCCTTTACCCTAGCTCGCTTTATTTTTATCTGCCCGCTATTTCGTTCTCGCTTATTAAGAAAAATCCTATTTTTAATCCGATTTTCTCCACGGAAATATTATTTTAATCACGTAAATTTAGGAAATCCTAATTTAATGTTATAATTAGGCTTTAATTAATGATAAAACCTAATTTCACCACTTTAATTAATTTCAGGTGGCTAGAATACCGGGAACCCTTAATTTACACGTGTTCGGTTTTAATTGGAGGCTCAGATGAAACCCTAATCAACACATGTAATTGTAGTATCATCTTTATTTAATTGTTTAATTAATCCAAACCACTTAAATTAATTAAAATGATAAATAAAATTTGATTGTCTACAAGATTGGCTTAGTTTAGTTGTCTTTAATAATTGATAGCTCACACTTGTAATTTTATTTTATATCAATAAAATTGCATTTTTTAAAAGAAATTAAAAACAATTGGGCTTATAGCATATCAGGAGATTCTTCAAGAAGGTTAATTGAATTTTATTGACATGACCGTTATAGACATATATGTTATATGGTAATTATAAATAAAACGTTAGCATCTCTTTGAACTATAAATAATTATTTTTAAAACTAATAGAATAAGAACTAACACCTACAAATATATATGTTGGTTTAAATTAAATTATAATTCCTACAAACTAACTTTCCACCTCTTTTTGAGTAATTATAATTAAAACTAACACCTACAAACTAACTGTAATATAAAGAGAATTTTTATTATTTACATAGAGACAAAATAAAATCCAACGTAGGGAAAAATTGCCGCCAGAAGGAAGTTTATCAAATCGGCAGATCGATTGTCCAAACTACGGATCCCTTGCCGCTTATTTGACGATTTGTGAGATGTATGACTTGTTTGATTTGGAGCTTGAGTTGGCTTGATTTGAAGTTGAGCTGACTTGGTTTGATTTGATTTGAACTTGATTTGAGTCAAATTTGATTTCCGATTTCGATGTGCTCTGCATGAAATGATAGATGTCTTGGTCTTAATGGACTCCGAGATCTGTCCGACTCGATAGTGGTCCGAGCCGCTTAGCAACAGATTCCCCTGTTTGCCAGATGACTGATCTCCGGTCTACTTTAATTTGGCTGACTTACTACAAACGCTTGCACAAGGGATTTGTTAGAATCTAGTATGAATTTCATTTATGGCTAAAATACAACTACATCCCTTGATCCTCAAAATATAAATTAATTTAAAAATATATAATTAAATAATTATGAATACAAGAATTTTACGTAAATGCCAAATAAAGCTTGGTCTCCAAATCCTTTCACGAAGCCTCCTTTGATTCCATTTATCTAGCACTTCAAATGTAGTGTCTCTAGTCGGTTGCACACCAGAGAAGCCAATCCTACACTTGTGTTTAGAACAAAAAAAGATTGGATGAAAAATTCTTTTTTTCATTTCTTGAGAGCTCACGCTCTTCATGAAAAATGGAGCATTTTCATCTTACAAAATGATTGGCTAATCATTTTGTTATGATTAGATTTTAGTTTAATTATATTATTAAACCTAAAGTCTAATCAAGAGCAGCTTAAATGAAATGTAATTCAAGTGTTTAATTAAATGTTAAGTAAAATCAAACACTAACAAGTTGTTACTAGTAACTAACAAGTTACTAAATAAGCTCGATTAACCATCAATTAATTCAATTTGACTAACTACTTAATTCGGTTCATCCAATTTATTTTTGCATTAACAATGTAAAATCCTAATTGAGAATATTCATGATTACAATAAACTCTCAATTTAGCAATGTAGTTTAATTTCATATATGAAATATAATCCAACGTCATCAGATGTGGGCGTGACCTTCTAGGACTGTATAATAGTAGTCAGGAGTAATAATAATAATTGACCAATTACTATTATTATAACGATTAGACGAGTAAGATGTATCAATCACTCATAACCCCTTAAATTATCATGAACTCAAGACTAAGAATATATACAATTACTAAGTGAACACTAAGTTTCAAGAATCACATTTAACCTGGGTGAAATGAATTGATACACAATTGTCGCAACGGGCATAATAAAAGGGAATCAATTCTTGGCTGATTTCAACAGACTTGCTTTGAACACGCCGCAGCGGGACTTCGTGAGTCGATGTGCTCTACATCCTTCCGGCCGTGACTTTGGGATTTGGGCGCTTTTACCTTTGTAGGGGCGCTACTGAGAGGCCTCTTGTTTTTAGTGCCTCGACATGACACTCGACATTTCGGGGATAAGACTTCAGCTTCAGATGGAGTGATAGCGCGTTGAAGCAACGTTGCTTCTGTACTATTGTTCTTTACTATTGTCAGTAGAAAGAATATCACATTAAGCGTGGAACGCTCCAACTTTGTTGGATGATAATCGATCAACTAGACAGGGGTCTTAAGCAGTTGCTTCTTGCCTAGAACTGATGATGTGAATCGAAATGTTTTATTCTTACATCTGGGGTTTGATGAATCAAACCTGAAATTTATCAGGCGTTCATCCAATTTTTTTGAGTAATCAGGGGCTACGTAGCTTAATCCTCGAATATTTGAGTTTGAGAACCTTACGATTCTCATCGATTTTGCTTTTTAAATTGGAAGGATTATTGCGCTTGTGCACAATCCCACTCTGTGCACTCTATTATGGCCACCCGGGAGGTGTTTTCCAGCCACCACGGGTGTCACTGCGGTTCAAAGATTTAACTTAGAAATTGCAGATCATTCTTCTCAATTTTCTGTGGGTTTTGTGTGTTTGGGATGGATTTGTGGAGGTTTTTTGCTCATTTTCGAATTTCGGTCAAAATGAGGGGGGTATTTATAGGTTTCTGGGCCTCAAATGCTCGCCCGACAGCCCGCTTGATTTCTGTGGATCAATGATTCGACCATTGAATTTTGAGGGAAAGATCTGACCGTCCATAATTTGGAATTATTTAATGACTTAACCCTTTTGGGCGCTTTGATTTGCATGGACCGTCCTCGTATTTTCATATTGAACCCGGACCTTGAGCCTTGATTTTGCACCACCACAACTTCTTAGTACGATTTTAACCACATAACTCAGAAGCCTTGATTTTGAAGTAAAAACTTGTGGAGTCTCTATTTTAAACCCCGTGATTTATAGATTCTTCATTTCCTGAGCCACGGCCTCTAACGCCCCATTAATCGATGACCTATAAAATTGGGTTTTCGAGCCCTAATTTTAGCCTGACATTTAATGATGTCGTTTTCTCGAGCCCTATTTCGAAGTTCAACTAGTGGTTAATTAATGTAAACCCTTATTTTTTTACTTCGATTAACTCCTGGGGCTTGATTTCCGAACCCTCGCTCGGCTCGAAGGTTTGATTGAATTTAGGTTTAATTGAGAACCTCAATCACCACGTGATATTTTAGTGGTTTCGATCCTTTTAATTAATTTGATTAATTCATCTTAATTAATTTAATTATTTTATGATAAATTTTTGATGTCTACACTAACTTTTAATTTCTTTTTGGAGTGTGATTAAATTATAGTTGAAGTAGTTTCCATTGACAATATGTATTAAATATTTGAAACATCGTCAATAGATATAATAATAATGTACATATATTATTACAAGGAAGTCATAAGAGATCCATCAACAAAAACACTTGGTTAAAAATATGATTTAATTTAGTGGACGCATATAATTAACCTCAATACAAACTTAATATTTTTATTAAAGAAGAAATAACACACTGAGATACTAAAAAATGTAAGAATAAATTAGGATGTGTCAGTTAGTAAATCAAACATATAAAATAATTTATTGAATATCTTGGAAGTCGTTGTAGTTTGTAAGAAATTTTATAATCGTTTAGCTAAGCTGTTATACATACACCCAAACATCATTTTAAGTATTAAAATTACTAATTTATCCCTAAAGTCATCCCTATTTAGCTTCTTTTTTATTTTATTTTATTGTTTCAGTATGTATAGTAAGCTTCCTATCGTTTAGACACTCTTTTAATTTATTTCCACTATTAAATGTTAGTGCTAATTTTTTCTAATAAGTCATATATATTATTAACCACCAAGTGTTTATAAGTTTATTATATATAGCTTTATAGAGTTTCTATTATCTAATTTGTAGTATTAAGTTCTTCTTTATTTACACATTATGTATAAAATATTATTATAACAAAATCATAATTTGAGAGGAGTAATTAATTCAAATGGTAAGAAGATGCCTATTGAACATTATATAATTTGGTTATGATAAATAAAATGACTTGCGTGGAGAGTATATATATAATGGATCAATACACCATGATGGAATTATTTGAAGTATATATGGAAAAAATCATAATAAAATTAAGGCTAGCCTAAAATTAATTTGAAGAAGAAAACATATAATGTTTTTCTTTTGAGTAAAAAGATTACAATGAATTGTAAAAAGTTTACAAACTCATATATTGGGGCATACCCTCGAAACAAAAGTATCTATGCTAAAACATATAATATTTTGCATTCATATATTCAAAATTGAGCTTTAAAACAAAGATAAGTCTAATGGGGATTAAGATATGATTGTATTATTTTTTAGCGTATAAGCAGTTAAAGTATCACAATAAACTTGTTTTCTTTATTGTTATGATTTAATTTTCTCTATTTTCATTAATTATTTTATATAAAAAAATGATTGCACTTTATAATTGGGACAAAAATGGGGCGATATTAATTAGATATTTATTGGAGAATTTAAATCTCGATCATTAGGTAAAAACACAATAATAATAGTAATAAATGAGAAAAAAAATAACAAAAGACAAAACAAATAATTATACTCCTTATTTGTGATCCACGTGTAACCCATGTATAGCTTTACCAGAATATTCTAATGAAACGTTATACATTATTAAGATATTAAAATATTGTTCAAACTTCAAAAATTATTACGCTTGAGTATCATGAATAATTTTTATGGGCTCAAGATCCTATGTAATACTTTTGTGCGATAATCTTTGTTACAATTTTATATAATATTTTTTTTTAATTTTTAAAAGTATTCAATCTTAACCATTCATCTTTCTAACATTATCTACTACTAATTTCAATTCAAAATATTTATCAATAATGCTTTTAAAGACAAAATTTTATATTTTATATTTTTTAATGGTCAAAATTAGTAATAGTCAAATTATTGTCCTGAAAGACATAATTGGCAATTATTTTAAATTAGATATAGTCGTATATATCGATATAAATATGATTTGATGAAGAATCATGCTTGAAATTTTTTTAAAATAATCATTAAATAGAAGTGTAACAAAAAGTGTCGCACAAAAATATTATAGAGAATCTGGAGCCATAAAACCATATGTATCTTTCTTAGCTGATTTTAAGGTCTCCAGTATCCTTTTCTCGAATGACATTAATATACCGGGCAATGAATAATGGTGCGTTAGTAAATTCAGGGAAATGATAATTATTGTTAAATTAACCTATCAACCATTTTAATATATATAAAGATGTTTAAAAAAATAAAAAGTCAATTCACTTTGAACAAGTAATTTATTCACATAACTTTTTTTCTATTCATAGAGAAAAATTGTATTTATTTCAAAAGTTAAAATATTAAGCAATTTAATTATGTAAGAATTATAAGATTAATTAGAATAATCAAAATTAATCAAACGTTCCTAAAGTGATTTATTAAACCTTCGAGTTAATAACTTAAGATATGCCGAGTATATATAGTATTTACTTTTCATGGCATGTCAAACCATCTTATTTAAAATTATGACTCAAGATATATGTGGCCTTACATTGTCTACAAACACTTGTTTTGCATTAATATCAAATATCTATTGTGAGTGCCATCTACACATCTCCCTTAAATGAAATAAGTTCTCAAATTGTTAATGAAGATGTTTTTTTTCTACTTTTTGAGATGTAAATTAAAAATCTTTATGTCCTAAATTTGATAACATCTCTCTATTTATTTAAAATGATGTATTCTCATAACATATTATTTTTTATATTTTAATATAATTTCATAAAATAAACTAAGTAAACGCATACACATGAAAATATAATACCACCTCATCCCTAAAGACTATCTGGTTTTAATTTAATGGTTATTATTAAAAATAACAAAGGAGGGCACTCCTTTAATTTACTCACCTACTTAATGTAGATTTGCATTGATGGTTATAGCAAAATATTTGATAAATATTACTTTCCCAATCTAAAAAATAATTTTTTCATTATTATCGAGATAAATATTTAATCTTCAATTACTCTTTAATTATATTATTTAAAAAATTAATATTATGAAAGTATTTTAAAAGATGAATCCAATTATATAAATTTTATATTTTTAAAATAATGAATAATTAATAATTGATGGTCAAAGTTTAATTTCAAAAAAGTCAAACGTCAATTATTTTAGATTGAAGGGAATATATATAATTTATATGAAAAGTTAGAGTTCAAAATTTATAAAGTCAATCATGAAAAAGTAAAAATTAGATACTACTTTTAAAACTTAAAGGTGTATATTATTGATATAATATTATATTTTGATGAAGTCAATAATATTACACACTCTATCAATAATATTACACTCTAATATTACACCTTTTGAAACCCATTTGTAATATTAACAAATAATTTGTTATATTAACAAATTATAAAGTATATAATATTATAAAGTATCAATAAGTATTTATTTTACAAATTATAATATTACTTTTTAGATTGTCCGATATTACTTTTTAGAGTATATAATAGTGTTAAAAAATAGAGTGTTAAAATAAAAAATCGAGTATATAAAGTATTACAAAAATAGAGTGTTAAAAAATATAATATTACTTTTTAGATTGTCTGACACTCTCTATTACACTCCGTTATGATCATGACAAATATTTATTTTTATTTTATTTTAAATTAACTTTTAAAACAAACAGTACATTTATCATTATTTTAACAAAATATAACAAATTATAAAATATCAAATAAAATAGAACAAAGGATCCGGACTCCCTTTTGAAACCCATTTTTTTTGCATTGCATCATCATATTATGTCCTCATCTTTCAATCTTTGGTCAGACTAGTTAGACCCCTATTAATTACAAGCATATCTTTATTAAAAAAATAATAATAATTACTCTCTAAGTTTTAATTTACTTGATCAGGAGTTAAAAAGTACTTCATTAAGGAATTGAGTAATACTCCCTAAATTTTTTTAATTGTCGTTTTAACCAAATAAATAGTTATCATTTTAGCATAATTATAGCACTTTATATTTTCAATGTACTTTTTGATTATTTTTCTCTTTAAATTAACAACCAAGCAAATAATAATGATATTGTTTCAGTTGATTGTAATTTTATATTTTCAATGCACTTTTGACTATTTTTTATTTTCCTTCATCTATGTGCAAATATCTAATAAGACAATTAAAAAACGGAGGGTGTATTACTAATATACCCTAAAAAGTACTTTATAAAAAATCACTTTAGTTGATCATGAAGATAAAAAATATTTTATTAAGGAACAAAAGTAAAAATATAAAGACAAAATTGCATTAAAATTTTATATGGCATTAAAATTTTATATGACCAATCTATATTGAAAAGAAAATGAAAATTTGTACTACGTAAATTAAAATATACGATTACGATACATACTCCCTATTCATATATCACTATAAAATCTAGAACAATTTACAGCATTTTTACATCTTTAACATTGAACTCTCTCAATAGTTAATACACAAATATACATATATACACCACCAACTTTCTTGATTTTCCGACAAGCAAATGGCTTCCAGTAGTGGCAATGTTGAATCAACCAGAAATGGTATGGATGGTCAGATTTACCCACAACCTCTGGCCATTCATGTGGCACTTGTTAATAGCAGGACTCTTTTCTTTGATACTCTCATAAAGTTTCTCCAGTCCATGGGTACAAAATTCTAGTAAGTTCTTATTCTTTTTATTTGTCAATTTATTTTGTATATACATCATTATTTAAGTTATGCATAAAGATTAAAAAAACAATTCTGCTATATATATAGTGTTCCAGAAATTGATGGGTGCTGTCTGGATCTGCACTTGCTCTATGTACAAGTCACCAACAGAGGTGGTTATGAGAAGGTAAGTGAATTTCAATCCTTTTTAATTACCTTTTTGTTATTTTTTTGATTTTGCATAATCAAGCTATATTATTTGTATTTTCTGGTTAATTTTAAACTCACCTTAAAATTTGAAAATTAAAGGTGGTGGCTTACAAGAGATGGAAGGAGGTGAGCTTAGCCTTCATGTTTTCCTCAGCAGCTACCAGTGTTTCATTTGTGTTGAAGAAGCACTACTCTCGTCTCCTCTATCACTATGAACAAGTTCATTTTTTCTGCTTGGTTAATAATAAGCTCCCTAATAATAACTCATCAGGTAACATCAAAATCTAATTATTTATTTTCAACACAGCATGCATTCGATATGATTAAACCATGATAATTATTAAGCTCTAAATCTTTGAAATGGGGATATAAAAATGATTAAAACTTAATATTTTCTTTAGCATGAATTAACACCATATTAGTGTTATGATCCCATACCATGTATGTATAGGTGTTTATATGATTTTCTTGAGACAAATAAAGGGTACCATGTAATTCTGCTTTATATGTCATAATATTGAACCATGAATATTTCTGAAGGATTAAAACAAAAATTAAATTAAAAATGGGGTGAAGGGGTTTCAGCTTGTTTCCATTATATCTTCATTATTACATGATAATCGACGTATTGCATGTAAAGTTTTTCAAAACCTAGGGTTTAGGTTTTTAATAATTGGGTCAAATTTTTTTGTCGTACGTACGGACGTAAATATATACTCCTATTGAGCTAGAAGAGTGCTTGTTGATCACTTGATCTATATAAATAATAATCCACTTTTGTCGTTTTACGTATAATTGTAAATAATTAGATCGAAGACTCACGGTTATGATGAATATGTCAATTTTAATTAATTATGCTTTAGTACAATTAATACAATAATAACATAAATCGAAGTTTGTGTTTATAAATTCAAAGGTGGTGGTATGAGTACAGAGTATATATATGTTTACCGAGCAATTTGCTCACTCGGTTCTGTCATCAGAAGAATATACATCAAATGTTAGTGTGTAGCTATATATATATGATGTTTAAAATGAGAAGTTATAATAGCCTGTTAAGTTATCTAAATGTTATACGATTTGATAAATATAAGGATAAGTAGACCTCGTATCTTTATATTTCCTTGACGTGACTGATACATCATACATGCATTCTTTTAACTATTCCCTCCATCCCAAATTATTTTGACCACTTTTTCTAAAAATGAAAATCTCAAAATTAGTTCCAGTTTAATATAAATATGTGAAGAAAAATGGAGTAATGTGAGATGAATTTGAATTCTCCTAAAACTTTGTGCAAAAATAAAGCGGCCAAACAAATTGGGATGAAGAGAGTACTAAACTTGTAACTAGCGCTATAAACGGATGGATCTATGCCGGACATCGTTGTTAAGATTTGATTCAATTCGAATATAACTATTCTAAAGTTCGGTTCCGTTAGAGTGCGGTATGTTTCGAGTTCGATCCAAGGTTCGAGGTTCCGTTTGAACGGTTCGAAGTTCTAATATTCATGATAAAATAAGAAGAGTTTTGAGGAAAAAAATTCAAATATATGTAATTCGAACCAAATGTAACCTTCGACTTGAATAAGATACAACCTAACGATGAGATTTGAACTACATCGAATCGAACTTGTACCACTACTTGTAACTTTTAACTTGAATTGTGAATGTTCAACAGGCTGTGAAGATAACCTCACCAGGGGGATCGATGCCAAATTCGATGGTGGTTACATCACTTACATGGTTACTGCCGAAAATGACTCCCGGGAGGATTTCCATGGTGTCATGTACCAGGGAAAGAGGCTGCCAATGCAAATAATCAATCACCCACAATTCCACCCATCACCACCACCACACACACATACTGATGTGGGTAAAAGGATTGTCACAACTCCATCTTACACCTCAATGTATGCTCTTCCTACTAATGTGTCTAGTAGCCCTACCCAAACACAATTCACTAATGCCACCCTCGCCTCGGAGCCACTTACTGAGGCGGAGATTGTCCTCTCTCTCGCCCCTCCACCCGAGACCGTGACATATGCTCCTCCTCCTAATGCGGGTAGTAACTCGGCCATAACTCAATCCATTATCACCACATTGAAGACGCCTACCAATGCAAGTAGCCTCTTTCTTGCTCGTCCATCCAACACCAAGACGTATGTCCCCCCTGCTATCGTGGCTAGGAACTTTACCAAATGTCGATTCCATAGCATCACCACCCCGTCAAAGCCGCCTACCAAGGCGATTAGCCCCTCTCTCACCCCTCCATCCAACACCATGATTTATGCCCCTCCTACTAATGAGGGTAGTAACACCACAAAGCCAGAGTTGCCTATCAATGTGAGTAGCGACATTCTCGCCCCTGTACCAGACACCATGATGTATGCTCGCCCTGCTACTGTGCCTAGGGAGCCTAAGCAAATTCCGATTCAGTAGCACCAACATCACCCCAAAGCCGAATACTAAGGAAACCACCCTCTCTCTCGCCCCTGCACCGAACACCATGGTGGGTGCTCCTTCTACTAATGCGGGTAGTGACACTACTTCAACTCGGTCCAAAAACATAATCATCTCAAGGCCGCCACCTACAAAGGCTAATAGCCTCCCTTTGGTCCCTGTGTCCAATACCATGATGTCTCCTCCTCCTACTAATGCAGGTAGTAGTAACTCTGCTGCAACTCAATCCAACATCACCAACATTTCAGAGCAGCAAACTGAAGCTCCAGAACCGAAACGAAAGAGATCCAGTGGATACACCTATTACCTTACTAAAAAACAGGCTGAGCTGAGAGCTTCCCACCCAAACACTAGAATGGGGAAGATAACCAAAATGGCAGGAAAAGCTTGGACCAAAATGACCAAAGAAGACAAGATGGTAATAAAACACATAATTTCCTTCCCTCGAGTAATGTCCATTTTTCATTTATCTATTACTTTCATAATTATGCGACGCTACAAATGTTTCTGATACAGGCTTATCATAAAATGGCAATGGAAGATAGGGAGAGGTGCTGAGAAGAAAAACGACAGTGTTTAGATTGCATAATATTTCAGGCAACTCTTGCCTTAATGGTCCTCTGGTGACCTTTTATGTTTACTTTGTTTCTCTTTATCAGATGATTGGCATCTCTTTATCAAGAGAAAAACAGAACATTTTATGTTTGAATAATAAATCCTTTTGGACAAAATCTTACTGCTTTTTTATTGTCAAATCTATGTTAGAAGTGAAAGAAAAATTAGCTACGGAGCAGGACTTCAGTAGTTCGGGACTTGGGAGGTCCCCACCCCGGGGCAAAAAGTGTCTAGTAGAGTCTGGGAATCTGGACCTTGCAGGTCCCGACCAAGTCCCGGCGCGGGTTTCTCGGCGTGAAATTTTTGGAGGCCAAGTTTTGAGATTTTAGACTTGGGCTGCCTTTAAAACACCAATAATGCATTTAAATCACCACCAATCTAAATAACGGTTGAAAATCAACTAAGAGGTTCAAATATAAAAGTTTATTCTTATTCTGTAATTACGAGAGCTTATCATAATTCTACCAAGGTCAGCGAAGTTACCAGCTTTGCATTCAAGAGATCATATACGGTGATACTGTCTAAGTTTTATGAAAAAATATCTAGTTGAGAGGCGTTCTGAGTCCTGTAACAAACTTAATGATATTATTAGTGCAATGCATCAGACGCATCTTCTTCACATCGGCGAATCCGCCAGAAAATTTTCAAGGCCTCGATTTAATTGTGATTATTTTCCGCTTATCATATCGGAATTGGTGTTATATCATCGGCTCGTTGAGATTGATATCCCGGATTAACTTCAGCTATTATCAATTGGCGAGGCCGCCAAGAACGATATACAATTCCTAACAATCTAGAGCCCTATCATGAGTTCTCACTAATAATGGAGAAACAAAAAATGAGCTTCAATGGCAAGAAATAAAGATTTTGATGGTCAATGTTCTAGATTGGTGATAATGCCAACAGCAAATACTTTGCATGATCTAGAGACTAGCTTATGAAAGTGATTCTGATATTGCCATAATGATCATCCATAAACTGTATATGGCTTCAAGCCTCGTTAGTGAACTGGAAAAGAATGCAATTTTTACTTGATTGTCTTATCCATATAATTGTTACATGCCAAAGTCAATTAGGCCCCCAACCCCATGTGCTATGTCTGGGCTGTGATAATAGTCACAAATAGGCCTGTAAGCGAGCGAGGCAAGTGCTCGACTAGGGTCGAACCCAGAGATCGACTTGGTATGGTGCAAATCCAAGTGAAATGTTAGTTTTAAACTCAACCAATTTTGAGGCAAAGACTGACTCGATGTGTATTACATATGAATGCTGGAAATAGTAATTATTCTTCCAAGTTTAGCATCATTCTTCAATTTCTACTTTTTTAATACATGTATCTTTTAAACTTTGACCGTTTATATTTTTGTTTGTATTGTATAATACTTGATGAAAACTATATCAATGAAAAATACATTTCAAATTATTTTCATTGATATTATACAACACAAACAAATATATTTAAGGTCAAATTTTAAAATGAACAACTATCGAAAAATCCAAAGTGAAAAATCTTTTAGGAACGAAGGGAGTAATGTATTATGGTATATAAAGAGTAGCATGTAGTCGATGTCGTGATGCCCCATTTTCTTTTATTTTACGAGCTGGGGGTTAATTTTTGTTTTCAATTACCAATCAACTACAAAGAGAAATTGATAAATTAATATTCGATTATTTCATAATAAACTCTAAGATAATATTTCTTGACCGTCACGAATTTCAAGTAGACAGGGACGCCAAATTAATACCCTTTTTAATTTCTTTTACATTTTTTACCGCACCGGCCATACGCGATCGTGTTTTTTTCTGCTCTATTTAATTTTTTCATAATTACCAATCTCACAATAGAAACCTCGATAAATTACTCGCTATTTAATAAACTCTTAAAAATAATATTAATATTTTTGGTCCGTCTCCACTGGGATATGGTTCTTTTGTTTGCTTTTTTTTTTTTGCAATTATCATCAATTACCATATAAACTCTATAAATTAATACTCGATTATTTAATAAACACTTTAAGATAATATTTTTGGTCCTGGGTCTTACTCTGTGGATAAAGTGTGCAACAAATTAATAATTCGGTTGCCTTTTTCATTTTTTTATGCACGGTCATATGCCATTGTGCTTTTTTTGTTCCTTTTTTTTTGCAATTATCAACTACATTAGAAACTCGATAAATTAATACTGACATTTAATAAACTCCGTGCCCCCGTAAGCGCGGTTTTTTTGTTTTTTTGTGCGCAGGTTTGTTTTTTGCTTTTTTGTTTTGTTTTGTTGACAATTATCAATCAACTACAGTAGAAATTCGATAAATTAATACTCAATTATTTAATAATAAACTCTCCAAGATAATAATATTTTTGACGGGTCACTTGCCTCGGAGAGATATGGACGCTAAATTAATAATTCGTGCTTTTTTCGTTTCTTTTACATTTTTACGCACGGTCATATGCGACTGTGTCTTTTTTTGTTCTATTTTTTTTACAATTACCAACTACAATAGAAACTCGATAAATTAATACTCGATTATTTAATAAACTCTCTAAGATAATATGTTTTGTTTGCAATTATCATCAACTATCAGAAAACTCAAATCAGAATCTACGATATAATAACTTTACCAAGATTAGCTTACCTAAGATTTCGCCTTCACAATTGAGGAGCCCTATGAGCTAGTAATAGATTAAAATATGTATGAAATATCGCCGAATTTTAAATAGATTTGATACTTTAGTCCCCTTTAATTTTGGCTCAAAATCGCCACTAGGTGCTTCTACAGTATATTGTTGCTCTAGTATAGTGCTCTGCCTAATGATATTTTTGTTACATAATTTGAAATGACAAAAAAGATATAATTGTAAGACTCGAGGTCAAGTTGAGCTGACTTAGGAACATTTGAACAAAAAAAAGAGCAAAAATGAAATAAAAAACATTTTCGACTCCACTGGGGATCGAACCCAGAATCTCTGGTTTCGTAGACCAGCGCCTTATCCATTGGGCCATGGAGTCCTTGGATGTCTGATGAACAGTTTTTTATGTTAAGTCCTATCTCAATTCTCACATGCCCCATGATAACATACAGTTTTTTTGCCTAATTTGTAATAGAGCAAGATGATTTATTTTGCAATTGTTAATTGCTAGATTGCAGAACCATCAGGGACGGAACGCATAATTTATAATGTGGGAATTTACATTTTGATGTTTCCTCATCTTCAATCAAAATGTCACAATAGCTGTTTTGCTATGTCATTCATTAAAAAAACTTATGTGACCTTCAACCTCTCAGCTAGGATGACTTGGGGTTTTCATGTGAAACCATGAATGCCCCTAGGTCCGCCCCTTGAGGACTATTGTCGCCTTTTGTCCTGTCAATATGATAAAACTTAATTGTTCAATTGATAATACAGTCATACTTTACAAAAGTGAACTCAGTAAGGGATTAACCTTGATGAAAAATTGCACTCAATGTATACAAGTATAGGAGCATATTATGACACCTTTATCTTTTGAATGAAATGATTTACACAATAACATATGAACTCAATGATTTACAATTATGCACCTTGGTACAAGTAGATATGTATGACTACAAGATTCTATATATGGTGTCTATCTTACAAGTTTGGATAATCTGCAGTTGAATTAATTGCATTGGCTACTGCTTCATTATAGAACTCATCGACATTCTACATCCTTCTCTCACTTGGATGAAGTGTAACTTGTCGATATTTTATGTTGTCAAGGCATCGGGGAGAGAATTTGGACCACCAAGCACCCTACCGCCAACATCAGGGAAACATTCGAATCCAGGCAGGGGTTTAACATTCCCATTAGCGCCAATGTACAATGGATATTTTAGGAGATGACCTTGAAGAGGGCTGAACTTCTTAGCCGTGTACTTCTGCCAGTTACTTTCAGCAATATCATTGACATGTTTGACACAATCGCGGCTGCTCGGCTCATTAAAGCAGTCTTCTATCTTTTCCATGTGCTCCGCCCACAATGACATTCTGTATCCATATACCTGAGAACACATTTGCAGCTCTTTGTCACTGGGATTCACGATCCAGAATTATTCACTTTCTATAGGTCACAAAATTATAGAAATAGAAGAATCACTAAGTACGCTTCAGAAGTTGATTGGTACTCAGTACGTAAAATGCACATGTGATGGTGTTTATACAAGATCAACGAGAATTCACTCAGCAATATTTGTTCTCCTCTTTATCAGGATGCACTCAGGGAGTGTTGTTAAACACATTCAAACACTAACCTGGCCATGTGGATGCTTTCCATTCTTAGTCAAGTTGTAGTGTGGTTGATAGGCGCCCATTGCTATCTCTGTATCTCTGGATCCAGCCATAGAGCGCTGATTAATATTAGCAGATCCCAAGATCACATATTTATCGTCCACGATCATTCCCTTGGCATGTACATATATCATAAATCGTCCATGTTTCTGAGAAGCTGACACCTGATTGCAGTTTAAGTAGTTCAATGTCAAAGTAGCTGGCCGTTTTCAATTACATATTTTATTTGTATTTGAAAAGTAAAATTGGTATAATTTTATTGTGAAGGACTAAAAGTAGATCCAAGTGCAATCATAATGTGAATTTAATTGTGCAATTTGCTTTTAAGGTAAAAAACAATGTGATGCATGACTGAACAAAGAGAAAACTTTCATGCAGCTGTCCTTACCGGACCACTATTAGTTGATGGATTGGGAGAATCGGTTTTTCCATCCAAAGGCTCTTCCCGGTTACCAAGACAATAAAAATTCAAATATTCAGTTGGATGCACATCGTGTAGTTGCATGGACTTCAACTCATTAGCTATAATCTCATACATCATTTGCATTGTTTGACTCTGAAAGAGAAAACATGTTAGATCACTTTCTACAGATCACTTGCAGTGGCAAGTGTTTGCATCATAATTCAGAAATAGGATAATATACTATCCAGTTATTCAATGCCATGTTGCCCAGATAATATACTTTTGAATATAGCACCCTGTTCTAAAGTATTGGAACTATGGCACTAATGTTGATCATATTTAATCTTATTTAAGTCAATTCTGTTCAAATCTTGTGACATACAAGTATATACTGTGCAATATCTAAGTGTATACACATCTTTTGATATAAAGTCAGTTAATTATTTGAATCTTTTCTTGAAAGGTGGGTTGACTATTTGTTGAAAAAGACCTCTCAATTAAATTGGAA
Source organism: Lithospermum erythrorhizon (assembly GCA_019722365.1). Lineage (NCBI taxonomy): Eukaryota > Viridiplantae > Streptophyta > Magnoliopsida > Boraginales > Boraginaceae > Lithospermum > Lithospermum erythrorhizon. Next base: position 133,553 of record JADFUC010000723.1, on the reverse strand, counting down.
TGGAGGGAGTATAAGGGAAAGCTGAGTCCCTCCAATATCATCCGCAAATGAACCTCCTTCAGCACATCTTAAGAACAACTATAACATAACAGAAGTTGGCTAATGTGAAATACTTCATTCATTTTCCTCTCCTTCATTTTTGGGGAAGAGGGGTGGGGAGAGTAATTTGGCACTTGAAGTCTCAGACTATAATTCATGTTTATGAAGCTTGGAAAAATATATGATCTCAATGGAACGTTTCCAGTTGAATTACCTGCCAATATAAGATCTCTTGCACTGCCGCAGAAGCTGGGATACCTTCTGGCCACATTGGGACTACACTGTAAACTGAAAAGCGTTCTTTAGCCCGTATTTTGCTAGCAATTTTCAAAGCAAGCTCCATCGACTGCTATCAGCACCTACGATTTCCAAAAAGAAGTTGTTTTAGCAATGAATTGTAGAACAATTTTGAAAAAAGGGTGTTTGTGTCAGTAAAATTGCATGTTTCCTTTTTTAACTGAAAATAAAAAATAATACATCTTTCCTTCTATTATACTGCTGACTTATATATGACTCAGCAGCATTGTTTTCAACATGTGGAGTATTAAATATATCCATAGCACGTATAGAATTGAAAATCAAATATTCACAAAAATAGTGGATATTTGTTTACAAGTTATATTGAACCTGCATGTTTGTAGGATCGCCAGGCATATGATGATCCAAGGAAATATTGATTCTCAATATATATGAAGTGTTGAGCAGATTCATATTGGGGAAGGACTAGTTATCCAGGAACTATTCTTATCTTTAATAAAGCATCATCATGCCAATATGATTTAAAACGCCTTCCAAGTTCTGACCACTTTGCTGCTTTTTTCCACCTCTGCTCAAAGTTTGTGAGGACATCATATGCAGCAGGCCCCTCTATTCTGCAGTGTAACTCATGCCATGGTTGTCTTGGGCACTTTACTCCTGCCTATTGGAGCAAAGACAGGTGTCAATATAATAATTGGCGCAAGTTGATATTTATTCTGAATTCAATTAGTATGTTTGTAAACTTACATTACTACAACACATCACATGAGTGTATAAGAAGTATACAATTCTAAGATTTCTTTCATGAGTATGGTTAAATGATACTGGATTTGATTAATAAATTAAGGAAAAACTGGAGATAAATTTAATCATTATAGAGTTGTCAAAGTGTTGGCACCATGTCAGCAGTGTTATGTGCATAAATATGTTTATTTTTCTAAGTTAAAAAGCCTCCTCTAGTACTACTAGTGGGGGTTTGAACCCTGGATCTACCTTGTAGAATTGCATCATTTCTGAAACTAGACCAACCCTGAACCCCCCCCACATCTAATGTAATAAATATGTATAACTTATATACTTCTAGGTGTAAGCAATACTACAACGTGTGCAACTTACACACATTCTATTCACAAACTTGTTTAACTGACAGATAATAGGCAAACTCAAACTGAAATGTGTATAGTTTGGTAAAAGCCAACATGCTTGTGATTTTTGGCACCTGATGTGTCCTCTAAACTGCCTTTTATAGTTATCTTAACAATATAACATGAACAGATTAGATAAATAGGTATTTTATAGAGTGGTTGATCATATGTTTGTTATTGATGAAAACCACTTTATGTAATAAACAGCATAAATTGCCATTCACAATAGTACAAGAAAACATCATGCTAAAAGGAGAAATAAAACCAGACTGAAAAGAATAAGGTATGCACTCACAAAGTTGATCAGAAATCCCCTTCAAATACTGTTTTGAGATCCCGAAATAGTCTGTGTTCAGGTGTATCATAACGGCCATCACATAGGTCTAAGCCTCCAATGAAAGCAGAAATCTTCCGGTTATTCCCAGGTGCTTGTGAATCCACGATCACACATTTCTGGTGGTGAGTGTACAGGGTTCCAACGACCTAATTAAATTCAAGTATGGTAAGAAACTTCAGGTCTCCTTAACATAGACTTATTTAGAATACTTGATGTATATTGGAGGTAAATTCAAAGAAGCAATCTAAGCCAGATTAAACGAGGTCCCCATGAGCATTTTATCAGTTCTGCAATTTTTATGAATTTTCTTAGTGGCTTCATATAATATATCATGGCTCTTTAAAGTATAAACTGAGCCGAAAAAGTAATGACGGACTTAAGATAACTAAGCCAAATCTGACACAATTCAAAACATAAAGGAATATAGTACAAAGCATGCCTGTTGCTTGAAAATGCTAAGCTTACTGCTAGCATATCGGGGGGCCAGCACGCAATGGACAGATGAGTGCTTGAAGAACTTCCGAGTTTCTTCATCATGAGTTTGCATCACTCCATCCTGCATTTTGGTCAGTCAATCTAGTTGAATTGTATAACAATCTATAATGAGTAGTTAAAAGAAAAATATTGGAGATGTGAATATGCACTATAAATATTTTAGAGAAGTCAGTCATGCATATTGATGGGAGACTTCCAGGTTCACAAAATAAATTAAACCTTAGCTATTATGGAGTACTAAATAATTCTCCGTATTACTATTAGTTTTTATGGCAAGACTTCCAGACATGTGCAGGAGAAATATGTAGCCAACTAGCCTGATAGATTGAACATTTCTATTTCAGGCTGGGATTCTTCAAATAGGATAATCCTAGAACATATAGAGCCTAATAAAGCTATCACAAACCACTGTTGGACCATAACCCCAGATTCCTTGCAGTTAATCATATTTAGCTATGCGTAGGAGGGAAAAAAATCAACTTCTGTCTATAGCTCTCTAATTTATATTGGGTTACTAATTAACTATCTAAGGAGACAAACTAATAGGATTCATAAAAAAGGGAGGAAACTAATTCATTAATTCACAAAACCAGTTTTCGCCACCAACTGAAGCACCTCGCAGTAACACACCAACCTATGGCAGAGGATCAACACCCCCCCCACCCTCCATCTAAAATTCGAACCAGATGAGTCCCAAAGCTGTTTCTGAGTTGCTAAATGGAACAATCGTGGGAGCTTAGCTTTCTTTATATAACCCAAAGCCAAGAAACAATTGTTAAAATCTTAAATTCTATACCTATGTGGTTTAAAAAAAGAAATTGCTGTGCTACCTCTTTACTTCATCCTTAAACCAACAACAATATTCTCTCACCTCTTCTTGGGATTCTTGTACCTAAGCAAATCCCTCTAAAGTCAAATTCTCCACTGGCAATGGCTTACTCGGTTCCCTCACCAATCTCACCTTATGGTAAATAGACCATCCCACTATATAGACTAAATGATGAGCCTCCAATATCGCATGACATATATCTTCCCAGCAATTCCCATTATTATACACAGTCTCGTTATCCAATTTTATCTCCGGCAACATCCCATTGGGAACATGAGCATCCTGATACAATCGAACATTCCCTCCATGTCTAACAGGAAAATAACTCTGTTTCAACCCCAAATTCTCTGCCATTCCAGTCCTATAAAGCAGATTTTCCTCACACGGAGTAAATTTCATTTGCAATCGAACAGCACATTCGGGTTTCGGGGGTTTACCGTGAGATCCAATAATCGGAAACCAATCTTCAATAACCTCTCCAAATTTTAGCATCTCCGCCGGCACCGTAGCTACCCCGGATAAGTTCAGCACCAAATACGCCATTGTCTTTCACTTGAATTTACCTGCATTTCTCAAACTTTCAGTTTCACATTATAATAAAATAAAATACTACCTCCATCTCAAAAAATCGCCCAGTTTGTTTTTTCAATGATCAAAATTAACGACCTTAATATCCTTTTTTTATACAAATAACCTTGATTTCATCTAAATTATCACGCACAGTAACATGCATTTTCCAATAAATTCCGCCTCTTCATCCCAAAAAAAATTTCCAGTTTTGAATTTTCTTATATTTTCAATTTTGCAATCCTTAACGTAGGTATTTTAATTCATAACATTTGTTGAAATAAATATATACTAAATGTTTGATTTTTTATAATTCCCTAAGTCCCAACCCCTCCTACAATAAAGATTCTAACACTTAACATCAACGATCAAAGCTGCGTTTAATCGCTAGAAGATTCTATTATTTATGCAAATAAACAACAAAATTTATTAATTCACCATATTCAAACTGGAGCATCATTTTGGGACAAACTAAAATATCCACCTGAGAAACAGGATGAGTTGCTAAGGGATTTTGAAATGCTCATTCCAGACAGGATCCTGTGAATCGAAATTATAGTTATGTCTGTGCCACGGTTGCTCCAGCTAAGCAGACCGTTACATAAGGATCACTTAAAATAATTCATGACATTATTATGTTTCTCTTATTACGAAACGGCATTTTACAAACATCCAACGCCAAACAACTACGTAAACGTTCCGAAACAATGTCCATATTCATAATTCTCGCCCATCACCTTAAGATCTAGATCTCCATGTAAATAAACAATGCTTTCTTCTCCTTTTTCATCAATCATTTTCATTATTCCAACCGTACTAATTATTTAATTGATTATGTTGATTTTGATTTTGATAGAGGCGGCGGGAGAGGGGAGGGCGTGGCGCCGCCGAGTTGAGGAAGGAAGAGGAGAGGAAAAAGGGGGAGGTGAAAAATGTTGGGGGTGAATTGGTGAATATAGGAATTTTGAGGGGGGGGTTGTGGACACGTGGGTGGTATTTGGGAAATATCGGGGGTATATTTGGGAATATTGAAACTTTTATTCGTAAATTCGTTGGTTTAAATGCATGCTGAGCTGGAACAGCGCCTAACGTTCGATGAGGGCGGAAATTTTAAAATTTGGCGCCACAACTTTGTAGTAATTCCCATATTTTTGATTTTCGACAAAGTCAGTGAATCACACACCAATCCATCCTCGAGGCCCCACTTAAATTTGGAAAGTTTAAATTGATCAAGTATTAGAAATTTTTTAATTTTCTTTAACCACTTCATCATGTCAGTTTTCCCATGAAGCCGAACCTTATTATCAAAGAAGAGTATGAGCGATGATACTTAAGATTCTGTATCTTTACCATTGAAATTTATAATACTGCCTCCTCGTTATGTTTGTCATTTAGACTAAACGACGAGCTCGGATTTATTATTTTACGACTTTATAGTGTAAGAAGTGGTCATATTCTCTCTTGTCTCTCATTATACATCTCCCACACTTATATTGATTGGTCATTTATATACTTTATAAAATGACTGACATCATTTTATCTTGTTATTTTCTACATCTTTGGGCTTATCAGATACCAAATTAAGATGCAACAAAAAAAACTAGGCAAGAAATAATAATCGATCAAATACGACATTTTAAACATATGATAAAATGTCAATCACTGAAAACATGTGGTATATGATAAATCTTGTCATTGATCCAAAATTAATAGCATAAGACATGATAAAATTATTAATTTGATTTAATAAGAATATCGTCATATAATATTTCTGATACAGAAAATATGTAAGTAGCGTATGCAAAGTTAATTGTTAGATTTTTCCACTACAAAACAAATCAGAAGTAACGTAGATTGAAAAATCACAAAAATCCACCCATAATATCACTTTGTGTGGATATCATGAACCGTGAGTTGGACCTATCTAACGTGTGGACGAAACCTTACATATCCGCATAACATGATAATAATAAGGGCATATCGTAACTCCTATTCCAACATTTTCCATAGCCAAATTCTCCCAATCCTCTCATTAAAAACATCTCAATTCTCAACGAACAAACAATTTTCCTCTTAATCCATGGCTTCAATCGCCAACTTATTAGCTAACACTCCAACAAAACTAGCCTCAACTACTGAAATTTCCCCCTTCAATAATTTCAATAAATTCTCTAATGTCACATTTTTCTCTAGTCCTAGACGTTCAATTAATCGCAGGGTACTATTCACCGTAAAGGCGACATCGGCTGCTTCACCGGATGTTAAGAAAGCGAAAAACAAAGAAGAAAGAGTGCAAAAGGTCCATAGTGCCGACGAATTTGATGCAGCACTCCAAGCAGCCAAGAATAAGCTAGTAGTCGTTGAGTATGCAACAAAAGATAGCGACCAAAGCAACCAAATCTACCCATTTTTAGTTGAGTTAAGCAAAACATGCAACGACGTCGATTTCTTGCTTGTAATGGGCGATGAATCGGAGAAAACTAGAGAGCTTTGTAGGAGGGAGAATATTGACAAAGTCCCACATTTTAGTTTCTACAAAAGCATGGAAAAAATCCATGAAGAGGATGCGATAGGGCCAGACCAACTTGTAGGGGATGTTTTGTATTATGGAGATAGTCATGCTGAAGTGAGCCAATTGCATTCGAGAGAGGATGTGGAGAAGTTGATAAAGGATCATAATGAGGATGGGAAATTGGTTGTTTTGGATGTGGGGTTGAAACATTGTGGACCTTGTGTTAAGGTTTATCCAACGGTTATAAAGTTGTCGAGATCGATGGCGGATACGGTTGTTTTTGCTAGGATGAATGGTGATGAGAATGATAGTTGTATGCAGTTCTTGAGGGATATGGATGTGGTTGAAGTTCCTACGTTTTTGTTCATAAGAGATGGGAAGATTTGTGGGAGGTATGTTGGGTCTGGGAAAGGAGAGCTTATTGGAGAAATACTTAGGTACCAAGGTGTTCGTGTGACTTATTAGTTTGGCACATCTTTAAAGTTGGTACTTGTTAGGGTCACAAGTCACAACAATTTGTTCAACTTTTATTGTGAAAATAGCATTTAGCTAGTTGGAATGGAAGTATTGGAATGATATGATGTTATGGAGTGTAACATAGCAGCTTAATTTTGGGTGTTATGAGGTTTATAATTGCATTGTCTGGTTACGAGTTTTTGAAGTTTGTTCGTTCATTTTCACTTATCTTAAACTTTGGCCAAACAATTGTATTTATATAATTATTATCTACTTTTATCACAATCCTTTAAGTTATATATTGTCATTTATAATAAGAGTTTATGCTAATATCTAAATTAAGTGAACAACCTATTTTAAATTATTGAACCTTGTGTGTGATGAATTTATTTGTGATCAAAGTTTATTATTATTGTTCCCTGTCGTTTCTCGCATTGAACTATCAATTGATTAGATAAGTAAACACTTGTATATGATTGTATATTTTCTATTTACAGAATGTAAGTACCAAATGATCAAAGAATCTTGATATTTGAAAACTTCTAATGATCATTGCCATCTAGATCTAAGAACTGAATTTGAAGAGGCTTTGGTTGATCAATCGTTCTCCTCCTCCACAAATTTACTTCCTTCCTAGGCTCCAATTCTTGAACCTGATCATCTCTACCACCTACCATAATCAATGGAGCAGAAAAATGAAATTTCTCATCTTCTTCAGAATATTGATCATTACATTTCCACCTATCCATATCATCATCTCCTTGAATTTGAGCAATTTTCCAATCAAATTCTGAAAGAACCCCACCATGGCAACTTGCAAACCTCTTCATTTGATTCAAACATGGAGCTTTTTCAGCCAGAGAAGAACTAGATTTCCTCCCTGGAATTTGTTTCGAAAGACCATTATTGTTAATATGAGTATTTCTCATGTTTGATGGAATCTTTTCAGCTTCAGGAAGAAAAAATGTTGGCTTCATCAATGATCCCTTGTTTCTTGATGCCATAGCAGGGCAAATTTCTTTATGCAAAAATAGATGAACATTTTTTTGCTGGCACTTATCTGTGGTTCTCCAAAACTTGAGTTCTTTACCATTTGGCCACCATCTCCATCATGGTAACAACGTTTTTAGGTGGAAGATTTTGAATGAAAAAGCTTGAAAAGCTTATTTTTGGACTTAGAAGTAGTGGTAGGCTTCTCCATTGTATATTTGTATTGCTCCAAGAGATACAACTTGTTCCTTTTGTTTCAAAATAAATGGTAAGATTTTTAGAATAGTAGTTATTCATGAAGGTACTTACAATCATCAAGAAAGTATATATATTGTTTCAGGAAACAGAATTTCATTATGGGAATTGATGACTTTGTCAACGAAAAAAGCTTGGGGGAGGTTTCATTGGATTTCGGAGTCAAAGAGTGGAATATTGTAATAGTTAAAATGAGCCAAAATAATATATCATGCCAAATATGTTTCTTGTCTTTATCTTAAACATAGAACATAATGTTGTGGAAAATTATTGTCCAATGATGTATGTTTCTATGTAGTACTAATACCGACGGACAGACTGACTTATCTGACTAACCGTTTTATATCATCAAAAGATTATGGAGTAGATTCAAAATTAGTTTTGGGAAATAATTGTTACATTATTAATTAATATTTTTATTAAGTTATAGTAAAATACTTCATTTACAAATAATTTTCAAAAGCTTAAAAACTAATTATTGTACAATACATATACGATATATTAAATGAAGGAAATTTCGTTGGAAAAGAATCATTGATCTCTTGCAATTTATTAATGCGACTGACTGGCAGGAAGTTTAACAATGATAAGAAAATTAGGATAGTATTTAAGGCGGGAAATTGATTTCAATAAATAACAAAGACAATTGAGTCGCTTTTGTGAAACCTTCATAAATCTTTCATGTAATATGTAGTATATAAGGAATTTATTGAAATTTATATATTTTATATGTAATTACATAGAAATTATAAAAAATGTATTATAATTAGAGAGTTTATTAAATACTCGGCTATTAACTAATTTATGGAGTTTCTATTGTAAGATGATAATTTAAAAAAAAAAAAACTCAAAGCACACCTATTCCAGTGGAGCTGACCAGAAATATTATCTTAGAATTTATTAAGGAAATACGAGTATTAATTTATCGAGCCTACAGTAGTTGATAATTGCAAATAAAAAAGGGAAAATGAAGCCTTAGCAGGCAACTTATTAATTTAGCGCGTATCCGAGTCGGAAGCCCCAAAAATATTATCGTAGAAGTTTATTAAATAAACGACTATTATTTATCGAGCTATGTGCTTTGATGATAATTGTAAAAAACCCAAGCACCATCACACTGAGTCGGGACCGACCAAAAATAATATAAGAAGGATTTATTAAATACTCGACTATTAATTTATCGAGCTTTTATTGTAGATAATAATTGTTAAAAACTCAAGCACCATATTCCGTCGGAATGTCAAAAATATTTATCATACATAAAGTTTATTTAAAATCAAGTACTAATTTATTGAGTTTTTAGAGTAATTGATAATTGAAAAAAAGGAACAAAAAAAAAACACTAATGGACCTATCCCGAGTCGGAATGGCCCTAAAATATTATCTTAGAGTTTATTAAAAGAATCGGTATTAATTTGCTCGAAACACAGATGATTGATAATTGTAAATAAAAAATGAAAATGGAAAGGAAAAAAATCACAAATTATTAATTTGCTTTTCTATCCCAGTCGAGACCGGCCAAAAATATTATCTTAGAGAGTTTATTAAATAATCGAGTATTAATTTATCGAGTTTAAAGAAAAAAAAGGAAAAAAAAACAACAACAAAAAAATCAAAAAAAAAACAAAAAATGGAAAATGAACGGAAAAAAACACGAATTATTAATTTAGCATCACATCCCAGTCGAGGTTGACCCGAAATATTATCTTAAGAGGAATTATTAAATAATCGAGTATTAATTTATCGAGTTAAAAAAACAATAACAAAAAATCAAAAAACAAAAAAAAAAATGAGCCCAGCACTCATAAAAAGCGATATAATGATACGTGGCTGACACTAACTTCACGCTCTTTATAATAAAAACTATATGATGTATGGATATAAAATGTGCACATGCAGAGGTCTAAATGGTCGGTCTTCAACAGGATAAATAAGGAGACGAAATTGGGAATAAAGTCAACATACACGTATGATCTATTGAACCACACACTTATAAATGTGAAACCAACGGACTTTCGAAGTCCACTGAAATATTAAAGATAAATTAATTACCAAACATATTCCAATTGATCAAGAACTAAATATTTAAACCACTTTAATATTCAATCACACACTTCTTATATTCTTCACATGTTTAAGATTTATGGTAATTTAAGACTTGCTTGGACGTTTTTGGCAACAATATGTATATATAAGTACTCTTGATTGGGAACCTCAAACATGGAAACATTAAGCCAAGGGAGACCATATTACATACTTCGCCAAATTTAAAAGCAATTGAAACTTTCTAGCATCTCCGAGGGCAAATTTTTAATCTTGATTACTCTTTAATTATATTATTAAAAATTAAAAATTAATATTATGAAAGTATTTTAAAGACGAATCCAATTATATACATTATATATTTTTTTAAATAATGAATAATTAATAATTAATGGTCAAAGTTGATTTAGCGAAAAAAGTGGCGTCCGATTATTTTAAGTTGAAAGAATACTTATTAGATAGTTTCGATATTCCCTTGTTTCTTTTTTTGATAATTAAGAAATGTGACATGGTATAGTTGGGTGCCATAAACTACATTGCCATTGTGGCTGAAATTAAGAAATCAAACATAATGAAAGAACATCAAGTTATCAAAACACCCGGCATCGATAGGATGCCACAAAATACAATACGCTTCTTTGCCAAGTGGGGTTGGTAACAATCGATCACCCAGAGTTTTCTTGATGAAATTGAAGCTTTTAAAATTCACTTGCATGAAAAAACCATCAATGATAATAATAATGGAACTATAATTTCCATAATAACTATTTCTAATAATCAGCAGTCCAGTGAATAGTGCTTCCACAAATTTAGCAGAAATGGAAGGGTTGGTATGGTTAATCATTGGTTTGATTTGTGGGATCCACGGGTATGGTCTTGTGATTTGGTAAAGTGGGCTATAGTGATATTTGAATTGTTTTAATGGAGATAACGTATAACCGACATGCTTGCGTGCCGCTGGGTTTGAAATTCAATCTAAAAGTGTATTGAGGGCAAATGCTTTTTTGTTATGATTGTTATGGTCATTGAAGATAGCGATCACTTTGGTGAGGAGAAAACAGCGTCGAAGGTAAATGCTCGGCGTAAATCATTGCGTATAAATTCTTTTTGTAATTAGCCACTTAATTATTCCCCACTGTAATTGATAGAGAGGAAGCTACTTGGCAGTCTTTAGAGATTATGAGACATCAGCGATATATCCAGTTCTCAAATCGATCGTTAAAGATAATGTCATTTCGATTGAAACCGAATACTCCACTGATATACTTGCAATTTTAATAATAATTGTTTTGTTTTGTGGAGAATTTTTCCAAGTTTTTGAAAACCAATAAATAGAAAATTCAATAATAGAGTTGAAAGGAGGGGGTAATGCTTGAAGACATTGGATCCAAATGCTAAAAATGGTAGGAATGATTAAAATTTAAATAGATTGGTAAGCGCATTACCAGTCTTTAATGATATAAGAATGGACAATTAGTATTAATAAATAAGTTTGTCTTGTGTTCAAAGTTATTTTTTATGGGAAATCTATTTAGTAAAAGTTTTCATAAAAAATAATTGATTTTATGAGGAATGGGGAATTTTCACAGTCTCGACCAAAAAATATAAGGGATGGAGGTGAATGATTGGCAGAGCAATATGAGGGAAGCTAGCATGAATTTTCAACTTCACTTTCAATCTCAATTTTATGTATTCAGTATTTTATTTTTTGTTTTGTTTAGGAGTTTTGTTTAGATGCTTACATTTGGTTTATAGTGTGCTTTATAAATCTTGAATTCGTTAGATTTGTCATATTTTGATCCAATGGTCAAGAGATTTGAGTAGATTATTTTAATAGAGATTGTTGATTTTAGAATTTTTAGGAAAAGTTTTCCCACCCATAATTTTAAGCAATCATTAATTGAGCACCATATTTCTTGCCTATTTTTTTTCTCCATTTCGTTTTAACTTTTTTCATGACTTTATTTTCCTTTCCTTTCATATTATAGTTTTATTCATCGCCTCAGGTAAGTTTTTTCATTTTTTCTTACCGATTTTTGTATTTACATAAGGATAACGATAAAATATATAAATTTGTTTTATATAGTGCATACGCTAAACTACGGGATAATCCTACTCGATGATGTATCATAATTATTTTAATATTTCATATAATGTCATTATATCTGTTTTAAATGTGTTTTCCATGAAACTCTTGTACCCATAAATTTAATATAAATAAATTAATTGTTCCGTGTGCTTGCCTTTTTTCTCTATTTCAGTTTTTTTTATAACTTTTTTCATGATTTATTTTCTTCCTTTCAGAAATTATAGTTTTATATTTAGATGATTCATAATTAATTTTTTAAAATATTGAATACTATAATTTTACAATTATTAAGTAAATCGTATTTACCCTTATTAGCATCTTGTTGTTGTCTCTTTCATAAATATATTTGTTTATTATTGTTCCATTCTTAACACCATGTTCATTCTTTCGGCGCATCCCTGGGTCCCTAACACTTTATAAAACTTCTACCACGAACTTCGTAATCCTTCTATTAAGTATTGCGCCATCCTTTGGAGCTTGTCGATTAAAATTATAAGAAATTTAGGTGTGGGTATGTACGAGAGGACACTTATTGGTATTTCTTTTTGACATTATGAATATTACCATAGCATGAAGCTGACAACTTTGAATTACAGATTATGATAAAACATATAGGGGCATGCAACATAATAACTCATTCATAGCTAACACAAAGATACATATATGGACATGCAACATAATAGAAGTACAATAGTAATAGATTGACCAAGAAGAACAGATTCACACTTCCTGATAATAATTTTATCATAATCGGAAATTCATTTAGTTAAAAATAGATAGCACCACGAGGTTTTACATGTGCATTTCATAGAATGAAATGGATACCACGACATTATAAGCAGTGTATTCACGAGAAACCCAGCTAATTTTAACTGTCAACACAAAATATTTCTTTGACGGTATTGTTGGAAATCAATGAAAATTGATTCCACTTTTATTATGCCGTTCGCGATAATTGTGTATCGATTCATTTGCAGTTGGTTAAATGTGATTCTTTGAACTTAGTGTTCACTTTAGTAATTATATATTACTAGTGTGGGTTCTGTGACAATTTAAGGGGCTATGAGTGGTTGCTAGATCTTACTCAAATTCAATGGTATAATAATAGTAATTGTCAATTATTATTATTATCTGACTTACTATTATCTGAGCCTAGAGGTAACACACATCTTACAGGTGGCAAATTGAATTATATTTCATGTATGAAATTTAGAAAACTGCATTTACTAAATGTAATCGACTAATATTCTCAATTGAGAATTTACATTGATAATGTAAAATATAAATTGGATGACCCAGGTAATTAATTAGTCCAGTTGGATTAGATTCGATAGTTGAATGAGCTTGTTAGTAACTGTTAGTTACTATTAACAACTTGTTAGTGTTTGATTTTTGCTTAACGGTTTTAATTAAATTTAGCAGTGGCTCGTCCTAAACTATTAGGTTGGGCTTTTAGAGTTAGACAGCACCATATAAAGCTAGCTTAGTAGGGTTTCATAATTTTCATGGAAAACCTAGCTGCTCTGCTTTCTCTCTAATGGGCGAAAGCCACGAAGGGAAGGTGAAATTCTTATACTTGATTTTCATCAATCCACTTAGTTCTAGCAAACTTCAAGGTTGTGGGATTCCATTTCACGGTGTGTGCTGATTCCACCAAAGAACACTGCCAATTGTTGGACAAATAATTGGAGAAGGATTTCTGAGAGTTCACGTGTGGGCTAGGCTTGAGGGGTGGTTTCATTGTCTTCTAGCTATGATATAAGCACTCTCGTATTCTGCATATTATGTTTTAGATGAATTTATGTCATTTTAGGATAGGGATGGCATGAATTTGGTGTTACTAGATTCACAAACAAGTATGAATACCATGACGCAGGCAACGGGTGGATTCTGATTATGATAAAACATATAAGGGGCATGCAGCACAATAACTTCGTTCATATAGGTAACAAAAGATACACATATATGGGCATGCAGCCTGCATTAGAAATCTGTTGATAATAGTAATAGGAGATTGACCAGAAAGAGCAGTTCACACTTCTGATATCGTGTTGCATCATAATCGAATTCATTTCAGGTAAAATGAATACCGCCACAAAGGTTTACATGTATTTCACTTAGAATAGAAATGGATACGCGACATTATAATAGTGTATTACAATTCAAAATTTAACAATCAACACAAAATATTTCTTTTGGCGTTATGAATACCGTAGCGCCTTGAGCAACTTGGCTGGATTCTGATTATGATAAAACATATGGGGCATGCAATATAATAACTCATTCCATAGCTAACACAAAAGATACATATATGAGCTGTCACGGCGTAATAAAAATCTGATAATATGAATTGACCAAAGAAAAAGCAATTCACTTCAAAATAACACATGTTGAATCATAATGAATTCATTTTCGATAAAATGGATATCACCACTGAGTTTACCTATGTATTTCATAAAATGAAATGGATACTATGGCATTATAAGCGAGGAGTGCTTGAAATTCATGAATTTTAAATCAACACAAAATAAAATTTTAACAATCGGCACAAAATAAAGATTCAAAACCCATCAAACTTGCATTCTTAGAAAAAGTATCAAACACCATTCATTCACCTAAAATTTTAACAATCAGCACAAAATAATAAAAAAACATAGTTTGAAATTCCTGACGATAATTCTAACACTATGGAATTAAAACATAATATAGATGAACTTGAGGCTTTTAATTGATAAACAACATGCTTTGTTAATAGTCATTTTCAATTTTGGATCCAACTTCTAGCAAACAGAAATAACTTGATACAAATTGAATAACTTCCAACTAGAACAAAACTATTAGGCTACTTACGCTATCATAACGGTAAAAGCACTAAAATCAAATTAAATTTTTTGATTTTAGGTATTGAACCTTCAAAAAACATCTGAGCAAATATCATGAAAAAAATCAAAAACCATAGTAAAATAACATAAAAAAAACAACATGCAAATTAAGAATTTTTATTAAACATGTGTGATTTTGGTTGTCTTCTCCGTTTTTTGCTTAGATGCTTCTAAATCTCTCTAATAATCCCAATTTCACTTTTTCTTATTTCTTTACAAATTTAGTGATGAGTTTGTTTGTGGGTTTGGGGAGGGTATAAAAAAAATTTGGTATTAATTACACGATTTTGGTAATGAATTGGGGGCGAAATACGTAGCTCACTTTAATTAGAGGATTTATGGAAGATTTTGGTGACAGGAGAAAAATTAGGGTGAATTCAAATGGGTGAAACGCATGAGATATTTGAGGGTGGGAATTTCTGTTATTTTATTTTATTTTATTAATTAAGCATTGACAATTTTGGCCTTGTAAGCACCATGCTTACAAAATCCTTGTAAGCATCTAAGTATAGCTCTTGATTATATTCAATTGTTCTTGAATTGGATTGAATTTGATTGTATGATTGCGGTTTATTGGAGGAAACAAGGAAAAGAAAAGTTAAAAGAGAGTAAATTAGGAAAATGAGAAAAATGAATGGATATTCCAAATTTATTTGTTTTATTATAAAAAAAACATATATAATACATATGAGATAATAGGTATGCATTGAGCTAGCACGATGATCCATGAGTCGAGTTCAGCGAATCTCGTAGGGGAGCGAGGGGTTGGGGAATTGTTGAAAAGGCATATATTATCGATTTATACGTATTTATATGATCAGTACTTAATTTGTGACCCCATAGAGTAATAGGAGTATGGCCTATTGGTAAAAATGCTAGCGATTAGACCTCGAGGGTAAGTTTGAGTATTTACATCGTGGTGTGCAGAACTCAGGTGCGTAATTTATGACTTCTGGCTGTCTAGTCGGAGTATGGGGACGCCACGAGTGCCATCCTTTTTCTGACTAATCTGACCAAAACATTTTTCCACAAATCGGAAGTAATATTTTTTCTTAAAAGACAATCTTACCCCTATTAAATTAAGTGACATAATATTATATATAAATTATTATGTTTCTTTTCACATTGAATTGATTTATTATTTGAATATTAAACACAAAAAAAAAAGTTTGATAGTATTTATTTAAGTTACCAAAAATTGAATAAAGGATAAGTTTGACTTTTGGCTTTAAATATTGCTCTGAATTCGTAAAAAATACTCTACTTATATCATTGTTATTTTTGCCAGTACTGTTGGACTAAGGAAATACCTATCTCACTCCGTCAAGCTTTAATTGTAGTTTGATTTTTTTATTGAGCTTTGGCCAAGTCAAATTATTAATTATTTATTAAAAATATAAATTTATATAAATACATATTAAGTCTCTTAAAATACTTTGATAATATTAATTTTTAATAATATAATTAAAGAGTAATTGAAGATTAAAGATTTATCTAGATATGTGATAAGATCAATTAAAATAGATTGGAGAGATTAATAAGTAGAGACCAAGTCTAAACCGATATCAGTCCGGCCCAATAGCTCTCCAACTCGATAAAAATTTCCATAAAATTGAATCTAAGTTGAGACAGTTGATCGCAAAATCTATTTCCAAAATAAAAATATACACTTGATGCATTTGGTGCCTTAGAAATAGTATTGTTACCCCACTTGTGGACAGTGATGATGGTTCAATAATGTTGGATTTGCGGGATTTCACCCTAGTACGAGGGTAGATGCGGAAGCTTTATCGACAAGCTCTTAGGATTACTCGTAGAGCTCCTCTTGATTCTAGATGTCAGTCTAGTTTATTCTTTTTTTATGTTCCAATTATATATGTTCATTATTTCATTTATATTGATTTTACCAAATCAAATGTGTTTCATATTGGCAAACCACGAAGAATTGAAAGTCGGTGTAGTGATTAATTACTTATGTCTCATTTTAATTATAGAAAAATGAGATGTGGTTTTCGGAATTTGATGTCGTATGGAGTGAAAGATTTTATATTATCTAACTTCGGGATACAATAGAATAAATCAAAATTGTGAAGTAGTACCTAGATAGCGTTTACAACTACTCTTTTTTGTCTATATGACCTTTCGGTTCAGTTCTGGGTAGGTAATGGGACATGTTGATGTTGTTAATTAATGATATATATGCAGAGCTTTTACTTGCTAATATAGTGAGTAAGTATTGTTAGAAACACATTGAATTGTTTCCTGTAGTAATAATAGGAACATGATAAGCAAAAATATTTACGTGAAGTACTTGTTTGATAATTTCCATGGTATGTAGTAATAGTATGTTGAGACTTACCAGGGATGAAATTTCAGCCATGTTTGTACTTTTTGGTGTTCCTAATTAAACGAGAGGTCTCGATAAGTTGTTTTATGTTGAGGATGTTTGTTTTTCAGAGATGCTTATGATTAATGTTTTAAACAAAATTATGCTGCTGCTCCATCCTTTCATTGCAATGGTATGCAAGAACAGGAAAGTAAGGAGAGGGGGCGAGCGGGATAGGATCTCTCTCTTATATTACGTGATAGGAACTGGAGGGATTTTTGTGGTCTTTAAGGTGCTTTCTCAAGCGCTTTCTCTTCCACAACTTAACGTGCATACTTAAGTAGGTCTTTTCGATTATGAAACAGATTGAGACAGATAATACAGTTGATAAGATTTTGTTACCCAACCATGGGACTATTATGATTATCGGCAGCTGAATTGAGACAAATTATCATACAAGAGATGGAGACTAACAAGAACTGCAACGATAAACAGGGAATTAAATTCTTGCTCGGTGAAGGATTAGAAAGATTGAAGCGGCTAGATGAAGTGCTTGATATGCAAGGTCATTGATAATACTTCTATACCAGCTTTATTCATCTCAATGTTTATGTGCGATGCCATTAGGCCATATGTGTTCCAGATTTAAATTGTGCAATGCTGCTTACCACAATGGAAAGAAAGATGATTACTTTAACAATGGAGTTAAGGAACTTTACGTTTAATTACTGATGAATGTATCATATTCATTTTTATATTCAAGTATTCAACCATTAGTAAGACAAATAGACAATGGTAGTAATTGATATCATTGTTTTTTGGATAGGTTACAATAATTAAAAAACCCTCCCCGACATGGCAAGGATTGGAACCCCAATCTGATGATTGAGGGGATCTTAGTTCTCGTATTATGATTATTGAGTTTAGTTTTGATTTGATTTCGGTTTGTTTAATAGCTTTATTGAATTACGATCAATAACATGTTCGAGACATAATCCCAAATAAATTGAATTCTACATTTACATTGATATTGTAATTATTCAAAGGTTAGATAATGACGATAAGTTCTAGGGGTCTTGTCGGACGGTTTACGGTTTTGGGGGGTGAAGAAAAAACGGTCGGTTTTCGGTTTTTTTTAGTTGAAAAAAACCGGTCAGGTCTTGGAAGCAGTGCAATTTGGTTTTAGGTTTTCGGTTTTTGGGCATTTCATTCATGATTTACCTTGTTTTTGGCTAAATTTTAGGCTTATGTTTTATACCCTATTTAATTCTTTGAATTTAACAAATTACCAGATAAATAAGAAATGGCCAAATATCAAAATACAATTAGACTGAAACCTTTGACGAGAGTGAGCAGACAGGGAAAAACCCCAGTGGGACAAAGCGAAAGAGAAGCTGGTAAATATCACCAAAATCCAAAATAATAACAATAATAGAGTTCAAAAGCACCAAATGTAAAAAACAAGAAAAATAATAAGTTTCCAAATGTCAAAAATAAGAAGAATCTGAATAAAGTTCAAATGTCAATCTGAAAATGATAAAATAAATCAATCGTCATAAAGATATTTCAGCCGAGCTTCGATGTATAATTCGCCTCTATAAAATAAAATGAATGTATTCAGTATTGATATATATATAAAGAAAGAAATACATGACGATTGCAAAATAATGATATAAACATATCGTATAGAATTTTCTCATCTTACCATCTTCCGCTGATAGTCTTAATCGGCGAATTAAATACAAACCAATTTTGAAACAGCAGCATTAAGCCGTATTCGGTTTCAAAGAACTATACTCGTTTCAAAACTCTGCACTGCTTGTGCTAAATACTTGTTGAAGCAATTCTCCAATGGAATGGCTAAAACATCTCTACTTGATTTTAGACAAAATATGAAATCTTATAGAATTTATTTTCCGTTCTAGGAGAATGTTCAAAAGCTGCGGCCTTACCGCTGAGGTTCCTTTCCGAATATTAAGTCGATTCGCGTTTTGATTTCGGAAGGAGTTCTACATCAACCGTTTTGAAATTTAGAATCCATCTTTGAGTTACATGAAGATCTCTCTTCATTGACAACATTAAATTAAATTCGCATTGAAACGCTTTGGATGCGTATCGATCCGTATGTGATACCGATGCGAATGCTTTAATTCAGTTTGATTGTATTGACCATTGAGTCTGCCACATTCATGATCCTTTGACTAGCATCACCGCGTATAACTTTTGAAGCAAAATTGGGGTACTTAAACTTATATCTAGGATCAAAGACAACTCCATAAACACCGTATTGTTCTTAACAACTAGCGTTAGTAATCTTGTCTGAGTTGTTGAAACAAGGATGTCATAACAGTTTGTGTGCAGAAAGAAGGGGAAGATGTAATGAAATTACCAATAGAAAATGTTAAAGTAGACTAAAAGCTAAAAACAAACCTAGAGCTTGACGAAGATCTTTGATCTTTTGATCATCGTTATTAGAGTGCATCGAGGCGCATTTTTTTCTTAAAGCTTTTGAAATAACTTCTGATAAGCCCCAGCATCACCATAGATTTAGCCTATTGAAAGCTTTTCGATGTAACTCTTGTTTGGCATCAGTATGCTTCGAATTATTGGTCTTGACATGAGACAAACCCCGCTGCTACGCTCCAATTTTCTCGAGAAACGCGTTCTTAGAAACAATTTACCTCCTTTGGGGAAGATAGATCTGCGCATTGTTTTCAGTTGAGTAAGTTGCTCTTTTTTGAAATACTTCTTTTTAACAATTAGTTATTAATATAAACAACAGCATCTAACATCACAGTATTTATTTTTCTGACATACTCACTCGATTTATATTTGTTCCAGGTAATCTAAAGCTCATTATTTGAAGATGTATTATCCGGTCGGCTTGTCGAAATTTATCGAGCCACATCCGTTTCAACAAGTCTCAATGACCGCCGGCCTCGTTTCCCTCTTATGGCTTTCGATCAGAAGCAAAATTCAAAGATTTTTTCTTAAGTTTCCAACTATCGTGATATAATGAAGTCGAAAATCAAATTCGAATTGAAGTCCATACATTCGGTAGTTAAGCCTTGACACCGATCTTTAAGCATATTTTTCCACTTTCGAGTTTTTCCTTTTCATCTGATCTAAAATAATGTCAGCGGCCCGGCGGTATCTCTGAGAAGGTTAAAATCTAGGCTCTGTCTTTATGAAACTCACAAATTCTTCTCCTTTAAACAAAATTAAATGGCAACTCATCGACAATATGCATATTAGATAAAAGAATCCACAAGTTTCTTAATATAAAGGCCCTTTAGTCTTTATGCATTTATTGAACTCGATCCGTGGCTTTATTTCGCATATAATATTAATTTCGGTTAGTTATTATGCTATTTTCGATAATTTTCTTATTTCCTTAGGTTGATGGACATCTTTTTATCTGATTCTTTATAATTTTGAGAATTAAACTACGTAAAAGTATTCGAACAAATGCAGAGCAATAAGCTCTTTTACCCCGGAATTTTGTCAAAGTGAAGCCCACAAAGTTGAATAATTTACTGTCAGTCCTTGGGTTCAGGTACTAGGTAGGATAGTCACAGCTTTGTATTCTGGGAGGTTCGAGGAGAAGGTTTGTAATTAGCGGGGCGTTTAGAAGTTTGATACTAGTTAAAGATTGGGTCTTTGCTTGTGTTTACGAGGAAGGTTCGAAGGGTTTTTATAATTAGTAGGGACGTTTAGCGGAAGGACTTCTGATGACTCGGAGGGCATCTTCCGAGGTTTACTCAATGCTGACTCATGGTCCCGATAATCGAGTCATGGTTTAATTACTGATGTGAGGAATCGTCCAGGATGGTTATTACATTAACTCTAGAGTAGAACACAAATAAACAAATATATACTAAAACAAGCTATTGTAATCAACTACTGTCTAAAATGATACTAGGTTATTGTCTAAAATCAATTACTGCCTAATTTTCAAATATAAAAAACCAAAATCAACAAACATAACTAATCAAATCCAACAAACAAACACAATTTTCAGTTTACTAACCAAAAGAAATCGAAATTACGTTTGTGGTCAGTAAAGATAATGACGATGGTGCAATTGGTGACAATGTTGCAGATTTGGTCGGTAATTGTCTTTTTTTATCGCATTTAGTCCCTAAAATATTAATTCCGTTAACAAGTAACGTTTTATAACGTTTTGGGGTCAATTTTGGGGTGATAATATAATTTTGAAGACCTTTTGGGGTTAAAATATAATTATGAATACTTTTGAACTTTTTTTTGATGTTTTCCTCCAAATATCATGAAACTCCAACTTTTCCCACAAATTTCATTAACACATCGGAAGTTTACAAGAAGGTGGATTCTTTGCTACATGTTAATTTATTTTTGACATCATTACACCCATTCTTAGATGGTGGTTTCCTACTTCAGAGTACTGTGCATCTCAAGATCCTTTGAGCAGTTCAGTTTCCATTCTTGACAATTCAATATATCTTCACGAAATGTATCAAGTTGGGTATACAAAGTTATACTTCGGAGCTGGACAGGTGAAGTTTATGTGATGTGATTAATTTATTATCCTATATTTATTTTCTCTTGTTATGACTCCCCAACTCCTCATTTTATCACACATACAACATTATAAAATCCATACATTCATTTACTTTCATTTTGTGGAGTTTGCCTTCTTAAATATTTCTGTCCTTTAACCCTCCTTTTGCACCTACTCGATTACAAATTGCTTAGCAGTTAATGTATTGACAGCCGTGGTTATCAATGGAATGTAATCAGATTAGTATGGGTATATATATTGCTCTTTTTTCTTGGCCGAATTCATCAATTGTTGATTTATCTTTGAACATCGCAGATTGGAGCACTGGAAGGAATGAGAGGCTTATTTTTTACAAGGCACTCACCGGAGACCACCAGAAGTGCTGGGTAGTAAATGCGATCACTTCAATGAGCTCAAGGGAGGAGTGATAGCATTGCAATCAAGTAAAGATATATTTGTTCCTTATTTATTCTTTACCTAAACAATAATTGTTACAATCGAAATTCTGTTTTTTATACTAAGCTTTTCAACACTCTCTGAATGCTTTTAGCTTTTGATCTTATGGTGAATTTCTCCATGATATGTTTTAGAGATGTTTGTACTATAGTTCTACTAAATGATTTATTTTGCAGTTGATAAGGGTGAATGCTTGAAGGCATTTCCAACACTTTACAAAAGTTGAAGGAGCAGGATGCTCGTGATAAACTTGACCAACAGCTTAGAGGTGTGGTTGCAAATACAATCTGGTAAGTTCTGTTAAACATACTTCATATGTTTTGGTTTAGATAATCACAATACATCTAATTTCTTCTAGGTATCGAGGGCTGGTTGGCCATATGTGGCAATTGTCTTGGTAGATTGCATAGTTCCAAAGAATCAAAAACAAAAGCTGAAGAACAGGATGATCCACAATAAACTTGTTCAACACATCAGTGCTGTGGTTACCATCTAATCTAGTAAGATGTATTGTTTTTATTTCATAAGGGGTTTTGGTTTAGATGATGCTTAAAATCTAATTCCCCAAATTTATCTGAGGCTGGTTGGGAGGCAGAAACCATTTTACATTAGTGCAGAGTTCAAAAACTTAGGAGGCAAAGTTGAAGAAGCAGGATGCTCTTAATAAACAACCAGCAGCTCAGGCTGCCGTGCAAATACAATCTGGTAACTTGTGTTATTCCGTCATGCGGTTTTTGGTTTCCCAGAGGGATCCTATTATGAATTCTTCCAGGTATCTCTGAGGGCTGTTTTGGCAAGAAATCAGCTCAGTGGGTGCAAGTTCAAGAAGGTTGAATTTAACATGAGACCGGTTGGGGGAATTCAGAAGTAGAGGTGGTTTCTCTTGAGGAAAACAATTTTGAATAAAGATTCTGGCATTATGGCAAAAACTAGTCTGGAGACGGACGGTGTAGCTACAATAAAAAGGTAATTTCGCTTTACATTTGTATATGGAACAGAAATAAATGGATCAAGTTTGGTCATACTCATTACATGCTTATTTTAGATGAAGAAGCACTTGAACCACCAACCTATATATATCCATATATTGGGCTGATAGAAAATAATAAGAGCAGGCGACTATAAGCATTGTAGCAGAATTTTTGTCATTCGTCAAAAACACCTTTTCCTGTTATATATTTCTAATTTTGTTGAGTGAGTTTGGAGTAATCCTTTTCAGATGGGAAGTGAAGTTTCAGAACTCAATAATTAGTTATGGGACAGTATCTTTCTAATTTTGAACAACTCAGTTGTTCACACAAGCCTCATTTGACAGTTAGCCGTTGAGGGCAGGAAGAGTTCGGGTTTCCATGATATTTGGAGGAAAACATCAAAAAAAAAGTCAAAGTATTCATAATTACATTTTAACCCCAAAAGGTTTCAAAAATTATATTATCACCCCAAAATTGACCCCAAAAGCGTTTATAAAACATTACTTATTGGATTAACATTTTAGGGATAAATCGATAAAAAGACAATTCTTTGGGACTAAATCTGCCCAGCGATTAATAGAAACTACTTAGTCACCAAAATCCTTGCTTGTCAATCATGACTTCACGGGAGACCTTGAGATCACGATTTCCTCAAATCAACAAACAAACATATACTAAACCCAAAATCAAGAAATAGCACAATTTCGGGTTTTTAAGCATACCTGCTTCAAACATATGCTTCAAAATAAATCTAGAAATACTTAAAAACATAACTGGATTGTAATCAAATATTAGAAAAAATTAAAACATTCCAAATTAAACAAATAATAAACTTAAACATTGAAATTAAACAAATAAATAAACTTAAAACAAATAATAACGTTAGAAAATAACTAAAATTAATAAACAAGTTTGAAATAATAACTAAAAAATAATAAAAACTAAATTACGGAAATGAAAAAAAATTAAGATAATAAACTACAAATTAAACATAATCAAACATTAGAAATAATCAACTAAAATTAAACATAATCAAATATTAGAAATAATAACTAAAATTAAACAAATAATCAAAAAAAAATTGAATTTCCAAATGAAAATATAAAATATAACAAGTTGAGACTTGAGAATTAAAGGGTTTTGAGACTTTTTGAAGTTTAATTTTGAAGTCTTCTTGGTTGAGAATGGGGGCACTTAGTCTTGGGGATGACTGACTCAGGGTTTACTTTTGTGGTTTAGATTTAGAATATTAGTTAATTTTTTTTTTTTTTTAATATAAATATTCATAGGATCGGATCGGTTATAATCTGGGTTTGGCCGGAATAAATACTTAGGATCAGGTTCGAATTTTAAACGGTGGCCCAAAAAACCAGTCGGTCAGGCGGGTTTTTTTTTGTCAACAGTAGGTTCGGATGAAGCAAATCTACGGATCAGGTAATTTAATCGAAACTAACACAACAGTAAGTTCAGATATAATATGTTCTTAGGGTGGTGATGGTCTTCTAGTAGAGTTCAAATTATTACTCCGTAGTACGTGAGATAATTAATTTCCCCCTCAAATTTATTAGTAATATTTAATAATCCTAGTAGAATTCAAGCAAGATAGATTTTATCCATAATTATTATCCTAGCTAGATGATGACAGAAGTTTTAACATATACTGTGTACTTCTGCTGATAGTCTTCTAGTAGAAGACTTCAGATAACTAGTACGTGGAATAACCAACTCCCCCCTCAAGTTATATGTATCTTGATTCATGCAAACAAGTCTCAACATCATACAATTGTGAACTTAAGATCCAGTGTATTATGCCCTTTTGTACTTCGAATTTATCAAGGAAAATTAAAAACAAACTTGACAATCTCGGAATTCCTCGACCATGGCTGATGCCAATAGGATCATATCATTGGAGAGTTTGTTACCATCGTCACCGAGGTCTAGCAGGCACCAGTTCTTGAATACGAGATACGTTCAGGTGAAATCCCTCTGAACTACGACATTGAGTTAAGGGTGGAGGGGCAGAAATTAATTGAACGATAGGGTGATGATCGACAGAATCCACTTGAGTCTGTTTTTGAGTACATTGGTGGGAATATGGTTCGAAGAGTGACCCAATGGATTGATAAATATTTTGGAGCGTTATTTGAGTTGCCAAAATATAATGATGATGCTGCATATCACAATATTCATTCACGCGAGACATGAAAGTGGGAGCAAAAAAGTTAAAACCCTCAAACTAAGGATCTTTGTGTTAATAACCGCTTCGTTGAAAGAAAAAAAAATTTAAAATTTTTCGATTAAAATGGGGTGGGACACGGTGATAAGTATAAATAATTTCGATAATAATATTATTTTGTGATTATTTGGGCAGTGGCCATTTTAAGTGAGGCCCTTGTAGTATTTGACTTTAAACCGGTTCCGTTCCGTGGCTCCATTTTAGCGTTCCGTTCAAATTCCTTTAATTTCCGACAATTGGCAAATTTGGTCCGGCGTCAAAATGGCGTTAAAGAACACTAACTCCGTAGAATTATTTTTAGTCAAATAACCCCCGCTTCTACATTGCTCACATGTGTGTGAAATGACTATTTTGCCCCCACCAGTATTCTGCGAGGGAGTGTAGTATTAGTTAGGAAGTTTCAACTATTTTGACTACAAACCCTCCCGAATTAGTGTTTTGCGGCTATTTACAACGTCGGGAGAATAAACGCAATTGTCGGAAGATGGAAGTGATGGAAATGGGCTGATTAAAAATTAGTGATGGAATAAACTTTAAATAGTTCGGTGATGGTTATCTTATATACCATTCTAATTTAGTAGTAATATCAGGGGATAATTAAGATTTAAGTTAGATCGTTAAAATTAGATTCGATAACTTCGTTCGGCGTGATTTTGGGGCCTTGAACTCTGTCGTTTTTTCATGACTTAATAGTTAAGTTATCTTTTATCTTTATCGACCACAATCCACAAAAATATCTTAACCCCAAATGCTTAATTCTTAAAATGGCGAGGATCCACTTATGAGCAAAACCAAGATTTTCTCTTAGATTCTTCACTTTGTTGCTAATAAACATCCTCGAGTTGATTATTTAAGGCTGACATATGCTTTCCACTGATTTTGGGGTAGAAAGTAGAGAGTTTTGGTTGATTTTAAGGTTGACTTTTAGTGACTTTTTGGCCAACTTGATTTTTATGATGAATCTTAGTTTTGTGGGTTCTATGATGTATATAAGTGATGAATTCATGATTTCCCAGAAGTTGTTGAGGGCGTTGTAATTCGAGTTGACTTTTAGGTTTTTAGTTGACTTTTCCAAGTGATATTTTTCTGAGACCTTAAATGTGTAGGAAGTTAGATTGGGGCCTTATTGTAGCTATTGTGATATTAAATTGGTGATTTAAAATTGATTAAAGGGAGTTAGGTTGAAAAAGTGTTAATTCCAAGTTGAGTTGTAATTGATATTTTGGAGTATAGGTTGTTAATTGAGGGACTCTTGATTAACTAGAATGACTATAAGTTGATTTGTAAATGTTAAAGTAATAGGGAATTGATTTTAGTGGGGGATCGATTTGAGATTTGCCTCCAGAGTAAGTTATAATTCGATAGTTTACCCGTCGTGTTAGACCGTTTAGAAATCGTTCGATTAGAGTTGGTAATGTTTGACCTAGAGCGTAATTCTTGGTATTAGTTCCACAGTATACTTCTGGGTGTTGTTGGGCATGACGCGGAAGGGGAGCACGTTCATGATCGCGTTCTTACGTCGAGGACTTTTGTGATAGCTGGTAAATTGAGTACTTAAGCTCACGGTGGATATGTTATTCTGAATGTTATCACGAGAGCTGATTGTAGCCGGAAATATTGTATGTGTTATTCCGGAATGTTGTATGTATTTTTGCTTGTGTGTGAGAATGCGTATATGTTATTCTTGAAATTATATGAGCCATGATGTACATATATGATTGTATTATGTGGCATCGAAGACTTACCTTGAGGGTAAGTGGTAAGCTTGGCTCTCGAGGCTACGTGTTTTCCGATCCTATGACCTTAGGCATTGTGATTGATTGGCATCGGCATTTTACGTATTTCTAGCTGGCAGCGTTTATGATTAGTATATTGATTGAGGCCGTTTTTATCTGTTTGCATTACTATTGTTGAATGTTGAGTAGTTGGTTGTTGTAGGGGTGATGGCTAGAGTTATACGTGTCTTTGAGGTGACTTGAGTATTAGGATATTACTAGAGTGGGAGGTCATGGGATTTAGGTGGCTCTTTAAGAGCGTTGCTTATCAGCCCGAACATACCTCGGTATAAGAGCGTTGCTTATATCGACTTTATACCTCGGTATAAGGCGTTGTTTATCACGACTTTTATGCTTGATTATAAGAGCGTTGGTTCTCGAACTTTTATACTTGAGCTTTATCTTGGTATAAGAGCGTTGTTTATCGACTTTATATAGGCGTTAGTTCATAAAACTTTTATACTTGATTATAAAGCGTTGTAGATTATTGGGTTGAGCTTGTAAATCGAGAATTAGAATAATCAGGATGATGTCACAGTTGATGAGTGATTGTTGACTAGAGTATAGTTTTGTTGGGTCTGCAATTTCATGTGGTTTGGTGTGATTTTATTCGGGTGAGTTGTATTCATTATTGATACCACATGTTCATAGTATGCCAAAATTATGGAATTTTCTTGAAAGTATAAATAAGCTTTGGCTAGGTAGTCGGTTATATATCTATATATATCTGGCGTGTTGCTTTCCTATGTTAATTTGTTTATTAATAAGTGGCGTATGGGTTAAGTTTCACCCCGATTCATTTAAGTTTAAGTGAAAAGCTTAGATTAGTTGAGCCATTTGTTGGAGGTTGTTCAGTGGGTAGGTGAGCGTCGAATTGGAGGATCCTCGCGGTCGATTTGATGTGTAATAGGTATTGTTTTTTGATTGTTATGCTATTTTGAAACTTTAGCCAATAAAGCGGTATTTTTGTATTACGATTCACGATTATTTATTCTCCATTGTAGCCTTACATAGGCATTCTTGTCTTTTTTAAAGGATATAATTTATTGTATATATATCTGGGCAATTTGGATTGTGAGATTTAAAAAAGCTGTTTTGAGAAAGTTTAATTGTAATCAATTGTTGTTTTGAATGAGCAGAGTTGCGTTTCTAAAGCGAATTAGATCAATCGGTATGGTAGGCTGCGGGTGTTCGGATTATAATAATTCTCACCTCAGGGCGACCGACACAGGGAGGGTCGTTCTAACTTTGTTACCCGTGTTCTTGAGTTACCCATTAGAATAGGTAAAATCGATAGTTCTTAAGCTAAACCCGATTTCACCGGCGGCTGCGAGGAAAAGGCGATTGTTTATAGGAGGGTCAGACCCATTCTGATGAAAGACCAACAGTCTACTAGCTCTTTACTCTTTGCACCCGGTGGTTGGGCTGTACCTCGAGGCAAAATAGGGGAACATATAGTAATAATAAGTATTGTATTAACTTAACAAATTTTGTAGTTTTAATTGGCAAATTAGTCTCTCTTTATTTCATTTCATGAATATTGTTTAATTCGATTTCCAAAGATGAACCTTAACAAATTTTATAGCCTCAATTGACGAATAAAATTTTGAAACAAACTTTGTATGTATAATTGGTTGAAACTTTCTTCACAGTGCTCAAAGATCATTATCGATAGTGTAGGTGGATCCTTTTTTTCTTATTGTCTTAAAAGTTGAATTTCATAATATAGTATATTTTGAATTGAAAAGACGATCTTTGGTAAAAATATATAATAATCCTCTTCCCTACAGTCCGCCTTGTGACACAAAGATTGCTTATTTGGACGAGTGAATAGAGTTAATTAAATGAGAATTTAAAATTAAATCTAAAAGCGAGTAAGTAGGAGGGGCACTGAGGTTGCAGGGGTGAGGTAAGAATGGATTATGAAGAGGATTGTTTTCATAGAATCCACTCTTATCAAAATTGATTATTTCCTCGAAAACTTTAGGTGCCACAATTATAGAAAGTTTGGATGCCAAAATTGCGAGAAAATTGGGAAAATAGCACTCGTTTGACCAGTTTTTTAATTTTTAGCACATAATTAATATTCTTTATCTAAATAGCGGCGCTTTTCATACAAAGAAATCTACCATCTAGCCGCACCGCTTTCTTCCACTAAATGGCCGCCCAACCGCTTTATTACCACCCCTCTTACCGCTTCATACCGCTACCCGCCCAAAGTAAGCTCTTATTTTACTCTTGTACCCGCTACCTATAACAGCTCGCTACCCTTCCTTTGCCCTTATGAATTCCCCTTCCCGCCGCATTGAAATCCGACCTCCCAGCACTTTTTACCCCAATGGCCCCAACCATTTAAATACCAAATCGTCTACTGACGCTTCCCCAGTACCATTTTAATCGCGACCTAATTCCCTTCCCAAGCCGTCGGCCCATCTCAAAATTCTGCAGTTTTACAGTTGCAGTGGGGGTGGGGTAGGTTTTAATTTGTTTTTTATTGGGAATGGGGAGGTTAATGTAGTAGTTGTTGGGCGGTGGGATGGGGTGGGATTGGAGGGGGTGGTAGCGGTTGGTAATTGAGGTGGGGAGGTGGTGGGTGCCAGTTGTGGTGAGTGCGATTTCGAGAAAGAAGATGTTGAAAAAGGGTGAAGAGGCTAAGGGAGGAGAAAGGGTTGGGGGAGTATTTAGGTACTTTTGTATGAGAAAAAGTGCTATTTCGTAAAAATAATAATTATGTCTTTATTTAAAATGTTCACAAATAGATTCGAGGCGGATAAATGAAATTCAACCTAAAAATTTCATATATAGTACTCAAGTAGTATCAACAGTCATTGCGAAATATAAACTTCAGTAGTAAATAATTAAGTGTTAAATCTTAGCCTTGCCTTCTTCTCTTTATTCAATGTATTTGAAACATAAGGGAAGCGAATATTATATTAAATTGGTTAAAAGAAAATGCTTAATTGAATGCATTCTTTATTAACTCGTGTTATATGCCATGACAAGTACTTCGATAAGGCGGTAGTATCACACTTTTAGTACGTAGTGCCCGCCAAATTAACGTTTCCGTGTACACCTGTATAAACGCGGGATGAACACCCCCCCCCCCCATTTCAAAACCCTAATTGATCCAACACACTCTGCTTCTCCCCCAAATTAACAATCTCGCGCACACTCGACTTTGTACACTTGATAGATTTTGTTTTCCGGCTAAGAAATGGACGGCGGAGATCAACTGAGTGAAATTCCAATCGAAATTCGAAGGCTTAGTGGCGAATCGATTTCTGTATCGATTTTACCTAACAAAACAATTCAAGATCTCAAATTTTTACTCACGAAAACAAGTTTTAAGTCGGTTTCTTCGTCCTCTAGTTTTCATCTATACTTTAAGGTAAAGAATTGTTTGATTATTTGGGTATTTGATTTAATTATAGAGTGTTGTTTATAATTTATTTCATAAAAATTGTATAGTTTTGAATTTTTAGTGTTCGCTTTTTATTTTTTGAACTTTAAGTATTTTTGTATGAAATATATCAAATGATAGCATTTACAAGTAGAGTAGATACTAGTCTCGGACACACAAATAATATTTTGTCAAGCGGAAAAATAGGTGACCACTTGCGTCTAACATTTAACCACAAACTGACATGTGTATCCGTGTTAGTAATTGTGAAATGCCATTTACAACCTACTTTATTGGACACATGATAAATTTTATTCAAATTGAAGTTTTGTTTGTTAATTTGGAACAATAAATTTTTTAATTTGACAATTAAAAAGCAAACTAGATATTTTTTATTTTTTTTGAGATGGAGGTAGTAAATTTTATTGGATTTGTTGTTACGGAATATAGTCAATCATCTTGTTATAAGTTCATAATCTAGACATTGGATTTTGGGTGAACTGCACTAATTGTTAGCTTCTAACCGTTCTCAATTAAAAAATAATAATTTTCGAATTATTAGAAAGAATCAAGCTTTATGGTCTTATAGTTTAGAATCATGTGAAGTAAAAATTGAGTCTTTTTAGTGTAATTTTAACATTAAATGTCATTCTTGTCAAGCTAATGATGTATTAAAATTTCCAATTTTGGACCTATAATTTAGAGATGACTTGAATTAAGTTTTGTACTCGTTGTTCTTTCTAGGTTCTGTAGGATTATTATTTGAATGAGGGTAAGTCTAAATGTGTTATTGATTTTTTTTTAATTAAATTCAATCAGGGTGGAAAATTGGACTTGCAGAGAAAGATAAGCGAGTGCTCAGTAGGTCCTGGAGACTTCATAGTTTTTGTTCCTATGTCTAAGAAAGATCACCAACAGATGCAAAAGACTGACGGACCCATGAGCCCTTCATTAGCGGATTCCGACAAATCGGCTTTAAAATTAGCCGAGTCTTCATATTCCAGCCTGATGAAGTATTTATCGACTCCACGCGAGGTCACTGATAAGAGTAATCAATCCAATAATGAGAGTGAGAATACTAAATTTGATGAAGGAAAAGTGCCAAAAGGGAGAACCAATGATAAACCTTCTGTTGGTGAGAATGGATACAGTGACAACAAATATGAAGGATATCCTACCGAAGTGTTGAGTTTACTACAGTCTGCTTGTAAGCCTGACTTTGATGAACAGGCTTGCAAAATAGTTTCTCGGGTTGTTGGGTCTGTAAATTGCTTAAGGTATCCGTCATCTGGAAACTGCATAGTGAATGAAGCTAGTTGGCAAAAGAATGAGTGCACAAGTCTTGATAGTTCTTGCAGTTGTCCTGTGTGGTTGAAGGACATACTGAAAACATTCACATTCTTAAACATATATCACTCATTTCTTCAAGTACAGGGCAAAAACATCAGCTTGGAAGTTCTAGGAAGAGTGCTAACTAAACTTTCTGAATTTGGTTTCCATGCCGATATTCCAGACATAGTCCAACTTCCTGTTCTTTGCCCTAAGGTAAGAGATCACATTGTTCCAAGATCTCAATTTATTTACTCTTACAAAAAACACATTGCTGTGCCATGAGCCCAATGTTCCATTTTGTTATGTGGTAACATGCGTGACGATCATCAGCAGTGTCATGAGTTTTATTCGGTCACAACTCACATAGTTCATGTGTTTTTCCCCCTTTCAGGTAGTTCAAATCATTGGAAGGGAAACAGATGCTTCAGAAGGATGTAGTGCAATAACCATTTTTAAAGAGTGTACTAAACAGGATAATGAATGTGAAGGTACTTCATTTCTGTTGATCTTGAATATTAGCTGAGATTCTGCAAATATGTTTTGTTATTAATTAAATTGGCATTTTGTGTTTTTTATTTATAGCTAACAAGTGGCCACTGGTTCCAAAGGTTGTGACAGCAATGAAGAAGAGGGAAGTTTCCTTCAGAATTGCTCTTTCAAGAGCAGTTTTGTTTTACTTGGTATGTTGAATTTTGTTTTTCTTTTCTGGCCTCTTTTGGTTTGGCTGGGGTTCTGATGATCTTATTGTCCAAGTAGGAATATGAATTTTGTATTACCTTTTGTGGCAGTCTTATATGATCCAAACTGCATGATTAACAATGCCTGTCACAGTTTGGCATTCTGCCCATAATTAGTTAACAAATTTCTTTCTGACAACCTTCTTCCTCTAAAAATATCCCTTATATTGATAATAATAAAAATAATCACGTTCTGCAGTGCAAAAACGGAACTGAGATCGGGAAGGTTTTCTCCTTGGAGGGTCTACTTAACTTTGCTGAGGAAACGTGTGAAACGGGATCAAATAAAGCAAGGAAAAGAATCTCTGCTGAAGGAAGCTCCACTTCAGATTCTGATTTAGTTGAGAGAGAGTGTCGTGTAAGTTTTTGAGCGTTTCTGTTAATTTGTGGCATCCATTGATTATTTTCACTGTTATTTTGTAATAAAGGGAAATAATTACACACAGTGATGCGATTTTGCTACAAGGTATGGGTCTGTAATATTAAGTTTTCCAGTTTTGAAACTCAGGTACAAGCTCCATATATTTGCATGAGAAAGGCATTACCTTCCTTGTAGAAACAATTGGGAGTCTGTAAATTATGTGGAATTCCGAATGAAGTTCAAGTTGTTTGTAGTTTTATCTTGGTCCCTTTTGGAAGTAGAGACTAGCTACAACTGCTAGTTTGTTTGTATATAGACAGATACATATACATGGCTATATTATGTTTATGTTGCTGACGAGAGACCAAGGAGAAACATATAATGCCTGCTCATAGAAGTATATCAATAGAAGAATGCCTTCTGTGCTATGCATTCTTGTTTGACGTTTTATTTCCTTTACAGGATACTACTCCATTTCAACCGATGGAAATGCTGGAACACTTAAAAAAAGGCTTTGGATCTCAGGGACAGGTTTCATCTTCTCAGTGCAC
Source organism: Lithospermum erythrorhizon (assembly GCA_019722365.1). Taxonomy (NCBI): domain Eukaryota; kingdom Viridiplantae; phylum Streptophyta; class Magnoliopsida; order Boraginales; family Boraginaceae; genus Lithospermum; species Lithospermum erythrorhizon. The sequence continues at coordinate 99,971 of JADFUC010000723.1, read as the reverse complement.
CCACTTTCTGCATGCTACTTATTTCTCTTGTGCATGTTCCTCAAGGGTTATTTTGGAGACTACACTAACTGTTATATTGCCAGGATTTAATGTGCAACTGTAAAATTCCATTGCTTATTAGTTCAATAAATTCTTAAGCACCACTTTGAGTGCAGAATGTTCCATTGGATATGTGAAAACCATATAATCTGGTTAGACTAAGCTAAGTGCTGAAAATCATGTGCAGGTGGTTCATGTAGAAGATATCAGTGCTCGGGTGGCCACATATGTTGATATCCCAAGTGAACTTTCAGGGAAAACTATGGCTGCGCTGGTGAATCTCGGAATTTATAGATTGTATAGCCACCAGGTATGCATTCTTTTTTGTATTGTTATTTCTTGAAATATAGAATCAGTGAAATTTTTATCAGAAGAGAGTGATCTGCAGGCCGAGGCAATCCAAGCATCACTAGCAAGAAAGAATGTCATAGTGGCAACCCTAACATCTAGTGGGAAGTCTCTCTGTTACAATGTCCCAGTATTGGAAGTTCTGTTAAGTGATTCATCAGCGTGTGCGCTTTACCTCTTCCCAACAAAGGTAAGTGGTCTTAGACATTTGGATATTTCTTTCATCTATTTGATTTGTTGAATAGATGGTTTTGATTTTTCTTACCTGCCACTTTTTCATCATTATCAACTCTTGCAGGCCTTGGCTCAAGATCAGCTAAGAGCATTCTTATCGTTGACCAATGGAATTATCGATTCCTCAAGTATTGGTGTATATGATGGAGATACCTCTGAAGAGAATAGGATATGGTTACGCGATAATGCTAGAGTGGTATTTCAGCTCATCTAGAAATTCTTGCAAATTTCTTATTTTATTTTTTCTCTCTCCCATTTCTCTCACCTTGTTTCTCAATTTGCAGCTAATTACAAATCCAGACATGCTACATGTATCCATTCTGCCATTCCATAAAAGATTCAGTCGGATTTTATCTAACCTTAGGTTGTCGACCAATCTTTTTTTCTATAAACGGATCATCAAAATTATGTTCTTGATTTTTTCTTTGCTTTTAAAATGGGTGCTCCATATAGTGAAGGTTTTCCCTCGTTCTTGTTAGGTTTATAGTCATTGATGAGGCTCATACATATAAGGGGGCATTTGGATGTCACACTTCTCTTATCTTTAGAAGACTTAATCGTCTCTGCTCTCATGGTATCGTCTTCATATGATTTCTGGATCAAGTAGCTGAATTGCAGTAGCATTTAATTATGCAAACTATTCTTTTTTGAAAGGAATTAACTTAACCAGTTTTCTTGCAGTGTATGGTAGTGAACCTTCTTTCATATTTTGCACTGCCACTTCTGCTAACCCTGGTGAACATGCTAAGGTAGTTTCCTTTTAATCTGACATTTCCTCTCTGTTTTCATGTATGGCTTGCATTTCCAGTGTGTTGTTTTAAATTATGTATGTATATATATAGGCTATATCTTTCTATATTTCCATGTATGGCTTAAAAATATATGTACCCAATGTCATTGTAATTATATCTTTCCTAGGCTAGAATAATAATGCAGTTATGACATCTTCAATTTCATTTTGCAAATTGTTTGAAACTTCGAGCAATATCTTTATATTGTAACATGTACCTGCTTCATCTAAAAGTATAGCTCTTTGTTGCCACAGGAGCTTGCAAACTTGTCAACAATCGAATTGATAAAAAATGATGGTAGCCCGTCCACTAGGAAACTTTTTGTTTTGTGGAATCCCCCTTTATTCGAAGAAGGGGAAACTGTGAGTCTCTTGTTAAGTTTTAATTAATGTTTCTATAAAATATAACAGATAGATAATTTTATCTTGCTGATTCTGGAAAGTTGTTTGCTCAGGGTGCCAAAAGATTCAAGTCTGGTATGGGGACACTCCTATCCAATCAAAAGAGTCATCGTTCTAGGTATTAATCTTTGGTTTATTCTTGCTATTATTGAAATGTATCCTTATAAATTTGTTATTGTTGTCAGACTTGACATTAGTAGATGTTGATAATTTGGTAACTTATGAAGCTCAAACAAGAGGCATTGGGGCATGTTGAATGTTGTATATATATGGCTCAAACATTTAACTGAAGAGGAAGATTGGTTGTAAAATGTATTCAGTCCCATTTCAATTTAGGGAATATTCCAAAAATACGAAAGTTAACTGATATGTGGAGGGTTGGTTGAACATAACAACAATAACATGCCCCATGCCTCTAAATAGGCTAACGCCAAAGCGGGGCTTGGAGGGTCACATTGTTTGCAGCCTTACCCTGTGATACAGGGAGGCTGTTTCCGTCGAACCAACATGGATTGCATAGGCTATCTATTACTTTCTGATAGATGAGAAGCACTGGACATGGAAGTAGGTTGGTTGAGCCAGAGAATATAAAATCTTTTAACTCCAATGGAGATGGAAATAGGTTGGTTGAACATACTGTAGAGAATGTACCTAGAGGTGATAATCTGGCTGGATGTTCCAAAGAAGCACTTTTAGAGGTATCTTGAATGTAAGGGAGTATGTTCACTCAATGATCATGCATGCTAGTTTTGCTATCAATATCTTGCATACTTAATTCTATTATGGACTGCTTGACAGCTTTGAAACAAGGTCAGTGGAGATTAGTTTTCTTGAAACTTCTTCCCCAAGACTTGCATACTTAACAATATCTTTAGTTCTTTACTGAGCCTGTTATCGCTTATTCTTTATTTCTTTAATCCTGGAAGATGATTAGATTCTCAGACAAAATATTATGTGAATGTTTTATTTGTTTTACATTGGATTTTTCTTTGTGATGCGATTTCCAATTAATTAATTAAATTAAACTTTTCTAGTTACTAACAAGGGTTATATGGTGCAGCCCCATCATGGAGATTTCATATCTTTTTGCAGAAATGGTTCAGCATGGGCTCCGATGCATAGCGTTCTGCAAAAGTCGAAAGCTCTGTGAACTTGTGCTATTCTACACGTATGTGGTAGATTTTTTGCATTATTTCTACTTACAAACTGTATTAAAAGTATATGTAGATAAATAATGAGTGAATAACATCTCAACTTTGTACCTTCTATTAGGAGAGGGATCCTTACGAAAGCGGTGCCTGAGATGGCTAACTCTGTATGTTCTTATCGTGGGGGATACACAGCTCAGGTAGCCTTTCCACTTCCTTTTTTGTTTATCTAACAATATTTTTTTTTGAGTTTGTAATCAAATCATCTTTTTTTTGGTTGGGAGGGGGAAGGATATTGTGTGAAGCTAATAAAAGGTTAGCAGTTTATTGCCAGCTTAGAAGTCATAATGCAAGCTTGAAGTAAGAAAGTATAGATCTGCTGATTCTAAGTCAATTTTATTTCCAATAGACTGAATCATTTTTGATGCATCAAGTAGTTTATTGTCTATTGCTTCTGCCTTTTCACAACAATGTTCCTGCAAGCTCTTGAGATTGTAGGCAATGGTCAAGATATTTTCTGAACATCCTGGGGGAATTTTTCTATCTTCTGGTAGAAAACAACAGTTGATTGTTTAGAATATGATGACATTCATTTGACTTAAACAGGACAGGCGAAGAATTGAAAGCGAACTATTCAGCGGCAAAATTACTGGAATAGCTGCCACAAATGCTTTAGAGCTGGGTATTGATGTTGGGCACATCGATGTAACACTACATCTTGGTTTCCCCGGTACCATAGCTAGGTAAAAGCAGCATATTTTTTTTTATCATAATTCTAGAATCTTTCAGTACGATGTCTAAGATATTTTATTTCCATTTAGTCTGTGGCAGCAAGCTGGGAGATCTGGAAGGAGGGAAAAGCCATCACTTGCTATCTATGTTGCTTTTGATGGGCCTTTAGACCAATATTTCATGCAATTTCCCGAGAAACTCTTCAGGGCCTCGGTGGAGTGTTGTCATGTTGATTCCAGAAATCCCCAGGTTCGATGACTTTCTCTCGTCTTCGTCCTTGATCCTCCTGCCCAACCCTTCTCCTATCTCCGTATTTTATTTGCATTGCTTTCTTTTATAGGTGGTTGAACAGCAGTTGGTATGTGCTGCAATGGAACATCCTCTAAGTTTGATCCATGATGAGAAGCATTTTGGTCCTTGCTTGGAGAGTGCCATAATGAAACTTAAAAGTAAAGGATGCTTGAGTACAGAGATGTCTTGTGATTTTTGGAACTACATTGGACATGAGGTATCTTATATTGATAAACATTTCTTAGTACGCAGGTCACTGGTTCATAATTCCACCATGAGTGGATCACAAGGGCGGTATCTCATGTTGTAACTCGTTTCCTTTTCGTGTCATTGTACTAGAAAATGCCTTGTAGATCTGTCAGCATTCGCGCTATTGATCAGGAACGATATAAAGTAATTGATATGCAGAAGGATGAAGTAATTGAAGAGATTGAGGAAAGCCAAGCATTTTTTCAGGTTAGTTGGGACAAGCTCATGACATTATAAGATATGATATATGGGCATTTCATTAAAAGGATTAGCAATGCAATATTATATTGAAGTCCTTATCTATTTGTACTCCTTTATGGTGTATTGATCTCTCTGATTTCTTTTTGTTTTCCAATTCATGTATAGGTCTATGAAGGTGCTGTGTACATGAATCAAGGGAAAACATACCTCGTCAAGGAGTTAGATTTGTCAAGTAAACTTGCTTTTTGCCAAGAAGCTAGCTTGAAGTATTACACGAAGACTCGTGATTTTACAGATGTCCATGTCACTGGTGGTCAAATAGTATGTACTACTTTTTATCACCTTCCATCATCATGATAATTTCACTTTTGTCATCATCCATGCCTTAGAGTTTGTAGTTCACTGAAACAATGTTGCTAATATCATTTGACTTAGAAATTTTCACATAATACAATCTAGAGAACACAATGATATGCCTTTTGACTTTTTCGCATGAAGCAGTAAGGAAACAAAGTGGTGAGTATCCAATGCAAACCTGTTTGATGTACTTTCATATTTTCAGGCATATCCGACAAGAATTTCCAGCCTTCAGTGTCAACAAACGACTTCTCAACTAAATCGTTGCATAGTTACAACCAGATGGATTGGTTTCTACCGCATATCTAAAGTTGATAAGAAGCTTATTGATACTGTTGAAATGTCACTTCCAGACTACTCTTATGAATCTGAGGTGTGTACTAATGTTATACCTAATCAGCATTGCCTTTTTTAAAAAGAAAATTGGGTGGTTACCTTGCACTAGGACTTTTGTCCGTGTTCGATTGTTTCTTGTTAATGCTTATATGACATGTAGTCGTAGAAGAATATCTTCAATTAAACTTATACCATGTCAATTTCCTGTGCCCTATCCAATGGAGTAGGCTGTTTGGGTTCGAGTTCCACAATCGGTGAAGGAAAGCGTGGTAAAGAAGTATGGATCAGTGAAGGAAGATGTGGAAAAGAATGGATTTGTTAAGGAAGATGTGGAAAATAAGAATAAAACATGGCTTCAAGGTTTGCATGCTGCTCGTCATGCACTTCTTAACGTAGTCCCTCTGTAAGATCTTTTGCTTATCTTTTGAGATTGATAGATTTCATGCATTTCCTTTCCTCTTGTACAGAACTTTGTCCTGGAAGTTGGACCTACTTCTTCAACACTCTTCCTGATAGTATCTTTATAATTTGGGATGCAGGTATGTAATTTGCAGCTCATGTGATTTAGCATCAGAGTGCATCAATCCTAATGAGGTCCGCCATGTTCCTGAAAGACTTTTACTCTATGATGCACGTCCTGGGGGGACTGGTATTTCAGCACAGGTGAAATGACTTCAATTTAGTATATACTATACCTCTATCTTTAAGCTCTTTGCTAAAACTGGTATACTGGTTTAATAATAAAAAAGCCATTGTGGTAGTCACTGATTAAGCTCTCCAGATAATTGTTGGATAATTGAACATGTTTCGACATTAATACTTTCCTCCACAAGTGCATCATTTTATTTGTGCATGTGTTTTGCTCGTATCATCAAAGCTTGATTTACCTTGTGAAGCTGCTAATCAATTTTTGTAATTTTTTAAGGATGTGCATGTATGTGTATTATAGGGTACTTGGTTAAGAGCTTTTGCCATAAAAAGATGACTCTTGGAGTTGGGACTTAAATATTTATTTATTAAATAAGCTCAAGAATCTAAAGAAAGCCAGCCATTCTCTTGATTTTTGTTCAGAATCATATGTACATATATACATATTACACATATGCAAATCTAACTTTAATAGAGAGTCTTAGTGCACACAAGCCTCTATTGTAATAACATATTGATCACATAAATTACAAGAGTTGGTTCAGTATAGTTCAGGATTAATTTTGAGAGCTTGCAGGTTCAGCCCCGTTTTTCTGAGCTTCTTACTGCTGCTGTAGAACTTCTTACCACCTGCAAATGCAAGGAGGATGTTGGTTGCCCTCATTGTATCCAAGTGAGCAATAGATTTCAAGTTCATTGCCCTTTTTATTTCAACGTGGATATTATTTATAATTTTGGTATTTCCAGAACAAATCCTGCATGGAGTATAACGAGGTGTTGCACAAAGATGCTGCTATAACTATACTTAAGGTTTGAATTGCTAATATGTATACATTTCTTATTAAGTTACTTTTTTGTGCTTCCCTGTGTAATTCGACTTTTTTTTGTAGGGTGTTTTAGATGCAGAAAATTCTTGCCTCAACAAATCATCTGATGCACCTTAATGGATCTTTCCCAATTCTGTTTGTCCACCTGTTGCTGCATTGGTGTTAGCGAGCGGGCATGCTGGCTAATGAAGGAAGTATGCCTATTGAGGTTGAGAACCTTACGCTGTGGTGGGCGATGCTCTTATATTGGACTGATGGCAGAGGGAATGTGGAACAGGGAAACTACCTCTGCTTTTTTCCAAGATTTCTTCTGTGTTATTATTCGAATTGGATTCATTATATGTAATTATTATGTATATAGTACTGGAGAGTTGGTCTAGTACACTAATTATCTAACAAAGTGTAAAATTAGTAGTTTCAGAGTTTCTAACTTTCTGTGATACAATCAAATTAGTAGTTTCAGTTTTCTGTCAATTAAAATAGACAGAATTAGTAAGCTTCAATCTTTTAAAATGTAATCCAGTATGTCTCACATCATTTAACCTTACATTACCTTTACTCATTGATTCTAAAATTTGACAGTAAACGAGTCCAGTCGAGCCAATTTGGAACTAGTTCATTTATTTTAAAATCTAAATTCTATTGACTTAATAAAAATTTAGTTTAATTAATCAATGAATAAACATTCAACTTGAAAAGCAAAACAATAATTTATAATAGAGTTAATAAAAGAAATATTCATATAATAATTAAAATTTGAAACCATAAAAAATTGTAACAAAATTTTCATATAAAAAAAATATAAACGTAATAATTTGGTAAGGCCTGCTGTAAGCTAATGAGCATGGAAGCACACTCCAGCACTTTCTGTCGATTTAAATGTCGAGCCAGAGGCAGTGCCGATTCGCGTCGAAATGAAGCGAATAAATGCGTTTTAGCTGTTAAAGCTGAGACTCCATGTAATAGAAACACATAATATAAACTGTAAGATGTATAAATTGATAAAATAGGTGAGCTACCTAACAATTTTTCTTGATTTGGGTAAAAAAACACCTAACATAGTCCCCATCTGACATGACAGTGACACGTTGATTTGTTGATTTTGTTGTAGTAGTAGATCATTACGTACGTAGTTGTTGCAAGTTGCAACCCCTCCACTGATAAACCCATCACTTGAATTAGCTCTATATTGTTTTGGAAGATGGGTTGGGTAGTAGCGTTGCACGGTGGTGCTGGAGATATTCCAAGAACGCTGCCGCAAGACCGCCGTGAGATACGTGAAACTGCCCTCCGCCACTGTTTGGAAATTGCTGTTTCTGCTCTCAAAGAACACAAATCTGCCTTGGATGTTGTTGAACTTGTGGTAATACTATTAATATTATTAATTTGGAACATGTTAAGATTGCCACTTTTTACTGTTTTGTTTATTGAATTTTTATCCCAAAGTATCAATACATGCAAAGATAGTCGCAATTAGTCACAAATGTACGTAGAAAAGACATAGATAGACTCAAGAAGAGAATATGTAGATTGCCCTTCACCTCTTTTTAAGCTCCCACTTCACTCACTGGCTTGTTGTGCATGTTTAGTTTTAGTTCCATTGAAGCTCTTACATTGGTTTATTTGATTATTGGATTCTTTTGCCTGAAATTGGTTTATGTTTCTGCTGTTCTAAAAGATTGAGTTTTTGAAAGTTTAGTCCTATTTTCACATTCTTTATAGTTATTAGAAATAAATCAAAATGGCTCATTACACTGCCTACGCTTCTTGTCTATTGTGAAGTAGTAGATGGTATTTGCACTTTACTCTTGGGTTAATTAGGAAACAGCCTCTCTGTTATCATAGAGGTAAGACTTGCATACTATATGCGACCCACTATCTTAGATGAGGAAGGCCTTTTAGCGTTAGGCATTGATGTTGTATAGTTATTAGGAAAACCTAGAGGGCTTGCACGATCCTTTAAATTGCATCTTTTAAGATATTAAACTGTGAAGTTTGCAAAGGTCTTCAGTGAGGTTCCATGCCTGATTTGTGGGTATTTAGATTTCGAAACATAACGTACGTGGATGTCTTTCATGTGAGGTTAAGGTGTTGAGCTAATTTAACTCATATTAAATGAACAAAATTGTTTGGTATCTAACAAGTTCTGTTTTGAAGAATTTTAATACATACTTTTTATGGCCTGTTTACTTCATACTTATGTAGGTGCGTGAACTGGAGAACCATCCATACTTCAATGCTGGCAGAGGTTCCGTTCTTACTAGCAGTGGAACTGTTGAAATGGAAGCTTGTATCATGGATGGAAATACAAAGAAATGTGGAGCTGTTTCTGGTCTGAAAACAGTGGTTAATGCCATATCTCTGGCAAGACTAGTCATGGAGAAGACTCCTCACATATACCTCGCATTTGATGGAGCAGAAGAATTCGCGAGGGAACAGGTTTTTGACATTAGGATTTTTTTGTGCTCTTCTTTTATTCTCATATTTGTAGTCAGCCTAATCTTTTTCTAGTTCTTCATGACCATTTATATTGCTTTTGCTAGTTATGCTGCATAGAATGCTTTTCTCTAAACGTCATGGTTTGCTTGCTGTGAAGTCCATTAAGAAAATTTCATTCATTTTGTTGGCATAAGATGCATAATACTCTGAGCCTCTTGCTTTACTGTTATTACTTCTTCCATAATGCAAGAAACTTGACAATCTTTATTTTTATATACTTACTCCGACACCATTCTGCTGTTGATAATATAGTCGGAACTGTATTGCACTGATGTCTGGATGTGTACTAATCTGATTGTTCAATATCCATATGGCAGGGTGTTGAAACTGTAGATCCAAGCCACTTTATCACCCCGGAAAACATAGAGAGACTACAACAAGCAAAAGAAGCTAACAGAGTTCAGGTATCATTTTTTATTCATTTCCCTTGGTAAATTTCTAACCCTTCCGTCCATCTTGTTTAACATTAAATGACGACTATAGATATATACTTTGTATATGCTACATATATGTGTGCTAAATGTAAGATGAGATGTATATGACTACATGGTCAGCTGAAATTGTGAAAACTGACTCAGTGATTTAAATAAAAGTGTATGTGATGTAACACTTTGAATGAAATTGGGAAAACTGAATTTAACTCTTTTAAAGTACCATGTAGAAATTCAGAATGGAAGAAATCGGTTGAACCATCCAGGTATTGAAATATGAGGGAGTCACTAACTCAAGATCCTGAATACAACTTTTGATGATCATCCAAATTCTAATGTAGAATTTTGAATGGAACTGTGACTTATGGTTACTAGAACCTTATAGACTAATTATCTACCACCTTGCAGATCAATTATACTCAGCCCATGCTTAACGTTTCAAATAACAGTGACGTTCCTGATGGAGATAGCCAACTTGGTACAGTAGGATGTGTTGCAGTTGATAGCTCTGGAAATTTGGCTGCTGCAACATCAACTGGTGGATTTGTCAACAAGATGGTGGGTAGAATTGGTGATACGCCCGTTGTTGGGGCAGGGAATTACGCCAACAGTTTTTGTGCAGTCTCGGCTACTGGCAAAGGCGAAGATATAATCCGTGCCACTATTGGTAGAGATGTCGCAGCTGTGATGGAGTACAAAGGTGTCTCTCTTAAAGAGGCTGCAGATTATGTTATAGAGTCTGCACCGAAAGGGACTGCTGGATTGGTTGCTGTTTCTGCAAAAGGAGAAGTCACCATGCCTTTTAATACCACTGGCATGTTTAGAGCATGTGCCACTGAAGATGGTTATACTGAAATTGGAATTTGGGAACACGAACAATGCGATTGATGAGATCGATGACCTTCATTGTTTCTTAAGTTTGTATGCTTATTTGTATCAGTAAAGTTCTTTCTGCTTTGTGCGCAAGAGTCCATTCTCTACTGTTCCTTCGTCCTAAAAGAGTATTGTAATATGCAGAACTTCTCTATTCTCAAATACGAACTCGATTTAAGATCTCATATATAAAACTGATTTCGACGAATATCGCGTTGCAGTCTTACAGATATCCTAGTTGTATCTTCTTCCTTTGGGAAAACTTTAATTTCTTAAAAGCTTTCTCTTGGTGAGCTTCAAGCCCCTCAATTGAATAATTTATTTTATTCTCCAGCAAATTTCAAGATCATCTAACTAAAGTTTGAGAATTCTCCCATTGAAGCATCAATGTATACCACAGGACAAGCAATAAAAGATCATCATTATGAAAGAACAAGACAGTTGATAAAACAAAAGAGAATTCTCCCAAAATAAAAGTTACAAAAGTCCCACATCGCTCTCTAACAACAAACATCTCCACAATATAAGTTGGTCTCAAAGAGGTTCTATCGCCGAAGCTTGATGGCGCTCAAGCTTGCCAATCAGGAAGTGGAGGCATTAAAGTGTTGGAACATTAGTTCAGCCCAACAGGCAGGGCTTAAATGGGCTATTACTGGCCCGCCCGACCCAAGCAACGAGTTGGATTATGACACATAGGTTAAAGCCCATGGGTCATGACCCCTAAAGTAGAGGGAACCGCACAAGGCTGGCTTCACAGAGCAGTGAAAACCTCTCGCTCTTTGCAGTGGGTGGATTATGGGCCGGTGCCTCTTGGGTTCGATATTGCGTCTTGGGTTGTCCTCAATTGGACCAATACTTTTTGTTTTATTTTACGGACAACATATTTTACGGACAACATATTTTACCCCTTGATATCGACCGATAATATTATTCAAACATATGTAATTATTCTGATCATTAACCCCCCTTTTTTAACAAAATATACTTAGTGAAATGGTACGAAATGCTCTTAATAAAAAGTCATGTATTCCTCACGTGCAAGACTTAACATGTATTGATAGAATGGGTGATGAATTGGAACATTTCAAAAGATAGACTATCGATAAGGATGTTTTGAAATATGAATGATCGGTTGGTAACATCTTATGAACATAGGTGATTGTCCTGTTATTAACCATTTTAGAAATTAATGACATATTTAAATGTAGGGTTATGGGGGACGGGGTTGGGAAATATTATCTATTAAAAAAAATTAATGACATGTTCATATATAATGACGGAGCTTAGAAGAAATCAAATTACATCCACCCTTAACCCTGAATTGAGAGCTTACTATACAATTAGAAGTCATTTTTATACAAATTATAGTATTTGCCACCCCCTCACTATTAAAAATCTCTCGATAAATAGACTAAATGGTTTTTGCCCGTGCCTAATTTTGAAACAAAATACACATTCTCTTGTACTGTGGCATTACAGGAGAAGTAAATTTGGTTCCTGTGTTTGAATTTGAAAAACTTATGACATGTTTAGTAATTGATGTACCTCAAAATGTGACATTTTGTTGTTGCATGGATCAAGTGCCTCAAGACATAGGAAATTTGAAAGAAGGAACCCTTGATCAAATTATAATCATTTTCACTACTAGTTGAAGAAAAAGTTGGAGAGTTATTTAAACGCCGCAGCGGCAATATCTTCCGTCCATCCACAGCACTACTGCGGTAGGCGGCGTTGATGTGTTAAGCCATTGACAAGAAGCATCACTTTTTTGGGCAAAACTGGCATCTCTGTGGAGATTTGTTCTTGAGTTTTGGGAAACAGGAGGTAGTCTAATTTGTTGTAGCTGTTTTCATGTAACGGTTCAGTCGGTCTGTTGCCACTTGCCGGATGCACTTCTGGTCATTGTTTTGGTAAGCTGTAACGTTGTTGAGTGATGTAAGATGGTAAGCAGGAAATCAGGACTTTCACAAGAGTCCCACATCACTCTCTGATAACATTAGACACTGCTATATAACCTGGTTTGGGGGAGAGACAGTTGCTGAGCTTGGTCACGCAAGCATGTAATTCGAGTGGAGGCATTAAAGTGTTGGAAAATTGATTTCACTCAGCAAGCAGGGCTTCAATAGGCAAGTGATGGCCTGCCCAATCCATGTTGTGGTAACTATCATAACTTCCCCAAGTGGCTCCTCTGTAAGAGGCCATAGAGCTCAGCAAAAATGCTGAAGCACTTCAAGCTGAATCATGGCAATCCAGGACACAGCGCCAAGGCGTGGTTCAGAGAGTAGCAAAGCTCGCTCTCTGTAAGGGGTGGATATTTGCTTGCTGGGATAGTGGGATGTCATCAACAGAACCAACACTTTTGCCATTCTTGGTTTTGTTTTCCTGTTGTCCGACGATCAAGACAATTCTCATGAAACTCTTTCATTTCATAGAAGTTAATCCTTATTCTTACGAAGCAAATAACATTTTTGTCCCCTGGATTGGACCAGGACCTATTCTGATTTTGAATTATTTGTCAAAACTAGAGATTAAATGGAATAATAATGACATGATCATCAATAAAAATCATCATTGCTATGAAATCAGATACTGTTAGTGCCTGAGAAATTACATCTTTGGAACTCAAATGAGCTAGGAAAATATATTGTCTACAGATCTTTTAAGGGAAAAAAGAACATCTCCTCTTCCAACAAATAAATATCATAATTTGCCTTTGGATACTGATAAGTTTGTAAAGAACCAATAGAGATCTCAACAATATTTTGAATAACAAAATTTTTCTATTGCTAATTCTAAAACAAACCAATATAATGTTGAATAAATTACCACAAGTCAACTCTAAGACTACTATGTTTAACTTGTGACACAATATTGAATATATGGGTGTATCTGATTCAAATGACGTTCCCATAAGGGTCTATACTTACTAATTGCCAACTTAAGCCACGGCTTCATGTTCCCATTGAAGTGAATCACAGCTGCACTCTCTATAAGGCGATTGTCGAGGTTAACGTCATAACCTAAACCTAAGACATGCCATCTCCGATCAAGTGGTTCGGTCAATCCATAAAAAGCTAAAAGGGCAGGAGGCAGAGTCCCCAGCTTCCAAAGCGTTTTATCATTGTTGAGTTCTTGCCAGTAATGGTATCGTGCAGTCACATTGTTATGTCTCCAAGCAATCAGATCAAACACATTCATACCAAAGGCCCATCCACATGCCTGAGGGTCAAATTTGGAGCTGATTTGGTGATTTGAGAAGTTAAGATAATTGTAGTAACGGTGAAAGGCTTCCAGACATGTTTCTACTGCTCCATTCACATTTCCATGTAAATCCAATGAGAACAAAGGGGTAAGATCCTTCTGCACAACAACATCATCGTCAAGAAATACCACCTTTTCCAGCTGAGGATAGATCTCTGGAATGTAAAACCGGAGGTGATTTATCAAAGATAAGTACTTTGGATTCCTGAACTTTGGCTCCACATTCACATCTTCAGACCCTTCAAAGTAGTATTTCCTATAATCTGAGTCAAGCAACTGTTTAACAACAGGAGAATATGATGCATCCAACCATTTGAACTCCTCCACATTCTGCACTTCTATAGCCGACCCTTTGAAATCATGACTCAGGAACCAAGCCTGCATTGGACCAGAGTTCACACTATTTGTTACTATATGGAAAACAAGCTGTTTAGGATGATCAGCATTAGAGACAGTGGAGTTCACCACCACTGATACTGCTAGCAGATTATCTGAAAATATACAGAAATGGTAGAGGTTGTTGTCAACTAGTCGTGGAGAGTTTTTCAACTCAGCTGCAAGTTCTTTTAACCGTGTCTTCTGTAGCCAGTCATTCAAGAGCATGATGTCTAAGCAATGCAGATTTTTTGGTAGGGATTCAGCAGCAAGTTGTCCAAATAGAGCACTCTGAGTAGTAGCTGCTTTTGCACGTTCTTCAAGAGCTTGAATATGCGACTTCATAGTCATTATTGTGGTAGCAATATCATAATGTGCATCTTGTGCTTTAAAGATAAGAGATGATAAGCTTTCAATAACTGGATATGCTTCGTCTACAGAGAGAGGTTCCTCTCTCATCACTGCCTTTGAAAGCAAATACTGACATCTTCGTACTTTTGAACTAAGCTCCCAAGCAAGATAAAGATTGTTATGTTCCTTAGCAATAACTATATATGCTTTGGCAAGCGTCATTTGCTCAGCTAACTGCCTTGCATACGACCGAGCACTCGATGCATTTGTTGTCACATTTGAGTGTTCATGAGAAACCTGTTCTTGTTCAATCCTAGTAGCCAACTCCTGGAAAGGGAAAAGAACCATGCCATCACTGGTTCTTCAAACATAAAAAAATTGTACTCCATAGTAAACATGAAACCAAGGACTAAACCATATGGAGATCTAAGACAAACAATACAAGGAAGTGCATCAGCAATTCAGCAGTAACTCAAAGATATAAACAGAGCATAATATTAATCATAAACTATCTGCTGATTTATTTTTCATGAGATCAACTATTTGGATTTCATACTAAAATAGAGAGAACAATCAAAGGTTACTAGGAGAAGATGACGGGTATATCGATGAGAACTTAACAGCTCACACCAACACAACCTTGCCTGTAACAGTTTAGAGTACAGATGAAGAAAAGGAAAAGAAAGCTTTAAACCACTTCAGTTGCATGATCATAAGTGAACAAGTCTTTCAACTCACAAGCCACAAGTTATTGATGCACTCAATAGGAAGCATCCAGGTTTTTTTTATAGTTAAGATTACAATATTTCCCAACCCCCTCCCCCTACAATGAGATTCGAAGCATTGACCTCAAGGGGTGCTAACTCAACCGCTAGACCATTCGATTATCTCAGGAAGCATCTAATTATCATATAAAGAAACAGCATAACTTCAAGTAACCAGAAATCCAATGCAAAACTAAATATGTCATATCAAATTATAAATACACACTACACTGTTGAGATACTTACATCACTGAAATACAAAAAGCAGGAATGACTATAAAACACTATACCATAGAGGGCTGCTGGTGTATGTGATCATCATGGAAATGCTGAAGCACAAACAAAGCGAAACCTCCAATCATGAAAAGAACAAGAACCCAGATCCAACCTGAAAACCTCCTTCGAACTGGGCGCCGATACTCGGTCGCCCTACGCCGCATCTTTCACTGGAATCTTCCAATTTTCACCACAAAGTCAGATTTTCAAAATGACTCATCAACCAAACTAGATGAATATACCAGTAAACCACAAAAAGTTCCAATATTTCACCACAAATCAATAATTATTGACAACCCCTATCTCAAATACACAAAATCAAATATTCAAAATGACCCACCAACCAAACTAGATCAATAAACCACTAAACCTCACAAAGTTCCAATCTTTCACCTCAAATAAATAATTATTCACAACCCATATCTCAAATGCACACATTCAGATTTTCAAAATGACCCATCAACCAAACTAGATGAATAAACCAGGAAAGCTCATAAAGTTCCAATCTTTCACCTTAAATCAATAATTATTCACAACCCATATCTCAAATACACAAAATCAAATATTCAAAATGACCCGTTGACCAAACTAGATCAAGAAACCAGGAAACTCATAAAGTTCGAATCTTTGACCTCAAATCAATAATTATTCACAACCCATATCTCATAAGAAATGTAAATATTGCAAATAAAATAACATATCAGGGTATAATCAAGTTAGAATAGACTAAGTAATCCCTCAAGATCAAATATTTTCTCATATATGATATGCTTAAATGGATTAAGAATAAAATAGAATAGAGCCCTATTGAATGAATCAGTGTGCTGAACTATGTAAAGAAGGATGATCTGATTGAAAGAAAGCAATAAATATGTTGAAGATTTGGTCTTTGAAATGAATGTGAGCTTTTTTCAACTATAGGGGTTATTAGCTGGTCTTTTTCTGTTCAGGCTGAATGTCAGCAATCTAGCAAATCTTAAAAATAAACTAGTGAGTATGAGGGGCAACAAGATAATACATGGAACCGTAATCTTAACTATAATGAATGAAAAATATAAATAATGTCGGTAATATTAGCAATACCGATAGATAAAAAAAATTAAATCAAATATTATTTGAATCGACATTAAGCTAATAAATAAGAATTGCATACTGACTATCATGATGATGAATCCTTGATTGATAATGAATAGAAATGTGAAGTGAAGGAAAGAAAAAAGCGAGAATAAGCAGTTAAATAAAATGATAGTGGGTGAGGCGTAAGAGTAATGGGCGGTTGATATGAAAGATGATCTAGAGAAAGAAGGAGCCAAAATTTAATTGTTTTGATAATTTGAAATGCAACTTTCAGCGCCTGGTCTATGGCTGGAAACGGCGACCACGAGTGTTGCCCAGCTGCGCCTTCGGCGATTTTACTTTTACCTTAATTATCCTACTTGGTTCTGCCAGCGCGTCCATTATGCTTGAAGGAGATAAATCGTGAGATGTACTTTTGTTGGCTAGGGACTAATAATTATCACTTAATCAATTTAATACGATGATACTCCTACTAGAATTTAAACTCACGATGCACGAAAAGACATGAATTACCATTATAGTGTCGCTCTTTGTCAGCCCCAGACGCTATAATTAGGATTGCTCGGAATTCTTAGGCACGTAATGAGCAGGAAAGTTCGGTTCGATTGCGTTATTAAATTTCGTGGCTCGGTTAGCATACGAAGCGTGAAACTCAACGTTAAAATCGAGTTCAAAGGGTGACAGTTACTTTCTCCCGCCCCAGCCCCCAGGCCCCGCCATAAATCGCATCCATATTAGTCCATTACCGTTTATTACATTTACCCGTTCCATTTCGTACCTTAAAAGCATTCAAGGGCATCATTTGATCAGTATTCTCTAGATGCCACTCTACCATCGCCCAACCTGCTTCCCAAGCCTCTGCTTTTAGTCTTGATTCTTTGATTCCAATTTTTGTTTCCGATTCTATTGTAGGCACGCCGTTTCTCATGCGATGTACAGCATACAGTTTGAGCCACTCATAGCCGGTTGGTTTAGATTCACATTGGCCCGGTATACCCATTGTATTAAATGCGTTGACTTTTGGGGTTGAGTTAAGAAAGAGCGTGCTTTGAGTATTGAGTTATGATTTTTGGGGTTGTTTTGTAAATTATATGTTTTTTACTTTTGACTTTTTGTTTTTGAGTTTTGACTTTTCGATTTTGAGTTTGAATTTTTGAGTTTTGATGTTAATTAAATTAGGTTTTCTGGTTTAATTGAATTAGGGTTTATGGTTTAATTAAATTGGGGGTTTCAAATAAATTAGGTTTTAGTTTAATTCAATTAGGGTTTATGATTTAATTAAATTGGGGGTTTCAAATAAATTAGGTTTCTTGGTTTAATTGAATTAGGGTTTCCTGGTTTAATTGAATTAGGATTTTAATTAAATTGGGGTTTCAAAATAATTAGGGTTTTCTTTTTAATTAAATTGGGGGTTTCAAAATAATTAGGGTTTCCTGGTTTAATTGAATTAGAGTTTCCTTTTTAATTAAATTGGGGGTTTCAAAATAATTAGGAGTTTTGTAAGTTTTTATTGAATTATACTTTTATATTTATATTCTTATATTATTGACTAATGACACTTATTCCTTTGTTGATTCCTCGGGCCATTTGTCCACTTTGAATAGTGATATTGAAATGTGGGAGGAGTGCAGATACGACTACGAAAGTAAGGAGGGAATGCAGTGGGCTGGAATAGGTTGGTTGATTTGAAATCTAGTCTTTGGTTGTTCAGGAGAGGTAATCTTTGTTGTTGAAAGGCACTCACGATCTGAAAGGGTGCATTCTTGAGATCATTCTACTAAAGTGATACTGTTGGGAAAAAAAATGAATAAATGCGTCTGACTGCAGTGGCTTACTGCAATACAAAAGCGCTTACCGGCTTAATAAGACAACGAGAGAATGGTAAACACCCCGTGATAAGTTGTTTCTAAGAAACTGATGAAGATAATAGTAAGTCCATTTATCGAAGGAGAACTGGGTTAGGCAAATTAACTGCAGAGATTAATAGTTCGGTGAATACATTTATTTTAGTTTTGAAGGTGAAAAAGATTAGCTTTATTATGATTACATTTCATGAGTACCCGTTTAAGCGTTGTTGAATTATAAAGTGTTTGTGTTTGCTTAGGCATACGCTCCTTTATTACAAAGATCAATAGATGTAGTAAGAAAAGAGTGTTTCTTTGTTTATAGTGGAGAAGAACGGACTTATAAACATTTTTAAGTACAGGTTAATAGAGTAAGTTTGACAGCAGGATTCTTTGGTGGTACAATTGTTCAAAGGCTTGGTTATATAATTAGATTACTTGTCGTTATGTGGATAGAAATTGGTGTTTACAAAGAGTTCTTTTCTTTATCGATGTACTCAGCTCCATGATGATGGAATTTACGTGTGAAAGAAGTTCTGAGGTATAATGTATTTGGGATCGGTGATGATTTAGTTGTGACTATTGATAATCTTACGCAAATGATGCTTGTATTGCTATTCTAAAGGATCTGATCTCCGTTTCAAATCCTCTTGTTTTAGATGGTAAGTTATTCCATGTTTGATGTTATGCTCATATAATAAACTTGTTGGTGAGGGATGGTTTGGAAATTGATTCGATTATTGATATTGTTAGAGGTGAAATATTTGTTTAGATGAAAATAGACTAAAACAAGCTGTGAATATAGAATCCAATTTGAAGTTGCCCAATATAGAGTTGGTGTTAGGCAACTTGACACTAGGTGAATAGTACATATGTTATGTTTGAGCTTGTGCTATACTTGATGTTTCTAAAACTATTGAGGATGATGATGTTTTGAAAAGTTCTATCATCGACTTTAATGGGAAAGTTCTTTGAAGTTTGTGAGTTTAACTTAAAATATTTTTTGATGTGACAAATCTTATTAGTGGTTCAAATTATCTGTGTCTGTTTTGAGAGAGAGTTATCAGAATCAAAGAATTGTTAAATCTAACTTGATGCTTAACTAATAAAACATATGCGAAACATGGTTTGTTAGATGTCCATAAGTATGATAAATATTGGGATGAGTGTGATGGGTATCTTTTAAATTCTTAGTCTAGGTACAAAATGAGAATGATTAAGTTTCTTTATGAATGTGTATCCATATGATTATGAAGAGAAGATGGAAAGGTGAAAGCAAATGTTTCTCGACTTGTTTAGAAATAATATACTATAATATATGGGGATAGTAAAGGGAAAGAGGGCTTGAAGGCTCTGATCCTATTTAAAAGCGACCATCCCTCTTCCATTGTTTCCAGAAAGATTTCATGAATTTATGCAAGCAGATGAGAATGAAGGTAGAAAAAAAATGATTTAGAGTTTGTATTTCGAGGAAGCGGATATCTGTTGACCATTTAGTGCCTTAACTTGGTGGAAAGGAAATGAGGAATACAAGTGTTATAAGAAATGGCTACTGGATATACGTATTCCTATCCTGACAGTTGCTTTTGAGTCCGCTTTAGTGTTGGTAGGATCGTTGATAAAAGCGAGAACTGATAAAGGGAGAGACACCATTGAAACAATATTGTGTGGTGGTGATTTAGTTAAGGAGTTTATGAAATTAGAAGTGATAAAAGAGGTAGTATACGGTACTTATTGTATTCTAATGCATTTTTATTTCTATTATGTTTTCTATTCTATTCTATTGTGAATTCTATTACGTTTTTCTTACAACTTTTATTTGTTAAAGCTGTTTGCTAGGGGAAATGATGATCTGTTGAGTTGGGTGAGAAAGAATGAAATGAAGGATAAAAATACCAGCAATATTTAATATGTTTTCATTGCATCTTACTATCAATTTTGTTGTCAGTTCTTTGTCATTTTGTTGTCTATCAATTTGCTATCAAAGCGTATTTTGTTTACTGATAGCGGTGATTATAGGAGTTTGAGAATCAAAGCATTTACTGTGCCTCTAATTTTGTTTCCTATCAAGCTGATTGCGGTGTTGCCTCTGGTTTTGTTGTCGATTACTGTCATTTGCATGTTGCGGTGTTGCCTAATACTATCGTCATGTGCCTATCATTAATTATGTTTCTGTTTACTGATGTTGCATGTCGTCACATTGTCTCATTTTGTGCCTATCAATGTGCCTCCCATTAAACTGCTTCAGTTCAATTTGTTGCCAGATTAATGAAGTATTTTGTGCGACTGAGTTAACTATTCATGTTATTCTTGAAAGATGATGATTACAACTATCTGATTTCCTTATGTACGAGTATAACATGCTTTTGTGTGATTCAGTTACCTTACTTCTATACATCTGTGTAACTTTTGGATTGTGCATGTTGACTATAATCTATGTTGCCTATAATCTATATACATGGAAAATAGCTGACCCAGTCGATTTCGATCTATGTTGCCTTCTCTGATTGGTAGCTGACTTGTTGCCTATAATATTTATGGAAAGATGATGAACAATTGAACAAACTTAGTTATGTGTTCTGATTTTCCGTCTTTGGACAATCTACTTAGTTAAGATTTGAATTCTTGTTACGTTGTTTGATTAAATTTGTTGCTCACAGATGTTGTTTCTTCACAAAACTTTACGACGAGCAATGAGGAAATCACGTAGTTCCGTCCTGTTATTCTGAAGCTCGGCCATCGACACGAGGAAGCAGCGGAGGCCACCTTTAAGAATAACAAGAAAATTGAGCGTCGAACTTGAAGAATGAAAGATTGAAGCTCAAATTTTTGTATTTTGCTATTCCTGTTAAACATGGCTTGTATTTTATATTTAGCAATTTGTAATTGTCTTTGGCATATGGCAAATATAAATGGACAGGGGTAGGGTTATGTATTTTCAATTTCTTCACAATTGCCGGACGGATGAACTATATGCGAGCGGTTTTGCAAGCCGCGGACGAACTATAACTAAAAAAAACATAAAGCTTCGAACATTAAATTTAACGTTTACAAAAATCGGATCGGATGGAGCATAGATTCGAACACCGCGGACCGAACGAGCGTAGTGCGAATAGTTCGGTCGGTTCTGACTACTCGATTAATAATCTAATTAAGCAGAGGGACCAAACTCATAATATGGATATGGCACTTTGGTTGCAGTGTAGTGTAGTCGATTACTCTTGCTATCTATATTTGTGAATTTTGTTTAGGCTAATTAACAACATACTGACTATCCTTTATTTCAGTTCTTGCGAATTATACAATCTTTCAATTAGCCTCGCATGCTTTTATCTTTTTAGGGATCTTATAACATGCTCCATATTTTCTCATTGCCCTTATAACATTTAAAATTCATTTTTTAAATTAAAAAGCTTAAATATTTATTTTAATACCATCACTGACATTTACAAAGTATGAGCGCGTTTAAAATATTTTACATAATTCTGATAAAAGCTGTGAGCTTTATTGCAGCCATTACTACCATCACTTTGTACGTCATAAAGCTTCTTTAACATGACACTGACACCTCCCCACGAGCTTGCAGTAGCAGAGTGCTTGCTTTTCTTGTCTGCTCCTTTCACACTCTTCTGTTTTAAAACGACTTTTCCTTGGAATTCTTATTTGGCCAACGTCCTTTACCCTGCCACCCGTCCATGAACACGCCAGGAGCTTTTCATGGCCATGGAATTTGCTTTATTTGTGGATCTGTACTATGCCCCACCCCGTCCACCCTGACTTCACCGAAGCTTACATACTTCTTCTAGTTCTGACAACCATTATGCACTTACCCAAACTAAAACTGCAAACATCTTGTCACTTGGAAAATATGTATAATACTTAATATAATTTCAAATTTTGGGGGGCATTACCCTGCCCACTTGGTTTCCCGTCCTTTGAGATTTTGCAAAAATAAGTATTTGATTACAATTATTATTTTTAACGTAAAATTTGGTTTGACTACAAAATTCATTATAAATGGTACTGAGATTAGAAAAATTAGAATTTTTTAAAAAAAATTCCAATTTGGAACTCTTGTTTTCTAACTTTTTTTTTTTGGCTCCAGCATAACTTGTATTTGACCAAGTGATTTTGCTTATTATCTCTCCATATTTTAAAATATAAAAATATTGAATAAATAAGCATGTTCTTATAATTCATTTCCCTTTTGTTAATGTGAGGTGTTGAATGAAGTTTTCTATACTAGGTATTGTTGTTATAGCGTTTGGATGACCGGGTTCTCAAAGAAATTTTCGAGAAGTACTCGATATTTTGTTCTCGTCCAAGTGTTAAACAATGGGAAGCCGAGATGTGTTCGATTGCGAAATTTGGGTCTATTGATTCCAACCTTATCCGAATAATGAGGTTTGAAGATGTGATAAACGATGCATGATGGATAAAGATGGGCTCCAGTGTTTGATTCGAGAGGACTCTATTTATTGAAGTGCTTGTGTGTTTGAAGACCAAAATCTATGCATTGCCTATGCTATATAAAGATCTGAGGGTGGTAGAGTGTAGCAATTATTATTTTATTCGTCCCAAAATTCTTGAGAGAATACGAGTGTTTAGTATAAACCGAACTTGTGTTAGGAGAAATCTGTCTTAAGCCCAATGTATGATTGTTAAGAACACACATTATTTATAACTTGATCGATTAGAGAGCAATCATTGTAAAAACATATTGTAAATTGACATTTGAGAGAGTGTTCGCATGGAGAGAAATATAGATAGATGAATCCCCAGTGCAGAAAGGGTGTGAATGTTAGTTGGGGCGTCTAAAATGAGATGTACTGGTGTAAGTCCTCTTGTAATTCTGCCCCGTATTGTGGTGAAATTCTTCAGGCATCTGCCCCAGACGTAGAGTGGCGATTGCACGAGGCCAGGTTGCTCGTTATTAATGTGTTCTTTATTTTCATTATTTAGTTATTGAGTTTGTAGTTGTTGATTGTTGGTTTGACAAGCAGTTCTTTGAGTAGAATAGTTATTTTATTTCACCGTTATAATTTAAAATTAGTCTACATCAACATAAATTATATTCTTACTTGGTCTAAGCAACATATTTATAAGTTTCATTATCACTTGTAAGTTAAAAAAAAAAGGTAAGGCAAACAAACTCTAAGTCTTGAAAGCTTGTCAGCCCAGGTCATTGATGTTACCGTGTTTAGCCATGATTTAAGAATTAAAACTGACAATCGAGTTGACTCGTCAGGCGTCAAGCGAGCCAAATTTCGCTACCAGATTCATAAAATCGTGCAAGCTCAGAGGCTTATCTCACCCAGTTACTTAACCGAGCAGGCCGCTCGCCAATGACTATCCATCACACCTCCCAATAAAATAATTTTTTTAATGGTTTCTAAAAATTCGGAAAATTTAGCAACGAGAAAAACTAAAAAGAAAAAAAAAGATTGATACAGATATATATTTGCATTTTCTCCCTCTCAATAAATATTTTTTGGGTGGTAGTGGTGGAAGCAAAGGAAGGTGATTTGTTTCACCAACCCCATCATATTCCTTTTTCTTCCCTCACGTAAATTCCTTATCTTTATTTATTTGATTGAAATTCTTGGTTTATTTTTATGTATTAAAATTATGATTGCCCATTTTTATTTGTAATGAGATTCTTGGGTTATGTTCTTTTTATTTACACTTTTTTCCTATAAAGTTTAACTTATCATCGTAAAATGTAATGATTACTTTTTAATTAATGTTATCAATGAATGAATATGAAATACGGAGTATTTTATCTTTATTTATCTAGAAATTATTCTTACATATGTTAGCTCAGACATATAGATTGTCTGGTTGTTAAAGACTGGAACTTTGTTGGTAATTTTAACTTTTTGTAATGTTTGTAAGAGTCATGATGGGTTTTATTGGCAGATTTAAGATGTTGGTTTTATTGAAATTCATTCTTTTTTATTTTTCTAAGTTAAAATTTGTCAACTTTGAGACACCACATTGATGAATTGAAGGTGACCTTCCAATCCAATTGAGTGATTTTGATGGTTTCGTATGATTACTAGAAGTCACTTTTGAATTTCTCAAATTGAATTTTAGTTAGTTCAATTGATTGTTCTCTCACTTTAATACGGCTTGAAAATGTGTTCGCTTGAAGACGTTGTACTGCCAAAATATTAGTTCTCTTGTAAGAATGCTGCAAAGTCTGCTAAGGAATCTATAATGAACGTCATGCTTTTTTTCGTAACTCAATGGGGGCCGATGGTTGTTTCTTTAAAACTATGCATTTTATTTATTAGGTTATATTATTATTGTTTTTGCCGAAGTTTAGTTGGATACAAGTAAACGATTGTTTCACAATAATGGACTGAAGTGCATTGTGATCAAGTTGATGCATTTCTCAGCACCTTGTTAGGTAATACAACATGGAGATTGTTTCAGTTTTGAATCGGTTTTTGGTTGAGATTTATAAATCTAAATAAATCAAATGATTTGGCCCTTCCTTTGTATTTTACACCCTCCCTTAGTTGACTAGAAAATCATAAACTTGTATATTGCTCTATGATAGTCTTATCATAAATGAAAAAATGGTGAGTGCGAGAGAAGAAAATATTTGCGAATGCTACATTTTCCGGTGGCTTTTCTAATAACTTTGATGTAAATTTGCCTGCTTATATTTAGTTTTGTGGCACAGTTTGATTTCATAGTAAGTGTTTGGGGGAAATTTCCTGTAAATTGATAGCTTAGGGGTTTTATGCAAGTTAGGCTTAGATAGTCTCTCATAAGAATAGTTTGGTTACTTTGAGCAGGATTCTTGAGGAGAAGAACTGGGAAGATTAAGGATGGGGCAACGATCAGAGAGGTTCTCCTTAGACTTTATGATGGGAGGGACAGCAGCAGTCATATCAAAAAGTGCTGCAGCACCAATTGAGAGAGTGAAGCTTCTTTTACAAAATCAAGGAGAGATGATAAAAAGAGGACAGCTTAGGACACCTTATATGGGTATCGGTGACGGTTTTAGAAGAGTATTGAGAGAGGAGGGGTTTCTATCTTTCTGGAGGGGTAATCAGGCCAATGTCATACGGTATTTTCCAACTCAGGTAGTCATGATCTCTATACTCTACTTGGTTTAGTTTGAAGATTATTTACATGTTCATGGTCTGCGAGATAACTCGAGTTTTAAACTTCAATGGACTTAGTATGTCTTGTATATCATGTGTAATTGTGTACTAAATTTCTACACTGTTTAACAAATCTTTCCTTCATTAATTGGCAATATGACTCTGTCTGTGTTGGCAGGGAGGGGGTGGGGGAGATGGGGTTGTTTCATGTCCGCTTTTGTGATTCTTAAGAGTTCCAAGATTAAGTCCTAATACTAGACCTGTACATGTTCCTGATAAGAAGCCAAATTTAGATAATATTTTAACAACATTCTTGGAGAGGATTGAGATAGAATAGCTCAAATCCTGGAAATATAGTTTTTTTTTTTCCTGCTTCCGCTTTCATCGATCTAATTGCAGTTGAATCTGCCCAAACAGACGAAACAGTGATACTAAGAATGAGTTTATAGTTGTCCATGTTAGAAAATACAGAAGCCCGAGTCTTTTGGTTTCACAGACGGCTTCAGCTATACTTTCCTCTTGAGGAGTAAACTGCACTACTGCAGTGATGAGGTGCTATGGTTCTACAATATATGATCAGATGTCTTGCCATTAAATTATAACTTGACATTGGGTTTATAATCCACTCTTTCTAAAGATGATTCTTTCTGTTTTTATAAATATTGTTGAAATAACAGGGGAAATGTGATTCTTTCCATTAAGTAACATATCTGTCATACTTTTTATTTTTAGAAGTAAACTGAGATATTTGTTTTCTTCTGTATTTTTTTTATCCTACAGGCTTTTAATTTTGCATTCAAAGGGTACTTCAAGCAGCTCTTTGGATGTTCAAAAGAAGATGGATACATAAAGTGGTTTGCAGGAAATGTTGCTTCAGGGAGTGCTGCTGGAGCAACCACATCACTTTTTCTTTATCACCTTGATTATGCACGAACACGACTAGCAACAGACGCAACAGTTTGCACATTGACTGGCCAACGCCAATTTAAGGGGCTATGTGATGTTTACAAGAAAACCTTGTCAACTGATGGCATCTTTGGTCTTTATCGTGGATTTGGGGTGTCAATAATGGGAATTACTCTTTACCGCGGAATGTACTTTGGGATCTATGATACATTGAAACCGATTGTCTTGGTAGGACCACTTCAGGTAAATTAATATCCTTAGGGACGACACATTGCTTTCTGCAAATAGTATCATTGAGTAATATTTACCTGTGAGGCTGAGACTAACACAATGCAAATTATGTGACTGCTTGAATTTGTATAAAGTTAATTTGTCAATACTTGGATTCAATCCGGGTACCTGTTTACTGGTAATAGCACCGACAATCGATAGATTCATTTTAATTACTTTTTAATCCTTTGCTCTCACAAATGAAAAAGATATTAGAATTCAATTGCTAATCCTGTCAACACTTCAAATAATGTCTGAATTCTTTGATACCAACATTCATGACTCGATGAAATTTTAATTTGTCTACTGCCGTTTCTCCAGATTTTCTCATGATGTTCATGTTCAATATTTGGCAGGGCAACTTTTGTGCTAGTTTTTTTCTAGGCTGGAGTATAACAACTGTTTCTGGTGTCTGCGCGTATCCTTTTGACACAGTGAGACGCCGGATGATGCTCACCTCAGGTCAACCACTAAAATATCGCAATGCCATGCATGCTTTTCGGGAAATTGTTCGACAAGAAGGGTTCACTGCTCTTTATCGTGGAGTTTCAGCAAACATGCTTCTAGGTATTGCTGGGGCTGGGGTACTTGCAGGATATGACCAACTGCACAGAATTGTTCATAGACCTGGTTACATTTTTGAGCCCCAGAAAGCCTTTAAGCGTCGTGACACTGCTGTTCCATGATATGCAAAAAATTGGAGCAGACAAAGATTAGTTGTTTATACTAGGATGAACATATAGCATAGGAGGGATTTACACAAACGATATTAGTACATTAGTGGTAGTTGGGATCATATAAATATAAGTTATGATTTCACTCCATGTAATTGTATGTGTAAGAAACAACTTCCCATTTGTATTTCTGATTCTGTAAACCAATTGTATATAACTATTTTAGCTGGCTTTTCACTATAATATGATGTTATTGATTGATGATATCTTACTATTTCAAGGTGTTTTTCTATATTTTTCTCCAGCTAATGCAAGCTAGGCAAATTTGAGGTGGTTTCGTGTACTAGAAAAACTTGGCAGCTACAATGTACATCGACAACTTCATGTCAAAATATCGACTCGAAAAATGAAAACGTCAACTAAAAGAATTGGAGAACTTCATGGTCAAAGCATCAACTCGAACAACGAAACCTCAAATAGAATTGGAGGGAGTACGTCCCTTCATTGCATAAAAACTTAGTACGGACAAAGCCTTATATCCTTGAACAAGCTAAGTGGCACACGACTTTGATTATTGAAAAGAGTCATCCCTTAACACTAAGCTAATAGCCAAAATTTCTTATGAAGTTTAGTGGTAATCAAATATCCTCCATATTTCTTGCTTTTCCTCCTTACTGCAATTGTCATACAGTTAGCATTCTCAATGCAATAGTCAACAATTCTAGCTCTTGATCTGTTTCGTCCACATAGCATCCTTAGACGCCACATTATCGATCGTTTTCTTTGTCCCAAAACTAATAGGGACACCTTTAATCTCTTGGCATTATCAACTATCACACATCGCTTGTCTTTCCCTTCTTGTAACACTACCTCAACATTCACCTAATCCATACAAAGTTACAAAGTTAGTACTTGTTTTGATAATAATTTTTTAAATTGGAGTAGTTCATGTCTTATTTATTTATTTGAAAGAGTAATTCAACTCATACAAGGCAAAAAATCAGATCTCTGATTTGGTATCTTCATATGTGACAAACTAGTAATATTTAAATAAATTATCAACCTTTAAAAAAAAAAGTAGTATTTAAATAAATTAATTAATCACTCAATTATAAATCGTTATATGTTATAAAATGAGACTTGTGTCATATAATTCCAACTCAACAAAAATAATGTAGTGCACTAGTGTTGGAATAATTTCATTAAAATTGGATGGTGGCTACTATATCAACGGACAGTCGACTTTCGAGGAGCAATATAAAGTCAGAATAAGGTTGTTGAATTGGAGCAATAATTTTGCGGTAGACAACAATCTTTGAGGTCACTAGTTTATGCTAAATATGTCGTTGTTGACTACTTCTAGTAGGGAAGGAATATACGTCGGCAACATTTTTGCAGAACATAACAAAATTAATAGTTACCCCAGGCCTTGTTTCTGCACATAAATTCTTCATTGATCGTAGTACTTCAGAAGCTCTTTCCTTTTCTACATTAGAGTTTCCACCTGCCAAAATAATAATTGATGAATTTCACATTCTTATCAAGCTAAGTTATTATTACCAAGTACTAGGAACTACTCATGGCCGATCTACGTGAATCGAAGTGATGGTTCAAAACATACATTAAATTTTTTTTACCGTATTTAATTAGCGGAATCGAAAATTGAATGAAGAATATTATATTTAGATGAGCGTTTAATAAGCAAATGAAGTATTATAAAAAGTCATATAGATTCATAAAATGAAAAAAGATTAAAGTTTTTTAACCAACAAAAAGAATCTTAAAAGTTAAAATTTTGAAGTAGTTAGATTTGAATACTCTTATTTATATTACACAATTTCATTCTTGTCGATTAATTGCTGCGATTTTTGATGGATTCGGCCAGAAACAACGTGGACAAAGTAGCATCAGCCAGCGGAACTACTACGTATTTTATATGTAGCGTGACGGTTTTTTTCAATGACTTTATATCATTTGTTACATTTTATGTGATACTGTGACATTATATGTTACAATCCGTTAAGGTTATGATAAGTGTATTGAAAAATAAAATATGTATCATGATCTTAATAAAGTATAACATAAAATGTAACAAATGATCCAACCTATAATACATAGTCGATTAGGATGGACATTTGACATGAAATTTAGAAATATTTAATTTATTTTTTCCTTCAAATTGCCCCCCCAACAAAACAAAAGTATTAGTAAATTGCTCCTTTTAAAGTTGTATTCATCATATGACTAGAGGCAGAGGACATATACCTGACTTCATTGGCTTAATTACATGCAGAAGAACAATAGTGTCCTCAGCCTGAACAGTGTGAGAAAGTGCCCATTGCAGAGCACCTTTAGCTTCAACACTTGAATCAACAACCACCATCACTCTATTCCCATTATTCCTATTATAGCTAAAACCAATTTCACCTTCCTTGCTAGAGAACTCTGTGTTCTCATGAGGCCTAATCAGGCTATTCGTTTTCCTATAATGATGAGATGGTGAAGGAACACGACGGACTCGGGCCACCGCCCGGCTCGTACAAAATCCCCCCATTCTTACTCTAACCATTATAAATCCAATAATAATTGATCAAGATTTCTTGCACAACCTCTTCAAATTGCTATCTTGATCAAATTGATAAGAGGACGATATATTGGTTTGGTTACTAGGGTGGGGTGAGTTGGGGTATTTATATATACACAAAAAAATGTTAGGACTTAAGAAATTAGGAAGGGGGTGTCCCAAATTATGTGTCTGATTATGAAAGATATGCATGGCTCTGACTTTGAAATGAGGAACAATCTCAAAGTCATGCTGATCATTTTATGTCCAATTTGTTTCTTTTAATTTTTCAAAGGGGAGTGGGGCATGCATCTTAGGCATAGACGACGTGGGTAGCATGAAGCAATAGACCCATACTAAGACTAGTAGTTGCAATTAATTATGTTGAGTAGCTACACAACAAGTATAATTAATGGATAAGCTTACACGTATGGACTTATATATGCAAAACTACAATATGTTCAGACCAATATTTGAAAAATTCTACAATATGCTCGGACTAATATTTGAAAATTTTCTTCTTAATAATTCAGCCATGCAGCAAAGTGACAACCAAACTAATGCAACCAACATCCAACTGTGGGAAATGTATGTACAAATAAGACAAAGGAAAAAAAACTACATATTTAGCTTTGAAAAAGTTGATCCCTTGGTACTTAGTCTAGATCTACTACTACAGTACTATGTATATATGTCCACTGACGCTAAATTCACATCTCAAACATTATTAAAAAGTAATGGGAAATGAATATTTTAACCCCCCATTATAAGTGTAGTATTAGAGGAAGCTTCAGTTAGGAACAAAATAGTCATTTCATTCGATTTTGTCATTGTTTGAGATGTGTCTTTAGTCCCACTCATATATGTCCATAGTTTAAAAGGGAAATTATTTAGTTATAACTTAATCTTACCCAATTATTTATTTTTAATGCTAAAATAATCGACACATAAGATCATAATGTATAGAGTCTAATTGTATGATTGATGAATAATTTCATAAAATACTAAAATATAAAGGGATGTGTAATGCAAAGAAGAATTTTTATTATTTATAAAAAGGGTACAAAATAAAATTCACTGTAGCGAAAAAATTCTTGATAATATAGGTTTTATCAAATCGAAGAGGATCGTATCCCACAGTATAGTCATAGCGTTCTTTGACGATTTGGTAAGATCTGAGCTCTTGGTGACTTAGACAATCTGAGCTGGTATGAGCTCGGGCGACTTGAGCTTGATTTGAATTAGATTTTGGTTGAATCTGAGGCTTCCACATGAAGAGAATTTGGAT
The DNA here is from genome assembly GCA_019722365.1 of Lithospermum erythrorhizon. Lineage (NCBI taxonomy): Eukaryota > Viridiplantae > Streptophyta > Magnoliopsida > Boraginales > Boraginaceae > Lithospermum > Lithospermum erythrorhizon. The sequence goes on along the minus strand of JADFUC010000723.1, from coordinate 68,799 downwards.
ATGTGTCTGAGTACGGACTTAGATATGATCGAGGCGAGCCTTAGCGGCCTATTCGGTGTTGGTTGTATGAGCGATTTTGGGTCTTGGACTTGATCTCCGGTCTATTTCATACTTGATGGACTTACTGCAAGCGTCTGTAGTATGAGACTTGGTTTAGTACTTTTGTTGGACTTCACCTTCTACAGCGGGATTTAAAGGATATGACCAATTCATTGTGTAGGTTTGGATAAGGTCTTTCACGGTGGGACTTTTAATTTATGTAGTGAGATTTGGTCTCACTGAGATTTGATTTGAGTTTTGAAGTAAGCGTCAACACAGCTTCAAATACTTCTGATTACTGTGGCTTAGTAGCTTGTTCTTTGTAGAGTGGCGGGGGTGGGACTTGATTTAAGTTTTGAAAATTTGTGTTGTAGCCTCTTCACAACCCGGCGCTTAGCGAACTTGTTGTTGTAAAGAAATGATCGAGTATGAAGGTGGATCGTTCAGCATTGATGATCTTGTCAATCGGGCAGGGGGGCACTTGGCGGCGTGTTTTCTGCTGGGCTCAGGTATAGGGACTAAGCGTTTAGTGTATTCATATCACGGAACTTGATGAATCATACGATATTTTCGGTGTTGAATTTTGAATAATCGAGGGGCTATTTAGGTTATTCTGAATATTCGAGCGTTCTTGAGAAATTTGCGTCGATTCGTTAGATTTTGCTTCAGACTTGAAGAATTATTGCGTTTGTGCAATAATTTTGATTTCAAGTGCCGATTTTGAAACTACGCAGGGCGTGTTTTCGGTATGCGAGTGGTGTTTGATGGTGGTTTAAAGATCCCAACCTGAGAGAATTTCATAGATGGATTACGTATTTTCTGCCGAAGAGTGTTTTTTTATTAATTTTACGATGTGAATTGTCATCCTCTTTTCGAAAATAAAGGGGGTATTTATATCTTCCTAGGCTTTGAATGCACTCTCTTACGATTAGTTAGTTTATTTTAAGGTGGATTAGCGATCTTAGATTGAATTTTGAAGGCGAATCACATTGTCAAATTTTTGAGATTTTTATTTTTGCCTCAAGCAATGAAATATCGCCAATTTTGAAGCAAAAGAGGTTCAGTGCTTTTTAGGTCAGCTTAGCGTTTTCATGTTGACCTAGACCTTCAAAGTCTTCGTTTTGAATCTGTAAGCTTTTGGAGTTTTAGATTTTGAACGCAACTCACAGGAATGTCAATTTTAGGCCTTATGGCCGATTTTAATTAGTTAAAATTGGGGATTTTTTAGCCTCGAGCTAGAATTTAATGAAGCGAGACTATTTTCTCGGAAACCGCGATTCGTACGAGGGTTTACATTAAATTTGGGTTCGATCGGCTACAGCCCGCGGCGGCATTTAACAGTGGTTCGATTTAATTAATTTGATTAAGTCGATGTAATCATTTTTAATTATTTTTTAATAAATTTTCCTTTATCTATATGATGGATGTACTTCAAAAGTAGGTTGAATATATATATTATATTATTAGTTTAAAGAATATTTAATTGTTATTTGATGGAGGAAGTATTTTATATTATTAGGCAGCGCTAATATTTCTAATTTATAACTTTGATGTAATACCCTCAGCTAACCTATGAGGTGGTTGTACTGAAATGATGCAATGATTGAAGTTGAAATAATGAAGTGTTCTAGAATGTATAAGCAGAATGGATTAGCGGAATAATCATGCATATTGAGTCAAATCTACAGGATGCCTAGGATTACGCATTCGTGACTGCATGTTGTAAGATTTCTTCGAATAATAATGCTCCGTACATTTCAAAACACTAGTAAATGAGTTACGGATGTATTAAATGCGATCGATTTAACTAAATATGTGATGATATCTTTTTATGTATAATTAATCGTTCTAGCTACATAAAAGATTTTAAACTCCATTAGATTTTCACAATTAATATTTTTATTTTTTGAAGAGGAATCACTTTGATAGAATAAGCTTCTTTTAAATATAACATGAAATTACAATAAAATACATTATTAAATTATTAAAATACATTATTAAATATTTTTTTAAATCATTTTTTAAATATTTTATAGCACTATCGGATTATTTTTTTGTGAATAATATTTATTTTATTTTCTAGTACATTTTATTTCAAGTATAATTTTATTAGTAATATTACTTAAACTAATATATATTATTATTAATACATATTCAACGAGATGTAATAGAGATTTTATAAACTTAAATACTATATGTCAATCATGTATGTTATAATATTTTTAGTAAAACAAAAATTTAGAAATAATATTAACATCCAAAAATTACATTATTAATTAGTCGAAACGCGAAATTCTGATTGGCGAATAGATAATTTGTTTCAAAAGATGAAATATCTTCAATTTAAACATCTCCTCTCTTTTCCTCTAACTAAGAAAAGAACAATTTTTTTTACATGACACATTAATCATATGCGCCTGCAAAATCTCTATATTGCCGTCAACTACTTGGGGACACATTATTTATAATGATAGTATTAAGGAAATGGTTTGATACTCCACTTGGACGTTCTACTTTATGATTTGTTACCACGTAAAATCTATATGAAATTATTGAAAATTGCTCTGAATGACTATGTCAAATAGTGTGCTGTTTTATGCGAACCCGATTAAAATAATTGGCCAAAATCTTAATACTCTTATATGACTTTTATCATTTTTTTTAATAAACGACTTTATCATTATTTTTTAACTGAAATTAAAATTATTAGGAGCTAACTTCTATTATGACTCAAAGGAATAATTAATATTAATTTAATAGGACATTTATGAAGAAAATTGTGTCTAATATTGGTTTAATATGATTATTATTTTTCTTTTCATAATATATCTCATGAAACTATATTTTTACCTAATTTTTAGAGAAAATGATAATTTAGTAATTAATAATGTGAAAATGGAAAGCGGCCTTGTGGATTTTTATATATATGTTAATAATTAATAATTACGGAGTAATTAATAATGTTAATGATTAATAGTGATAACCAAAGTAATTAATAATTAGTAATTAGTAATTAGTGATTTAATTACTCAAGATTAAGTCTACTTCTTCAAGAGTGTTGGACTTTAGGGATATCTTTGAAGAGCATTGGAATCGTTTACCTAGCTTGCAATTTCAACAATGGGTGATATGTTTCTGGGACACCTGGCATCAACGGAATCAAGTTATTAGAGAAAAACAACATCGAACTCCTGGGGAAGTGGTTAAGTTTCGTTGTGATTACTGGCGTCTCAAGGTCAGCTCAGAGGATCTTAGAAACCTTAGCCTTGATTGGCTCCAGAATTAAGCCTCTAAATCTTCTTGCATGTTGCTCTATATCCTTCCTTGTTATTCCTTTGTACTGGTCTTTCTTAGCGGATTTTTAAAAAGCAGGATTGGAAAGCAACTATGATGACAAGAAATGAGGGCGACTCCTCAAATCACTTGCCTCTTTCTTCAATCTTTTTTTCATGATTCAGTTTGAGAACAGTGGTTTTTGCCCATTAGATAATGGACAAGGGCCTATTTGGAGTACGTAAGAAAGTACTTGTCTTTGTGATTGTTGAGCTTTGGACTATAATCTCTTATATTAGAGTGATTATAGAACTAAAGTTCGATTTATTGTGTTGCATCCGGTTTATAGTATTTGATGTTTTAGAATGCTTATTGTATTATTCGGTTCGGCCAGTTTTGGTCAGTTTATTAATATAATCATCAGCTTATTTCCAAAAAGAAAGTAATTAGTGATTTAATTATAGTACTATATTTTTAATGAGTTTTTTAAGTCAAAGAAAAGGGCTTAATCTTCAGGAATTTCCACGAATATTAAATTAAAATATTATATTACATTCATATTCATATATTGTACCGGAATATACTTTGAGGGGTCAATGTTTATAATTTATCCACAAACCTCTATTCTCTTCCCAAGTCGTCTTTAATCTCTTTGTTCAAGCCATTACTTTATCAATTACTCCATATATTGTTGTAGGCTTGAAAAGATTTTAATGAATCATTTTCGTAATTTACTCGGTTATGACATGATACTTCTGTTCTATTCTATTATTTCATACGGAGTATATTGTATATGACATATATTATAGAAATTAAATTTGTGCAATTATAATACCATATGCTAGATGAGACGGCACACTATTACAGTGGAAAAACCAAACCTTCTTCTCTCCCATCCTAATTGCATATCAAACAACAAAAAATTGTTTACCTACATACCCAACAAAATTGTTTGCTCAATTAAGGACTCACACCTGGAAATAAATAAATGGTTTTTGCTAGAATATAGAGATCATCTTAACATCCTTATTTTCTTCTGAATACAAAAGCCTCATCCAAAATGTAAAGTTTCTTGATAGCTACTACTTATACAATAATTCATCCTTTGTATCATTAGGTCAGAGAAGTATGTAGATCGATCAAGTGATTACACATTATTACATAATACTTATAAATACAACAAAATGTAGTTATATTCCATATCTTCAGTACATTCATCATAATTTGTCTAGCCATTGATGTGGAGCATCCATGGAGGAATGGAAGGTGATTGTGTCTGCTGCCTGTAGCTTTGATCAAGTTCTCCATTTTCAGAAGAAACTTGAAATGTTTCACTGTATTTCATACAAATTTGTTATAGTTTAATATTATTTATGCAAATTTAAACTCAAAGAAGTTAGTAAATTAACAAGAATTGAACTAGAAATCATGAAAAGATTAATTACCCAACATTTAAGGAGTTCATTGTCTCTGTTACAGCAAAAGTTGATGAGTTGAGGTCATGGGCTTGCTGCCCCCAATCAGGCTGCTGGGCCACTTCTTTCTCCCTATCCTTAATCTACACATATACAACCACCATGATGAATTCCAAATTCAGAATACAAAAGGCAGATCAAATTTTAGGTCAAATGTTGGATCTCATAATATTATTAACATCAACATGCCCTAATGCTTCTGAAAAGGCTCCCTCCTAAGCGGGGTAACGAGGGGTCGGATAATACACAACCTTGTGGCGCTGGCCTCACCCCTGTGATTACAGGAGGATGTTTCGAATTGATCCAGAAATTGAAAGTGCAAGCATTATCTACTACAAAATATAAGAAGTAGCGTAGGTAATGTAAATCGTTTTGATTTATTAATTTATATTAGCGCAAAAAATATGAAACCTTTGACGTCAGTCTCCATATAACATGGAAGCGCTGGATTTCGTTATAGGGAAGAAAAAGATCAGAGGAAGAGAATGAGTAAACATATATGTTCCAGTTTCACCTTCTTAGAAAGCTGGGTGTTTTGCTCTTGCAATGCCTTATCCTGCACCAAATTTGATGATATTTATGTATATGTGAAACTGTTCCTCTTAGGTAATGCATGGCACAAATTAAAGAAATACAGTAAAACATAAGTTGAGAAAAGATCTTAAATCAATAAGAATTGAAGTAGTATGGACTATAACCTTCTTCTGAAGATGTGAGATTGATTCATACATAAGTTGGTTCTGCACATCAATTTCAAACAAACACTTCCTCATAAGCAATAATGCAGTTAATTAAGAAAATGGATTCTCAAGAAAATCTTGAAATAAACCATGCATGCATATAATTAAGTGGTTGGATGGTCGAGAACTTATTACATGGGGAGCGACTAATGGCGACAGTTTTGCGGAGTTTATTAGGTGCACACTTTCGAAGAGTAGCGGTGCGGGTCTCCGTTTAAAAAAAAAAAAAAAAAGTGATTTGTAGATTTTGTATACCTTTCTCGTTCGGATGTGCTTAACAGCTATATCAAGTTGGTGTTCCAAATTTTGGAGCTCTTTGAGGCTCAAGGATTCAAGCTCTTCTCCCATGTAATGCCTAATAACATTGAAATGACATACAAACATCCCAATTATAAATACAAACAAATTGGTCTGATCTTTCTCCAATTCCACCTTCATATAGTTGGAGTCCCAAAAAGTATATTTATCAATTGATTCAATTCATCCTGACTAATTGAGGAACTATATAATTGGGAAAGAATCATTTTTTTAACAAGAAACTCTACATATTTAAAGTTACTTACTTTTGATTCCTTTGTAAAACTTCCATCCTGGCCTTAAGCTTTGCAAACTCTAGAGTCCAATTTCCCTGCACATTATTTTGGATTTTATTAGCTAGTTACATTGGTTTATAATAGAATGATGAAGTGGTATATTTTGTTACTAGTAGAGGAATAAGGATTTGAGGTTATTAGGAGGTGATATACATAACCAAATCAAATTTTATCCCACTAAATAACAACTTGACTATAAACATGATATCTCTATTCAGTCCTATGTCGATATAGGCGAGATACAAATTTATATATAAAAAAACTTATCAAAGGGGACGGATAAACACTTAAGAAGTGATGCAAGAAAAATACTCCCTCCAATCCGAAATATAAGCCACTTATCATGTCTTCATTGTATTAATTAATGATCCAAAATTTTATTTTTTATTTTTATAATTTACCTTTTATAGTGAAAAGGACTAAGGGACTAAATGATTGTCTTAAAACTGAAAATTTTATTAACTTATGAAAAATATTTAATTCTATTAATGAAAGATATATTTGAAACATATGGTGTAAAATAGTTTAAGCGATTTATATTATGAATAAAATAAAAACTGATTAAATGATTTATATTAAGGATTGGAGGGAGTATGAAATTTTAAACCATTACTTGAGTGGAGGAATGAAATCTTATTAAAGAGATGGATCGAGAGATATTATTAGGCATTGAGATAAATCCAAAGTATATGAACTTATATTATGCAATATAAACATATATTAAAATATATTGGGAGATATGTTTTGCGATTATGTCCATGCTATTAATTTCCTTTAGAGAACTTACCAAAAAGTTCCTATTGAATTAGAAAAATGTACTATAAATAAATATAATATGTAGTTGGCTTAGCTTGTTATCATGAGTTCAATTCAATAATTGTGCATGGAAGCGACCATTATTATGATATATCATATATGTGTATGAATACGAACATCCGATTATATTAAGATTCAGGGAGAGATTATACCTGTGAGTCATGGTTGGTGGTGGCAAGCTGCCTTTCTGCATATGAATATCTTTCATACCTTTCTAGGATCCTCTCCATGCTGTAGGCAATTCAATGGATGATCACATATTTAAGCACACTTTAATTTACATGTCTAAATGAATTTGGAGCATTAGTCAACGAAGCCTAGCTCGAGGGTGTTTGGAAATTTTAATTTGATAAGAGTATAAAATATATACTCCGTAACTTTTAAGTAAAAAATTTACTAATAAATTGATCATTTATTTGAATCTAACTTACAAATGTTTAGATAGGTGTCAATAAACACACACTACGAAGCATAGCTAGATAGACCTACGCCTAACATTGTACAACCAGAATTTAAAAAAAAAATTGTATTATAAATGATAATGATAATGATAATGAAGATGCATAAGGTATGTTTTAGTGGAGTCTTTTTGTTGATTTTGGTATAAGTTAGAATAATTGTCGATGGCGGCGGTGTGGCGAATATGATGAGAGGGGAAGAAATTAGAAGGGAAGGGCAACAATCCATGTTTTCTGAGAAGAAGATGTCATATTCGAATAGAGGTGTTACTTTAAAGTTATGGGTTACAGAAGTAAGAAGAAGAATCGAAAAATAAAAATGAAAAGGAAAGAAAAAAATGAATCGAAAATGAAAAAAGAAAGGAGAAGAAAGTTTTTTATTTAACTTTCTCTCTAACTTGATAGAAATTACAATTAAATACGATGTCAGAATATTAATTAAATTATAAAAGCTAGCGAATAGAAGCACTGGCTCCCGATAAGCAGAGCATGTTCTGCCGTCGTCGTGAGCTACCCGTCTTCGGCACGGATATTGCTTGGCGGCGCGTAAGCTGGCGAAATCGCTTAAAGTGGGTCTTAGAAGTAAGGTATGACGCATGAAAGTCTCATATAATTAGATTAATGCAGGCGAAGAAGTATGTATAATATAATCATACATCGAGGGAATTGAATCGAGAGAACCTTGAATGATTTCCAGCCCAGAATATCATTAGGGAGAAAGAAAGTGGATAGTGATTTTTTGGGGATTGAGTATTATTAAAATTAATGAGATTCATTTCATTTCCTTTTCTATTCCATTTACTGTTTTGCTTTAATTTATTACTTTCATTCTTTATTTCAATTCCTATTTTACATTTTTTACTCATTTCCTTTCACTTATTTAAATGCAAGTTCGATCGAATTATATCAGTATAAAATGATTTTATAAAATATAAATTAAATACAACTACATAATTTTTTAGAATTTTCATTAATCATGACACCTAAGTACAAAAGGCTTGCCCCATCGCTATATCGTCGTGGCTTTTGGCACTTTATTGCCACGGATCGGACCTCCATTCGTCATTAACTACCATGGGTATGAGTTGTTTGTAATTCTTGAGTGAGTTAGTTTAATTTTGATATATTTGCCTATCTTCTTCAAGATTATGGTGGTGGAGTGGAGAGAATTAAGGTAGAAGATCAAGATAGACTTTGACTGGATTATAAATAAAGTTGTTTTGATTAATTAATAGGTTGAAAATGTGATTTAAAATGGAGTTGATTTAAAAAATTCACGAATCTACTTATGCATAGAATTTAAATTCCTGGGTCCGGTATACTGGTAATCCAAGCGAGGAGCTAAATAAACCTATCTTTTATTATTCTTGTAACAAGAATATGTTTGTTCCTAAAAAAATTATTGGTAACTAAAATTTGGGTGTTAAGACTTATACCACCCAATGGTTCACATAATGGACGTTTGAAGGCCCCAAAAATACAAGAAATGCATTGTAGAGATATACCTTGTCATATTTTTTTTAGTTATCATTCTAGCACAAAAACTTTATTTGAAATCTTATCGTTACGACATATAAAATTGTAATTTTACGTTTTTTAATACTCTTATTTTCTTCACGCTTTTCTTAAATTATCAACCAATAACCAATAATATAATTTTAATTCATTGTCATATTATATTTTTAATATCTCATTATTATTTAACATAAATACAAATGTTTCAAAAAATATTCATTGATTTTTACTGGTAAAAATTTATTAAACTTTGAAGTCTTTATTATCAATACAAATAAATTCCATTTTAATCAAAATTAACATGTAAGTAGAAAAGTACATTAAGCATAATAACATTTGATATTTTTTTACCAAATAATACACAACAAATATAAAAATAATGATTTTAAAATTTCTAAAATTTAATAACCATCAAGTTCAAAATTGGACCTTTTTTTGGGGTGGATGAACTTTTAGATTTCAAGATCTAAAAGTTTAATCATCATAAATCATGGCATTTCCTTTTACGAATAATAGTACTAATGTAATATACGATTTTTCACAATAGATAAAAGAAAGATACGTAGTACTAGCTTCAACTCCAAAAGATTATCACATTTATTTTTTTCATGGTAAAAAATTAATAAACTTTACGATATTGATTGACATCCAAAACTTTTATTTGAATCAAAATTACCCATTTAATACTCCCTCCGTTTTTTATAGTTTTTGTTTTAGCAAATTTTTTTGTTTTTTTATAGTTATCGTTTTAGCATAATAAATAAGCGTTTTACGTTTTTGATGTCTTTTTTATTATTTTTCTCTTGGAAACAAACAATAATGAACCAATGATATTGTTTAAATTGATTGTCATTCTACACTTTCAATGTAATTTTTAATTTATTTTTTCGCTTGTCATATGCGAAATGTTAAAGCGACAAGCTAACGGAGGGATATGTTGAAAATACTATATATTGATATTTTTTTCAAACAAATATATATAGCGTTAAAAAAGTTATTTGAGTTAAATAAAAAAAATCATTAAGACTAAAATTAAAATATGGCCAATCTTTTTAGGCAATTTGAGGTGGTATATATTAAATATCTAGTCCATTCACAAGCAAATATATTTCAAAGTTAGAGCTCTTTTACAAGACTTACTTAAACAAAATATATATAACACTAAGTAATTGCACTAATTTGGCTCAAAACAATAAACTACAAAGTGGTATACAAAGCCTTATTACTGCTACTATACTCCATTTCATTTTAATTTTTCTTTTGTTTTGCTTCATGGGATAATATTATATTTTCATTCTTGTTAGGCGAGGATCATTTGTTCAATCTTATAAATTTGTAACTCTTAAGACATTAGGCCATTATATTTTGACATTTTATTTCCTTATGATATGTGTATAAAGTTATGTTGGATCTTTAATTTCTTAGTTAAAACATCTCATTGAATCAAATCGACAACCAAAGTAATTGGCTCTACAAATTTTATTTTTGCTTAACACAAAAAACGTGACATTGGTTGGATCGCATGAATGTGCAAATTGCATGAAATAAATACAACAAAACTTACAAATAAACAGTACCATAAAGGCAGGAAGAGCTTGAAAACAATCAATGTTTTATGTTTATGCAAAATTAGTCATAGAAATGCCCCAGGCCATGATGTGATTCTTCCTATAGACCATTGGTACATAAAAAAATCCAATAAGCTATAATATAAAGTTGTAATACAGTAAAACAAAAACTTTTACAGTATTTGCTTAAACAGGCTAATATCTATTGGTACAAGTACTTTGTCTTATTAATTCCATTTCTATGTGTTGTTTTCCAATTTTGAAACTGTGTATTTATTTGGTCATATGGAAAGATCCCATCTTAAAAGGTAAAATGTTGACTACCCATTTTACTTCTGCCTCAACCAATTATATAGTTCTGTTTTTTTGGATATTGAGTTTATGCTACAGAAATATAGGGTTTGATCTACTAAACCTGAAGTAGGAACTATGTATCAAAATAATCACTTAGGTTCATGCATGAAGCTAGACCATTTCTTATTTATTTATGTATCCAAAGTTAACTAAACAATAAAGGAAGGGAGGGAGGGTAGATTTGATTTTGGCAAGAAGAATAAAAATAATTAAAACCCAAAATATATAACAGATTCAGCTTGATTTAGACCATTGGAATGAATTCATCAGAGGATTATCATCATGTGAAAAGAAATAAAAATAAATGAAAGGAATTAAATAAAACTGAAGTATATATATATATATATATACCTGCTTGGATCTGTTTGAACAAATCGATCACTAAAGAGAAGCAAAAAGAACAACAATCAAGAGTCAAAAGATCCATAGCATAGCTAACTAATCCAACAATTTTAAGAAATTAATTTAAATAAATAAATTTATTAGAAGATAGACTAGCTAAAATAAAAAAGCTAAGAGTGAAAAATATTGATACCTAGAATCTGAAGCATACTCAAAGAGTTTCCCTTTACTTGAGAAAACAATCAAAGCAACTTCAGCATCACATAGCACAGAGATCTCATGAGCTTTCTTCAACAACCCACATCTTCTCTTTGAAAAAGTAACTTGCCTATTGATTTTGTTCTCAATCCTCCTCAGTTGCACTCTTCCTCTCCCCATGGTCACCAAAAACTCAACACAATTCAAGATTCTAACAAAAACCCAAATTTTACTTTAGTTTATAAATTCATAATCTATATGAATTTTGCTAACTTATTAGGGTAAATATGAAGCAAAATGAGAGACAAGATACATACACAAAGAATGCTGAAAAATTCTTGAAACTTAGAATTCCAGCACAAGTATACGACTTTATAGTAAATATAAAATGCTCACAATAACATTTTGCTGGAGTTCCATTTATGTAAATGTTCTTGTTAAAGGTTTCCAAGAGAGAGATGGGGGAATGTAGTGGTGGCATATGAGAAAAGGGTGATTTTATCATGAACGTTGTCGAGTTCTGATTGGTTGATGTTACTATTTGAGAGTGTTTAATGTGATGTTTTGTTGTTTCTATGCCACAATTTTTGTGTCCGTATGTTGATATGTGTACGAACAATGTTGGATCTTTACTTCGATCTCCTACTTGAGAGAAAATTGTCAAGGTTATCACGGCGCCCTAGAGTAATTCTTTAGGAAACCGTTCGGTTACAACGGTGCTTGGCTTGGATTTAGATACATATATTAATATATATGAGCTACTTATCAATTTGATCTCAATAAATGTTATTGATAATCACATAAATAAATAAATTTAGTTCGGGATCGGTTCGAGCAGTTGGAAATGGGATGATGGCAAATGCAAGATAAATGAATGCGAGTACTGATGATGGGCCAAAGTGCAAGGCCACAATTACCAGAAGAAATTTGATCGTCCGGCTTCGGTAAGGAGAAGGGACCGTTAGCAGCTAACGGCATAACGAGCTCAATTAAAGGAGTTAATTATGAGGAGCAATCAGGACCATGATTCTTTGGACCCTTAATGAGCCGCAGACATTACCATCCGACAATAATGGAGCCATCAGGGCTTCGACCAAGTAGCGGTCAGGATAACTATAAAAATGGCAGCGAGGGCATGTATCGAAGTAAGTTGACGATCTGGCTACTCTTTGGGAAATTAAACTCCGCCGGTCTATCAAGAGCATTCGTCAGTGTTTTTGGCGGAAACCAATGCTTTGTTTGTAGGAGCTTCTATTTGGATCAAGGCGTATCGAAGCTCAACTTGGAGGATTTGTGATCGTAAATCAAGCGGACGGATCGCCAGTTGTTGAGTTACCATTTAGTCCACATTAGTGTTATTGAGATTTAGTTCATGATATTGTATATGGTGTTGCGATTTGGTCTTCAAATGGAAGAAAACTTTAACTATTAACATGACTCGTTTAGACAAAAATAATTAAACGGCTTCGTTAATTTAGGACCACATAATGTTCACTATCAATAACTAAATTTATAACACTGATACTAACTTGGATCTAATCACAACTTGCTCATAGTTATTGTGACTAAATTGACCATTCGCTTTTAAATGTATATCACACTTAGCTTTGGATGATACTATTGAAAAAATCAATTAAAAACTAATTTAAATTTGAATGCAAACGAACACCTTAATAATTTGCCTGATTTATTATATATTGTACTGTATTAGTTACATTACAGAATTCTTAAATAGGATATAGTGGATATACGACTCAATTACCAAAAAGTTGACTTATATAAACATAACGTCAGCCCATTATTAGATTGATGGGTGGCGCCATGGCCAGTACGGGTCTTTCGGCCACGTTTCCCGATGGGTCACCCGAATGCAGAATTCTGCAGGGTGAAACCGCTTAACAATGGAGTTCTTATAGGATGAGCTTCGAAAAGGAAGATGCGTCTTGGTGGTATGAGTAGTACCCGATCAAAATCTTATCCAGAAGCGTATCACGCTTCCACGCACACACACGCACACCTGCATTACACATTTTTTGCGGTCGGAATATTCTGACCTCCCACCAAAACTAAATACTCAGCGTCCTCGTTGAGCCGCAACACATCGATTACCCGCCACCATCCTTGTGAGATGCAGAGGTGGCTCTGCGGCTTTCGAGATTAATCGCTGCGTAGCGTAAGCGGCTTAGATCATGATTCGGACGTCTTTGCTTTCGATACCGTACATGGCATTGACCAGCGCACAGTAGATACGTTATTAGATTTGATGGGTGGCTACTTTGACCGCCCACAGTGCTCCGGCCACGTTTGTCTGTTTCATGCTATTTGAGAAACTTCGCAATTAGATTACTTGTCCTAGGAGTACCCCGAGGTCAAGCCTTGTTTTAACAGTAGATTCTTATAGGATGAGAACAGAAAGAAGATGCATCTTTGGTGGTATGAGTAGTACCAATCAAATCTTATCAAGCATATCCACCCAGCGCGCTGCAGATACGCCGCAGCATACATATTTTTTGCGATTAGGGTATTCTGACCCCCACGCTTAAATACCTCAGCGTCTCGTTGAGCGCTGGCCCAGCATCAGGGGCACTACCATCCGGGCAGGCATTCTGAATTTGATGGTAGCGCCATGAGCCACGCGGAGTCTTTTCAGCGCGTTTGTCTCGGCCTCGTGTGCTTTCATTTGAAAACTTCCGATTGGTCGCCCTTCTAATTACCCAATCAATGCTGACTTGTAATGGAGTTCTTATAGAATTGAGCTTCCGAAAAAGATGCATCTTGGTGGTATGAGTGAATCTTAGATCAAATCTTATCAACATGTCATGCCTTGTAGCCTTATTTTTGCGTTAATTATTCTGATAACAAAACCAGTTCATATTATTTTAATTAGTTGGAAATTATTTCAATATTTGAAGAGTTACTTATAATGTCATTCCATTGATAAAAACTTTATGACATTTATGGCCTGAGGCGTATTTCGGTAGTAAAGAGTGGTAATTTGTGACATCTCTGATCTTCTGCCGAGGCGTGGGTTCGACTCGTCCTAGAAACTGGCCTTGCTTGTATGAGTTTGTTTATAGAAGAACTAAAGTTCAATGATCAGGTTAGTAGCGTCATAGCGATTTAGGCTCGTAAATATAACTCAATCCTTAAATTGAGAATTTCAATATTTTTTAATGACTTTTCATGATTGTAACCTCCCAATCATCATGTACTCATGTTGATTGATTATTGTTCATTAGCGGGACTTTATGGTCATGACGTTTTGCATAACCACATGAATATCTCGTTGAGTAGAAGGAAATTGAGTACTATTTTGAGACATGAAAATTTTGCATAGTTAGTGATGATTTCGATTGCACTTTTTTTGTATACTAGTAAAGAGATGCGATGCGACGTGCAATTATTTTTTAAATATTTGATACGTTTTTATGTGTAATTGATCGTTCTAAAATTATGTAAAAACTTACACTTCTTTGATTTTTTTTAATTAATATTTTTATTTTTTGATTTGATACTTTGATGACGAATAACTCTTTAAATATAAGATGAAAAATTACTATAAAATAAGATGACTAAATATTTTTTTTTTTTAAATATCAATTGTATCACTTTTATAGCACGACCGGTTTACTTTTGTGGATAATATTTATTTTGTTTTATTTAGTACATTTTATTTTAAGTATAATTTTATTAATAATATTACTTAAATTATTAATATATATTATTATTAATACATATTCAATAAAAATAATAAGTTTTTATAAACTTAAATAATATATGTCAATTAGATATGTAATCATATTTTTTAGTAAAATATTAGTAATATAATATTAATATCCAAAATTATATTATTCAAATAATAATCAATCAAATACAATTATACTTGACCAATAGATAATTAGTTTCAAAAGATGAAAGATCTTCAATTTAAACATGTCATCTCTTTTTCTCCAACTAAGAAAGAAAAATTTTTTAAATGACACATTAATCGTATTAACGTGTTCTGAACATCTGCAATAACAAATACATATTTCGATCCACCCAGACTCTCAACATCCGTTTCACCAAACAAATCCATATGTAACAAATCAAGCCGCGTGGTTTTGGCCGAAGCAAGATTTATAGGTTTAAGCGAAGATTTATGCATTTTACGAGGATTGACGTAAAATCCAAAAGGGTTCAACGCTTTTATATGTGAGATTAGGTAGACCTTTTTACATGTGAGTGCTTATGCGATTTAGATAACATTTCAATGCTGGCATGACCCCGACCGTCGTTGCCATAAACTTCAGCGTCATCATGAACGCATTCATGCAAATATTACTAAGCTTGACGAATCAAAGTTAACATAATACACATTATTCAATCGATAGCCATGCGCAACAAATGAAAGATGAAACATTTGAAATAACACATATGTTTAGAAAATTTAACCTCGTAATCATTTTCCGCATGGTGGCTCGCGCTTAGCGGAAATTAAACTTTACGCCCGTCAACAAGTAAAGTATTTTTAATCTTAAAACAACCTTTTTTACCCGATCGCCGCTTTACCTAAGTTTGGCGGTTTCATTGTTAGCGAACTTTACATTTCAACCGCTTGTTACCCGAGCTTTAGAAGAGTGAGGCATCTCCCGTCATGTGCCTTGGCGTCGCTATCCAGCGTCGAATGTTTTCTTTCATGGATGGCGGCAATCCTCTGACACAAAGTCAATTTCTCGTTCGAGGTACCCGATGTGATTTGGGTCCTTGAGGGTTATTAAGTAAAATGGATTTCCTCACAATCCATTTCGGTGCTTAGAACTTAGGCATAAAGGTGCCGTTAACGCTTTGAAACGGGACATCTAGAAGACTTCATTGATTCCCTTTTCACAATAAGTGCAAGTGAAATGCGGTCTTCTGAACTTGATGCCGGATGATGAAGCAACATTAAAGTGATAGGAGTTATCATTTAGACCAACTTTAACCCCTTTTGTTGGTTGGATAACGTTGAGCTTGAGAATTTACGATTCGACTTGTTTGTTCTCAAGGAATATAAGTTGAGTGATTTTCTTGGAGTTCGTTTTCTAACTCAACCTTCTTAAATTTTGTTTTCCAGCTCAATTTTCAAGAATACCATCATTTTTTTAGATTGGAGTGAAAGCAGGCTTAACTTCATTTTGAGAGAGGTGGTTTTTAGCGAGCAACCTTTATTGGTTTTTAAAGATTTCTTTTGTTCTTTTTAAACAATTTTCAAAGTTTCTAATAACTCATTATAATTATTGTAACTTGTCAAAAGTATCGCTCATTCGATTGCTCATAATGCGCTGGTGAGGTCATCATCCGAAAAATAGAGTTAAGAGTACCTGTAGAATCTTGTGCGCAAGGAGCCTTGCATTACAAGTTTCAACTTCGGGTCGGATTCGCTTCAGTTCATCATCAGTAGCCTTGTTGCATATTTTCTTGGAGTTTGAGACCTCTTGGCTAGGCGAGGACAATCCGTCTTAAGATGTCCCAGGACATTTGCGTTCGAAAGCATATTATCTCTTTGATTTTGCCTCTTGTCTTTGCCTTTTCATTACTTCCTTTCATAGTTGTCATATTCTTGAAAGCTTCTATGACCATGATCCATTTATTGCTCTTTTTGAATTTAAAACTTTGAAGTCTCAGCTAACGTAAGCCATATCTTAAGTAAATCACCATTTACTCTCACTTTTCATTAACTTTTGAGCTTTGGCATTCTGAAACCATTTTCTTTTTGTCCCTTAATTCTCGAGCCTTGTTCACCATATGATTACTTCCTCTTCGGCTTTCAAAGATGCAATGAGCTCTTAGTGGAAAAGAGTCTTGATGTCTTTGGCTTCATTAATTGCACAAACTTTTGGCCAAATTCGGGATTGACGGCTTCTATGATTCTCCCATTCAATTCTTCTAAGGAGAATGTCTTCCCTAGAGAGTCCAAGTTGTTTATGATGGTGTTGAACCTTTGATGCATATCTTTGATGGACTCTCCCGGGTACATTTCAAAGGTTTGATATTCCCTTGTCAAGAGTCGAACCCTTGTAGTCTTCACTTGACTAGAACCAACATGGTGGTTTGGCAGTGCATATCTCCTTGGCTTGACTTGCGTCCACCCGGCTGGGAGGCATGCTCACTCCATACACACGCTTGGCATTGTGAGAAAGAACATGAATGGCTTTGGAATTCAACTCCACTTTCTTGAGTTCCTCGTCCATGGCCTTTCAATCCTGCTTATCCGCGTCCTCAATGATTTGGAACTTCTACGAGGGGCGCCTAATTCTCTTACTCCATTGGACTCTTCGCTTTGGTCAAGTTCCTGAGCTCCGGCTTGAAGAATTTGATACTTCGTGGGAATGAATGGTCCGCGGTAGTCAATCTCCCGTAATTTGTAGTCGATGTTTTATGCGTGATACTTGAATCGTTGCACGATAGTCATAATTTGATCCGTCAAGCGATGGTGGTCTTCATGGCTCGGCCACTAAGCCCAGCGCCCAAAAAGTTCTAGAGCTACCCATATTCCGTTACTACCCATAATCTTTTTCTACAAGATTTTAAGCAGGCGTGAAACGCGAGAACACGTCTGCGATTGTTAGCGCAGATTTGCTAGAGGGGGGTGAATAAGGTCTTAAGTTAAGTTATTAACTTTTTAGAGTTTAAATTTAATGCGAATTAATGAACAAAAGGAATATAGACTAATGTGATAGACCAACTACTGACTCGAAAATGATTAATTGACAATATGACAATCAGAATTGATTAGCAATAAAAATAAGAATACTTGAGAAAGTAAAGGTAGGGAAGAAATCATTTTACACGATTTTTACCGAGCCGGTTCCACTAACGCCTTTCTAGGCAAGTCGGCACCAACCTCGGGATTTTGGCAAAGATAAGCAGCTCTTGAAGAATGTTTGATTATCGTAAGCAACTTCTCTCGAAACATTATCAACAGCACTAGCCTCCATTTAGTGACACATTTACCAGCCCAGGATTTCAACTCCTAATCAGCCTAGATTAGGAACCGAGAACACTCTCGGGATTTCACTCTGCTACTCAGCCTAGAATAGAAAACCCATGCTTCTTTACGAGGATTTCACTTTCAGTACAATAAAGGATTGAGAAATGTAATTTTCACACAACTAGGAAACTCTCTCTGAATAATGACAAATTAAATGCTTAGGAGTTATGACTTTTGCCTTTTGATTTGCAATGAATTGAATGCTCGGAAAAATTAGGTCAAAAAAGATTTGCAAAGTTGTTGGTGTTTTGAAAAAGAAGGGAAACATATAGTGCCTGAAATATGGTGAAAAAGAGCATGTCGTGACCCCGTCGAGACGGGGGGTCTCGATGAAATTTGAAGCAATACAACGGCTATAAGCCCGCTCTGTGTAGACCACATCGGGGAAGTGCAGGGGTCTCGTCGCCGGGGACCCTATCGAGACGAGGGGTCTCGAGGTCTCGATCGCCGGGACGAGGAACCTGCCGATGAGGAATACCGATGGTTGAGGTTCTCTTCAAAATAAAAGATGAATTTGGCCGATTACCGAAAGCGAAATGACACCACCGATCGTTTGTATAAGACTTAACCATGAATCAATCTATACTTAAGGATTAGAAACTCTACGGACTATCGATTTTAAAAACACAATAAGATTAAATGGCAAAGTCATTATTCTGCATATTTAACGTCAATATACTAGAGTGTAGAGCTTCGCTGAAAACGCCTATGAACAATAAAGAACACGAGCTCCTTGAAAGGGCAGCATTTGATAGACTCGTCCATGAGCCTCGAACATCCGTCCCGACATTTTAAGGCGCTTGAACATATTAAAGAATAAACACGAATACATGTTCACTTGAAAAGCGGGGGATTGGATTCGATTAAATAATTTGTTATCTTCAAAATAGGTTTGAATGGAATACCATTATTCAATATGGCGGCCAGGCTCGGATCAATAGAAATTATATAATAATATAATTGACCATTATTATTATTATTATAACGAGTATGCATGTGATCTAGCAATCTGAAATAATCTTCGGTATTATCATGAGAACCGACTAGTAATTACAATTACTATGGTTGAGCGTTCCATTTATATGTCAGCGTTAAACAAAGTAGTAAATGGTGTTACAACGATTGTATAAATGGGCATAATAAATAGAGCCAATAACTATTGATTTTCAACGCCCCTAATATTTCATTATATGACTTTATCATTATTTGTTATTTGAAACTAAAGTTATTTGTAGTTAACATCAATTATGATTTAAATGGATAATAATAATAATAATAGTAATAACAATAATAATAATTAGGCCAAAAGCATATTGATATGCTACATATTAATTTAGCGGTACATGGGGTGTGCTAAATATCCCACGAATGTAACGACATTTGTAATCAAATCCACTTGAATCTCACATTGTGACTCAGTTAGGAAGAAAGATATATATATTTATCAAATTGAGATGACCATAGAGATACAAATATTACTTTAACAATTTGGTGTCCTCTAACTAAATATATTGATGAATGATGTCCATCAACATCTTAGTATCATCGGATTATTTGTTTTTTATGTCAGTTAAATTGGTATGATTTAAAAAATATAATTTAAATTTTTGTGGATCTCAATATATAAAATTGATATATGTAGGGAATTAAATAACAATAACAATAATTCTACACCAAACATAAGATTATTTAATTAATACATATAATAGTAATGTGAATAGCAGCAATAGTTCTACATGATAAAAAATAATAATAATAATTCAACACAAAGCGTATGATTATTTACTAACACCAATTATAATAATAATAACCATAGGTGTACATAAAACTTATTATTATTTAATACTCCGTAGTAGTTAATTCCTATTAGAATTCATGAGTTATGAATTAAGAGGTGAAATTATTAATTAAAAATATAATATTTTTGCCTAACTTTTAGATTAAAGGTAATTTAGTAATTAATAATGTGAAAAGTGAACAAACATAAGAAAGCCATGGCCTTGCTTATTAAATGCTTTTTATATATGTTAGTGATTAGCGATAAATAAGAAAATTATTACGATCGTAATGAGTTCAGTCGATGAGCGACTTAGGACTGGTTTATAATATATATATATATATATATATATATACATATATATATGTCTAAGGGTTCTATTGACGGTTACCAAATGAAGTCAAATTTTAATATTATTTTACCCTTTCCGTAACTAACCATTCCAAAATTCAAATTCCATAATTAATTGTCCATATAGTTACTATACTACTATTTGACCAATTCTATATGTATTTTATTTCTATTTTTATTTATCTTTTTATGTTATTGGTATTTTTATTCCTTTCACTAGGATTTTTCTTTTATAAATAGCTATGATATCGTACTACGGTAATTATTCACCTATATTGTTAACAATTTTTTATATATAAGTGTTTACATCACATATAATAGATTCAATTATTTTTCTTCATGTATAATTTTGAATTATATAAAATCACATTTTTTATTTTCTCCTTTTATATACTTCTTATGTTACATAATATTAATTCATTATTTGTAATATGGAAAAATATATTATAAAATTAATAGATGAATTTGTACAGGTTAAACTTTACAAATAACTAGTATGTATGTATGCATTAGAATCTCAAAAAACAGTATTCATATGATTGATACTATAGGCCTGTTACAAAAATATATAGTCGGACAACCATTTCCGATGAGGTTGTCAAAACATCCCACTAATGTTGGCCGAGACAGCTCAATGCAATTAGTCACAAGTAGTGTTAGGGATGCATAATCCTCCAAAAGTTCGATCCAGCACCATTGTGGTATAATATATAATTTCTTCAATGAAAAGATAAATCCACAGGTGCTACATACATACACCACAGACCACAGTCCACACGTGATGGTACACATAAATACATAATGGACAATGTACATTTATATCAGTGCTTTGTTGAAGACATACTCCAAATGTATGTAAGACTTTAATTTCCTCAAAGTGTGATGCAGGAAGCACCTGAGATATGGTAACTCGGAATCCAAATAACATACTGTATGTTGCTAAAATGGCTTGAATTTTATGTCAATCCAACTCAGGTTGATGTATGGTCATCTGCCCAATCACGACTTTGAGTCTGTGTCACAATCTTAGTAACTTCATTTAGAAAATATTATCCATTTTAAAAAAAATACTTTGGTAATATAATTAACTAGCTAGACAAAGACAATTCCCTACAATTTTTTCCCCGTTATTGGTACAATGCCATGTGCGGTAGTACTAATGAAGGTCCTTAATGTTTTATGTTGGTTTATCATCACCATTGCCCCAAGGGATGTTGATATGATGGTTAGGGTTGATTTTATTAACTTGGTTATACTGTTGATGATATGATGAGTTATTATGAATGTATTAATAATTTGTTAAAAGAATGTCCTCATCATAAACGACGCCAATGATGATAATTTCAAGAGTCTGTCTGAATCCTTTCAGACAACTTGCTATCACCGACTAAGAATTGATCGGGTGCATTATGTCCATATATACTTCGACGCTTTAATTAAGTCACCAATATGATCAAGGGGAGATTAATGTATGCAAGTGTTTGTTCAAAGATTGCTTTATTTGCCAATGACTCAATAAACCTAAGCGACATCCGATCCAAAGTTTTTATATATTGCAGATTAGTTCAACTCTCGTTTAAAGACATTTTCATTCTATTTCAGAAGCACTTACTTTAATCGTTTTAAGCTAATTTATGTATTCGTTATTTATAATACTCAATATTTGTATTCATAATTTAAAATACTATATAATCGTACTTTTCTTCGCCAATTTAAAAAAAACGATTACATTATTTGCATACATGTTTCCTCCCCAAGTAGGCCTCTATATACACAATTTTGGGAGGAAAATGCCGTCATCTTTGTGCTTGCGGAAATGCTCCGAATTCAAGTGTTAATCCTTTCATATCACTCATTCATTAAAACTGATATAATTGATTTGTCATCAAAAATTGATAGTAAAACCTTGACATAGAAAAAAAAATGATAATTAAAATAGCAATAGTAACTCATTTAAGTCCTAATCACTTGGTTTAATAATCTGCTCATTAAATGCAGTAAAAATTCTACTCCCTCTATTTCAAATTAATTGACGTTTTGGGATTGAGTGTTAAGACTTTGATCACAATTTACTTTTTATTTACTAATTCAAAAAATATAAATTGATATTATTGAATTTGGTTTTAAAAATATTTTCATAATATTATTTTTTTTGTAATTTTTGATAATATACATAAAAATAATTGATAATTAAAATCGTGTCTTGAAAAGTGAGAAAGTCAATTAATTTGAAATGGATGTAATATAAATTAATAGTCTTGGGATAAGCAAAATTTATTCATTTATCAAGTGTTAATTTAAATAGATTATTAATGTTAGGATTGAAAAAAATTATTAACTTAAAAAATTTATTAATTTATCGATTATTAATTTAAAGAGTTTCTACTGTAATTTCGATTTTACAGATTTATTGGACCACACATTTAATCTCCTCATTAAGGAACTAACATCAACATGACCCCAATGAGTGGCCGGATTTTCCCAATCAAATTCCGGGTCCTTTGGATCGTGTCGAGACATTAAATAATTACTCGTATTATACAAGACATTTGAAAGATGTATTTTTGTTTTTCTTCCTAATACTAATTGCTAAAAGGGGAAAATATAGAACAAATTAAAGGAGGAAATAGGCAACGTTAAATCACATATAATCATGGATTGGTTTTGCAAAAATGACTATTGACTTATCATATTTATTCACGTGGGCTTTGGTCCAGTCTTAGTACGTATTTACATCAAAACGTAAGGTACCATTCTTTGTTTGTTGGCAAGTTGAGTGGATGATTGGCTAAATGTAGTAAGAATATTGTAGCATTATAAATTGATTTACTATTTGGCACTATTGGATGGGACCTCAGATCCAGATGTTATTCCTAATTTTGGGCTATGTTTAGTTCAGACTCCTCCTCAGCTTTTAACATGTAGAATTGTAGAGTTTATGAATGCAGCCTTACCAAGTTGGTATCAACAATCAAGGTTGTGTGCAATGCCATATTTATTTGCTTCAGGTGAAATTGAGTATATACTACGCATATGAGAAATTGTTGATAGAAATATTCTCCTTTTTCTTCCAAGTAAAGAAAAATTGCACCAAATTTTAATTAGACAACCCACATCAATTGACAATTGAGCTTGAATCCTTTGGGAGAGCTCCAATTGGTAAAAAAAGCCAACTCTTTGGGTTATCCTACACTTAAGATGAAAAATGAAGAAATATAGTGACAATTTTATTCTTCGTCAAGATGAAAAATGAATATATATAGTGACAATTTTATTTTTCGTCAACATAGTAATTAGAAATTAGAGATACAATCGATTTTTTTCTTTGTCTTTATATACAAAATAAAGGAACCTAAAGTATTTGAGCTTAATGAAGGAAATACCCCAATATAAAATTGAAGGGAGACATATTTATATAAACGGTCATATTTAATGGGATAAGGCCATGCTTAGTTTATACCACTTAAAGACATGTTCTCACTTCTTAATTTATGATGCTCACAATATTTTCATCAACAAATTTTGTGTTATTTTAAACATTTCTTGAGCTCAATGTCAAAACTCAGATGATGAATAAATTTGTAACTTATATTGGTGTTTGTACAGTATTAAAGTCCGATTTAATATGAGAATACATAATACTTGAAATAAAATATTATTGGTATCTCTACATAATCAAATTAATTGAGGAAATTAGCTTATTTCAACATAAAATAGATTCGAACACCTCATCTGCTTTTCAACCATCAATTGATTAGATTGACATATGCTTATTACACTCAAATTGAAATTATTATTTAGAACAGAAAATGTCAATGAAAAATATCAAAAGCACAACCATCATTTGAAATCAACTTTCTCACCCAAACAATTCTCAAAATGAATTTGGAATATTCAATAAATATTATTGAGCATAAATAGCAAGCTTCATCCCAGACTGACAATGTTGTGGGTAACCACAGATGAAGTAATTTGGTCCTTTAACTAGCTTGATCTTATCAACTCCTTTGTTATAAACCTTGGCTCCTTTGGGGACTATACATTTCTTGTAACCTTTTTTGGTTACAGCAATAACATTGTGAAACATGGGATTGTACTTGAAATCTGCATGTAAATATATATGCCAATTATTTTCATCAGAAATCTATTGTAGACTTCTAATGAAAATATATAGTAACGCAATCCATTTTTTATGACTACACTTGTAATGCAAAAGTGAAAATGAACTAGAACATAACTATTTTTTATTCAGTTGATGAAAACATACCAAACAATAATTATTTTATTGATTTTTTTGTTTGATTATTACCCATGAATTAAGTCCACTCTATATATAGGTAAAAACAACAAAATTGACTTATGAGCTGAGTATCGAATAGTCATATAATCAGCACGTCATGGGTATAATTGAAAGAGAAATTAAAGGGCAAAATATATAGTAGTCAAATTTTTGCAAAAAAGTTTAGATAAAAAATTAAAGACTTATGGAGTTAGTGTCTAGTGACATGAACTTTTTTTTATCTAAACTTAAAGTTATTATATAGAAAAATGATTATATTATTGCAAAAGTATTTTGATTAATATTTGAAAAACTCTTCTAGCTAGTAATTAGTTCATTCAAGTAAAAATAAAATTTATTTACCGCATTTATGATATTTTCATTATTATTATGTAATTTGTAAATTCACTTACAGAGTTTATCACCAGCCTTGAAAGTCTTTCTATGTGGCCATGTAGCCACATTATAAGTCCACCCCTTTTGGTCACCAACCTTATGAATTTTTGCTTGAGCTGCTCCAATTTGAAGTACAACCAAGCAAAGCATAATTGCTACTGCAAAACCTGCTGCATTGCCCCTTCCCTGTGCCATTCCTCAAACAAATATAGTAATTCTGATTATGCTAAATATATAAATCAGAAACAATTTCGTCGAGATGTTTATTTCTACAAAATTGGCTTATATATATATATATATATATATATATATGTATAGTAGTGAAAGGAGTATTAGTTTATTTGCACATACATTGAGAATCCTTCATTTGTTGAACACTACATGGCCAGCATAAAAATAATTTAAACATGGCTTGAAGTTCAAGGATTGGAATTTATGGGAACCACATGGTGTGAGATAATTGCATAAACAATCATCGCAGTTCGATAAAGTTAATCGATTAGTCAAGATAAATTCTCTAAATTCTGTATTGTCTATTTAATTATTGGAGGTATTACATAAATGTTGTATATATACTTCTAAATATCTTTAATAAAATTTACTCCCTCCATCTCTTAATCTAAAAATAATTTTTCCTAAATGAAAATTACTTTTTTAGTTTTTACCAAATTAAGTATACAAAACACTTCAAGAAAAAAGTTTACGCCGCGAGATATGTCAATTTTTCTTAAACTTCAGAAGAAACGAATCTAAAGAGATGGAAGGAGTATATATTAGCTATGGGATCATGTGTGTGAAACTTATGTAATTTCAAGAATCATTTCTGCAATGCAAATGACTAAATATGCATCAATACAAATTGCGAAATTAAGTTTCGATTTTTGTCGAACTAGAGAAACTATTCATGCAATTATCTCCACATGGTGTAGTAGTTTAGAAGTACGGAAACCAAGGAAGAAAGTCAGCGTCTCACATGCATGGCGAAAATTGCCTAGCAATTAAAGTTATTAAGCCTGCAAACGCAATCAACTGTAATACTACGTACTTAACTACCGGAGTATATTCTTGTAGGTTTATTTACACTATCATTTGGTCAAAATGTAATGAGAGATCTAAGTGGACACTAGAAAATGCTTTGGGTATGATGTCAAAATTGTTGAATGGCAAGCATTCAGCATGGAGTTAATCCACAGTCCTAAGAGGATTCAACATCTGAATTCTCTAAATCATCTTGGTAGACCTCGAGGTCCTCGGGACTCCATCGCAAAGTAAGTGAAGACAAAGGAAAAACGAAACGCTGGATAGTTTAAAACAAAAACGCCATTTAAATCAATCAACATAAGAATAATTATTGGAATACCAGGAAGCAAGGCAGCTTCGCAATCAAAACATACAAATATACATAAATGATATATTCAAGTAGAATTGTCCATGAATGGAGCTATACTGAGCAACTAGCTCGATTAAGCTCAGGAATTAAAGACGAGGCCTGCTTTCCTATTACTCCATCTAAAATTACCGAGTTTTGAGCTGACATTTAGGCTCAATAGCTTGGTGAGTTGGCTCGGTAAGCTAGTTCGTAGCTTGATCTATTATATTATTAATTATTATTGTATATTAAGACCTAGGATAGGCACAACCATATCAAGAATGAACTTATTTATTTTTTATAGAACATTTTGGAATATTCAGCTTCCTAAAAATGAATGAATGAAATTAATTTCTCCGTGTCAAAAGCCTATTACAGCATTGTAATATTTGAACTTCAAAATTGGATGCTTGTTTATCATGATATTTCCCAATCAATACAAATTGCCTTCATATCACACATCGATTTGTTTTCAAGAACTAAAGAAGGCCATTTACCACAATGCCACTAAATATTGTTATTATACACTTATCATAAAGTATCACCCAACATCATAGGGTCTCATAAAAAGGTTCATGACGATCCAAACTGCAATTCCTCTACTTCCTTCGATATATGGAATAGTTCAAATCACAAAAATGCCGATGATATGGTAGAAGATACACGTCCTGCAAAGGTCTGAGCGGCAAATTGTTGAAGCTGCTTCTTAGCATCTGAAAGAAAACAATAGGCATTTTTCAGTCTTGGCTGGTACGCAGACTTTGTATGTGTAAGGTTGTTCATATGAAATCCATAATCGGCAATATTTAATATGTTAACAACGGAAGTCTTGGATACTCACCTTTGTGGCATCTGGTAAAGCCAACGATATTTGCAATGCTGAGGGTCAGGCAAACTCCAACGACAAGACAAAAGTCAGCTTGAAATCTGATGAGAGAAAATACCCCCAACAAGATCCACAAAATAGCCTTCAGTTAAAGAACAATCCGTTAGAAGCTTTTCACAACTCCAAAGTTTGTCTAATTAATTCAAGAACGAGATTCTTTTTATATTTTAGCGAGTAGATGCAGAAACTGCATGGAGCTATATAGAAGGACTCCATATAGGACTCTATTGTATGCATATTTATCGGACTAATATCAGAGCACTAAAGATATGGATAATGACAGAAAGTTGATCTACTTACTGTGAGGTATAATGTCCACCAGAATAGCCATGAGTCCTTCTTATTCATCCGAGCCATAGACTAAAACCCAACATATGTTGAAGCTCATTAAAGGAGAAGCAATATACAGAGTAATGATAGCATGCATGAACAAAAGATGTACTAACCTCTTGATCGAGGCATTCAAACCTCCATATGCTCTCACCAGTGTCACTTATTTCATTCCACCATCTCAAACCGACCAAGATTCGTCCACTCACATTCTTTACCACCCAAAAATCAAGAGCAGCTAGGAAAACAGTTACCACAAAGATGATGACAAAATTATCAACAAACAGAGCTGAGAGTATGTAAAATGCCAATGCTGCAGCCTGTCCATAGAAAGATATATTATTGGCTAATAAATATGAAATTGAAGAATTACCAAAGTTAACTAACAAAGTTAACATGATGAATGATATTGTACCTTAAAGAGCACATGAAAGAAGCATATCTGTGGGTGAGCATAATTCTCTCCTGCAGACTGAGGAAAGAAACACGTATGTTACAATATCGTTAATCATCCCTTATTCTTTAGGTTGCGCTCGAGGAAGGATCAAAATACTGATTAGTTGATTGATTGAGCAAATAAGTATATGAATCATCACAATTCATAATCCCTTATTCTATCACCACTCACCAGCAAGGCAGCAACCACAAAGGCCCAAATACAAGCATTGCACATAATTGCATAGGGCAAGCGAGAACATCTATGAACTAACTTTGACCAACATAAGTTTCCACAATCTTCAATCTAGTGCATATTGCAGAGAACTAACATGATCACTTGCATATACGGAGTATTAAATAACCAATACAAATAAAGTGAGCTACATCTCAAATTCTTAATAAAAAATTCAGCAAAGTTAACCCCCTTTCAGGAGTTGACTACGCCGTGGATCAGGTTCAAAGTTATATACAAGTTCCATCATTACTTCAAGTCTTCCACCCCCTCCCTCGAATCCCGATTCATTTGGCATGGTAAGGACTAAGGCGAAAACCTAAATAACCAATCTCCAATATTCAGCTAATTATCTTGTTTCTCCTCCTAATCATTGTTCTGATTCACATATATCACACTTTATCCCTACCAACATCCTCAAAAAACATGTAAGATCTGACATCTACTAAACCCAAATCTTTATCTACCAAATCCCAAATAAACTAAATTTAAAATCAAATTAATCCATTACAATTACTTTCTAACTATCAAAATAATTTTATCAGATCCAAAACTATGCAGATTAAATTGAATTTGACGAAATTATAAGCATAAACATTGAGTAATATTGATATTGAAATGATAATATACTTACTGAGTTGAAATCCATATCGGACAACCAATTTGGGACACGCTTTTGCTTCAGCTCGTGGAAAAGAAACCGTTTTGACTTGTGAATGATTTGGACTCGAGTTTATCTTGTGAATGACTTGTGAATGATTTGGACTCGAGTTTATCGTGTCCTTGTATTGTCAAGTACCGATTTTATAAAACGTGGTTTGTTTATTACTTATAATTAACTACTTCAAAATATCTCTATTTGGAGGAGTCTGATTGAATTTATGTTGTTTAGTTCCTGTTTCAAGTGTTTAATTTATTGCAACTAGGTACTTCAAAATATGTCTTTTTGGTGGAATATGAATATTTTATTACATTTTTGTTGGAAAACTGTTCATTTAGATTTCCCCCCTTAGTTTTTCACTTAGGCAAACTAGAATTGATTAATTGCTTTGTGTAAAATATGCCATAATTTATACATGTTATACTAGTTTAATACGGAGTATATCATTATAATTAATAGTGATATTTATAAATGAATATAAAATTTATAAGTAATATGTTTTTCATGATTTTAAACATTAATCATAATTAAGAGTATCACGTAAATATGTAATATAATGTTATCGCTTATAAAGCGGCATATGTTTTAAGCAAGTCGAGAATGGAATGTTATAAGTTATGACATTGTGTTATCATATTACAGTTATTTATTATTATAAAATTGTATCATCACGTTAAGATTATTTACTATTTTTAAACATGATGTCAAATACTCACTCATCTCTAAAAGATGGTAAAACTTTAATATTATTGATGGTTCACATTTCAGGGTTTCCATGAAGACACTGAAACATACCATGGACACAATGAACAACCTAGTTAATCATAAAATCAAAAAGGACAAAATCAATCATTAAATTTGAAAATAGGCGACTCCATAACATAAATGACCATTTATGAAAAATGAAAAATAAACATGATAGTTTAAGATTCAATATCGATAACAAATCAAAATCAAGAAAATGAGGTGCTCGAAAAGTCCACGATATCTCCTCTCTACTTCAGAGTAGACAAAATGACAGGAAACTTATTCGGAATCGTTTCCGCCACTTCTCCCTCCACCATTTTTCACTCTACACCCATCAACATATGCCGATAATTTATAAGGGGGCACATCATTAGCCAACCATTGATTGACATAGAAAGTGGACTGGCTACAAGAACGATAAGGGGCACTAGAACTGAGTTCCACATAATCACAAAACCATCCATGATGATCACCTGACCCGTCAGAAGTCAAATTTAGCCTACAAATTGGTTGACTTATACATTTTCCTAGGCCTGTGAAAATGTCTGTGTTTCCTCTCTCAAAGTAGTCATGATTTGGACCCATTAAGCCCCAGTCTTGTAAATTTGGAATCCATACTGATTTCCCACTAGCATCACCAAGTATTACACTGATGATTGAGTCTGTTCCGGCTCTTATTATGCTACCTGTTCTCACATAGAGTGTGTATACACATTCTGTCTGCATTTTCGGATATAAATCAGTTAGGGAAATATATAATCTCTTGTCCCAAAAAATTGTCCTGTTAAATTTACAATTATCAGGATATATTAAAAAGATGAAATCACTAAACCATAAAGCTGGCTCATCGAGGTGTGTAAAATGTAAAGACCATCTCAATGCTCGATTCAATCTAAATTGTGCTGACTTTTAGTCTTTGACTCATCTAAACCAAATTTCAAAAGGTGATTGTTGTGACTCATATCATGGAGAACTCTCCAATCAAGTGTGATATGGATTGTGCGATTGTGTCATCTTATGGTGCATGTGATCTAACACGAATCAAAATTATTATTTGACTGAGACAAGGTGCATGGCTATTACCTATAATGAGATTTCTAAAAATGGAAAAAACTCTAAGGTTAGGTGTCAAGATAACAGTATGAGAATTCTTGGAGATCGATCTATGGAACTAATGCATGAAAAATAATTAATGATAAGGTAGAAGGTAGGAATAAAATTTTAAAAAAGTGTAATGGGAAGATCATACAAGTATAAAAAGATTATGAATCTAGACTTTTGAACTTACAGAATCTGCAGCAACAATTGAGAAAAATGAAGTGAGAACCACTAGAGATAAAATGTGGCGACTGCTCATTTTTCCTTATGAAAGTAGAGTGTGTGTTTCCCTAGGGAAATATATAGCAACCCCTTCTCAAGAACACAAAAGTAGCTTGACTCAGCAAATTAAGCAGTGACCATTCAGATACAAGACATGGTCAAATATTGAAAAATAACTGAAATTCACAAATCTCAAATCACACTCTAGAGACGTCCTTAATTTAGGGAATCGAAAAAATTACTAAAATCGTACACTTAAATTGAGATAAAGGTGTAGTCATATATCAAATTTTCTAAACGTTTTATACGAAACATTCAAAAAGTTTCTATTTCAATTTATAAACAAAACGTTAATGTATTCTCGTAATTGGGCTTGCCTACCTAAACGCTAAATATTTACGTTATCGTGTTGACATGATTTCGTTTTACGTTTTGTTATATAATAGAGCTTATTAGTATTTTGAGATAAATATCAGAGAGTGTGTAATTAGCATTTGTTAATTTGCAATATCAAATTGAGACGAAGAGAGACAATTATTGTTGAGATTATATATTCTACTAAATAAAGCCTCATATATTAAGCAGACTGTGAAATTTCCTCTACGCGAGATATAATTATAATCAGACATTAATTGCTCAAATTAAAACTTTTATATATATTTTAAAATAATATTAATTATGAAAACATTTATTTCAAAGTCCAATTTATTTTTATAAATTTATGTCAAGCATTTTAAATTACATAATATTAATTTTAAAAATATTTTTATTTTATTTGAAATTCTAGTTAATGAAGTTGAATATTTATATTTATTATATGATATTTGTGTTTATAGATATATTTTTAGTGTATATAACTTATTTTAATTTTTCAAGATTTTATATTGTTGTTAAATGTTTCTATAAAATTTTCAAAACGTTTCTTATTTTTATAATTTTAAAACCAAAAACAAAACTTTAAACCTTGGGTGTAGTACTACTTCCATCTAGGTCACGCCACCCAAAAAATCGCTCGAAAAGAAATTACCAAGATGCACTAATAACTAATTAACAAATTACAACATGTTTCTTGCCAACGAGAAGCAAAGTACATATTAATTCCACCTTAAGAATTGGTGCATGTACACACTAGCAACCACATCTAAACAAAAATAAGTTACATGACCTCCATAATCCATATATAAGAGATGGAAGACAGTGGTATCAAGATTCTTCCTCAGATGCTTCGGCTGCAGCTATTTCTGAATCCACTGTGATCATCAACTCTTCGCTTACATGTTTAGCAACAGATATCATGTCCAACTGCACTCCCCCTCGTTTCGTTAGACCACATATGCCCTCCTGCATCAACAATGTAGTGCTTCCCAACCTGCATGTTTGGAGCTCACTTGGGTATTAGCTTCTATTAGAAAACAATCTTAGTGTAACCAATTATTACCTTCGTCAAAGTAACTATAACAGGAACTCCACTGGTATCGAATTAAGGTACAAGTGTACAACATAATCTCAATGAATTAGCACCACAAATTAGAAACCTAAGTATTTATCTGGTAACGAACGGTAATTGCTATTTGTAATGCAAGGATCACATGATATATGGATTATGTTAATTGCTTCAATTGTTAGTGAACGAACTAAAATAACAGATTACCTTGATAGCAGCACCAAGAGCATCTAATAAATTTCCATCTGAACTCACTACTAGGCCATCAATATAAAGGTCCCAACAAACTTTTCCTTCTACTATTGACAGTGATGAGAGATCAATTCCTGCGTGTTAGATTGTATTGAATGAATGAGTTTACAATAATACGACTTTGAAGATATAAGCATATGTGCCTAGCCATACAATTTATAAAAAACCTACGCGCTAAATGGCATAACTAACCTTCCCAATCACTTCTGTAATTCTGATCCACCTTATCTATAATTCTCCCTTATCAACACCCTCTCAAATTGCTCGACTTCATTATACGTTTACAACTACTGGCCTCATTGGGATCAAGTTATAACAACGCTGCTATTAACAATCGTGACATTAAGCAAGATTGTAGATTTCTAACAATGCTCGCCTACTCTAAACACTCTCCGCGTTGCTTGCTCTCAAGAATTCTCTATGGATGAATAAATGATAATTACGCCTTCACCACCTCGACTTCGGTATCTTTATATACAGACAATGCAAAAAAAAAGACTTCTACCAAACAAACAAGCGACTTAACAAGAGTCCCACTGTAACTTCAACACTTCATATCATCCTTATCCATCATGATCGCTTATCACATTTTCAAAACTCATCGCTTATCGCAGTCAAACACATCTCTAAACCTCATTGCTTTTAATATCGACGAAACAAAATATCGAAGACTTCGTGATACATTATCCAACAATTATAACAAGAAGATTTCGCGAAAAAACTGTCCAACACCTCCTCGTGATTAACAATATTTATATGCTAGTAATAATTTTTAGATGTTTGCTCTTCAACCTAACATTACAAGACTTGATGTCATATATGTCTAATGTGTACATAGCTATAATAATCCATAATACATAAATTAGAAAACGCCAGATAACAAAGAATCCAAATTATAAATACTATGTCCTCAAAATTGATGCCACTTTCAAACTCAATGATCAAGAAAATATCAAGAACATGAATAGCATTGCAGCTGATTTAGTTGCAAATGATACAAGTGTTATGCAGGCTGAGCTTGGGAACATAGGGTATTCATCAGGTGATGGAAGTCTGCATTCGTCGCCATTGAAGTAAACTCTTCTAGGAAACGCCCACCCTTGCCTAAACGTAAATGTATCTTTGTCCTTCTTCATAAGTACCTCAGACTGAACATTTCCATATGGTCCAGCTTCCATCAGCATGTCGTTGTAGAACTTCAATCCGTAAAACATACCAGTATCATCTGCAAAATGCAATGAAAACAGTCCAAAAGTTAGCGTTAAATGATTGTGTAAAGTGAAATTTACAACGTGTTTTTGTACAATACTCACTTATGGACTTATATGGGACGAGAGGCTTGTAATTGAAGCTGAAAACTTCAGTTACATTGTCAAGATTAGGATGTTGGGCTAATAATGTCCACTGTGTGTAATTCCTCCGGTAGTTGAAATTTGTTATCGCGATCTTAACCCTCCAGTAGTCTTTGTAATTGATTTTCACATGCCAATGCACTCTTACAGGACACATATGGCTAGTACATTGCAGCAATGGGGAGTCGTCATTCCTTGAAATATTAACTCTTGAGCTCAAGCGTCCAGAGCTAGAACTGTGATAACAAATATTCGAGATGTTACTAATATTGTTTCTGTTTTTGGAGTAAATTTGTTGAGTTCAATAAAGTGTGGTACCTATTGAATTTGAAAATCTTTTACCTTACACAATTGTTCCTGTTTCTGCAACCACATGAGCAAGCAGGGCAAGGAGTGATGTCTTCACTATAGAAAGATGAGAAAGATACACAACATGATGGGTGTTTGGATACAAGAATCTCTGAATAAGTGCATGTCACATTCCATGTCACTGGACAAGGCATTAACAATCAAGGATTAGATAACAGGAAAATAAAAGGGGGCTCTGATGTGTGACAACAACTAATAAACTTACTCAATGCTTGAGTTCTGCGCCTACGATCTGGAGAATAAAACACAGTGGATGGCACTCTCTTTGCAGGGCCACAAGTGTATCCAGGGCCTGCACCGCCCAGGGTGAAATTCCGGGGGAGTCTCACTGTTCGGTTTGTAGTTCCTGCTAAGCCAACACTAATCTGTATTGAAGGCAATAAAAAAATAAGTTTCATATTCAAGAAGATATCAACACAGGCGCTAAAAAGTCCTGAGTTCGAGTCTCTCCAATAGTTTTAATAACCTGGAAGGCGGAAACTGCTGCTACAGGATCCTGCCCCCACGACGCCAGAACACCGCCCTTGCAGCAATTGCTATACTGTTGATTGTAAGGAGCCGCAGGTAGCAAATCAACAACGGTGGGGCGTCTTAGGCAACAATGAGGCAGATTTCCTCTGAACCTTGAACAGTCTCCTTGTTCAGTTGTTTGTGCTCCCACAATAGACCATATTACCTCTCTTCTTGCCCATGCCCATCCTATTGTCCATCCAGGGCTCATAATTTGTCTATACTTTTGGAAGTTGTTCATTGTAACTGCAGCCTAAAATGAAAAATTCCAGTTATTATAATATCATGCGAATTTGTGGGGTTCGGCCTTAGAAATTTGACTAAATAAAGGTTTACTAGACCATTCAAGTAAAAACGAAATACTCTAACTTAGATTATTGAATTATTATATCTTACCACATATCCATCGGGTGTCCACGACATGATATCCCATCGTATGGTAATGTTTCCATTGGGATCCAAAGGATCATAAGCCTCTGAAAAGATAACAAGATTGCAAATTACATACAAACTGCAGTGGTTCATGACATATTGGCATCCACAAGTAGACAACAGTTTGGTACATAGTAGTATAGCACATACCTGTAGGAGAAATTATGACAATTAGAAACACAACAAGAAATATATTCAGCCTTTGATGAGAGGACAAGAAATTGCTAAGTAAATCATGACCTTGAGTTTTCTTGCATGCCATTGGAAAATATCACCAGGAATACTACAAAATGTGATATTTGTGCATTAATAGGCAAAAACAAAGTTGATTTTAAAGAGATTATAAATGCATGATGGTAGAATAACACCTAATGGTTGTTATAAAGTACTTTGAATTACCAAGTATTGATATCTTATTTGCAATATTGGTTCATCTATTAGTTTCAAGGTTATTGTCCATGAAAACAATTAGACTGGCATAGGATCCATAAGTCATGCTCTTGGTGATATTTTCTGTCTCATTAATGTCTGGAAAATTGATTTAATCTTGTAAGATGACTTTGATAATCTCAATTTTGAAAGAAGCTTTGCATTATCTAGTCATTATCAATGTGCTAATATCTTCCAATGAATCAATCAAGCATTTCCTTCATTTCGTTTTAAATCTAAAATGAGCTACCTTGTTAACTTTATATGAATTGAAGTTTTTAGATATGACGGTAAAATTTCATATATATAAAAAAAAATCAATCCTTATCCCTATAACTGCTATAAAGCTCAGAATTTCATCAATATAAATAACATGTGATTACTGAACTAAACCTCATATTTATAATCATACCAAATCAGTAATTTCAATTTTCATATAACTAGTTAATTTGGGACTAAGGTCAATAACATCATTGTTTTTGTTACTTCCTCCATCATTTGTGGGTAAAAAAAAAATCATATTTAATAATTATAAATTGATAAACTTTATCATCATAAATTACACTGACAATCGTTAGCTGCATAAAAATCTGCACAAGAATTCAAGGACAAGCCATACCAAACCGTCTCTAACAATGCAGAAGAACAAATGGCGAAGAGATCTTTCAAGACATGCTTCCTTTTACGGGGCTAGCACCTCGGTAGACATATGATTCGATCGATCACGAAAAGTTTAATTATTCGGAAAGATCGTTATAAGATTCACACGCCTAAAAATGGTAGGCCGGTTATAATCGAACGCATCGATTATTTTACAAGACGAAGCTTTGCTTACGAAAGCTTATTTTACAAACTCTGCTTTCAAGGCTACACTATTTAAAGACCTCTTACGCGACCTGGGCTTCTTCACCGAAACAAAGAGAAAGATTTCGTGATCAGATTTTCATGGCGTAGTTGTCTTTTAAGCAGCTTTATTTTATCAGAAATAACGCATTCGAAAGATAAATATAAACCTCAGATCGTATTAACCGGCTGCTAACACCTAAGGCCTCCCTGATTATTACGTAGCTGGCTACTATTACCAAGTGATTGGTGAAATAGAATAAGATATGCCAGACAAGCCAGTGAGTCTCCCACCATACATGTAGATAGTGAAAGCATCAGTACAAGCACCATGTAGCATTAAGATGTTCTTATTTCAGAATTGGGATTACAATGAATCCTTCACGGCAGTTCGCCCCAAACCTAAGCTACATTGACACCAACAAGCTTGTCAGAGCTTTACTTTTTAAAGACAATTTTATTTTATTACTTCGTTTGAGTCGGGCCGCAGATTTCATTTGCATCGACGACCCAGAATAGTCAAGACGACACAATTTTTCAATCGCAGACGAAATGACGCTTCTAACATAAAAAAAGCCGGTATCAAGGTAATCATTTCAGAAACGGAAGATTTTAGTGGAACGGCACTCTACCACCGCTTCGATTAACCAACTACGCTTACCGAAAGGCCAGGATGACCGTATTCCAAAGTTTGCTGACACAAAAAGCATGGAAAGTTGTACGCAGCCAGCGATTAACACCAACCGACAATCGACGGCGCCAGAAGAACAAATGGGGTTTAAAAAGCCGACGATTGACCGGCTAAGCACGTAACTGCTTAGCAAACGACAAAGCACTACGAACGCTATCTTCAATGCCGGCTGACCAACGTGTTTAAGCCTTGATCAACACACGGCTCACAGCACGCTTTATTACTTTACAACCGCATATGCGAACCTCAAGCCGCACGAACGCCGATTACACTCCAACAAGCTTAACAACGAGATTCGAAGCTCTAAGAATTGAAATGACGACCTATACCAATGCATAAACAACAATATCAAGGATACAAGGCTTAACGAGTCATTTTCGTTTGGGCGAATCCCAGCCAGCAACGAGAAACAAGTAGAGCATAAGAACGCCGCTTCAAAAAAGTTTCGCTCTTCACGCGTAACGATTATCGTTAATCCTGTGATTCGGCATTTAACCGACGGGCACTCGCTACATTTCAGATTTTAATGGCTGCAGCCTGGCAGGCAAGCAAATAAATCGCACTAAAAACTTCGTCTCCAGACGTCGTATTTACGAAGACTGAAACCATAAACACAACTTTAACTGCGCTCTAACCTCTTCAAACATAACGACACCACTCACTTAATTCATCCCCTCACAAATTTATCGCTCTCATAATTCCAGACAATTTTCTCCTCGCTTTCTCCTCACTCAGTGTTTCACTCAATTATTACACCATTTATATTATCACCGATGATTTTTTCTCAAGAAGCCACTGTGAATCATCACATGCTCAAATCTTGAATTGGACGACGTGATTCACAAAGACCGCTTCAAAACAAATTTATAATATTGTTTTCGGGTTCTACCAAGATCAAATATTTCACCTGGGCGACATCATATTTCAACTTTTAATATTTTCCTTGTAATTGCCATAATATCCATGAGGCTTTAACAATTCTCTTTTAATAATCAAATATATTATTTATATAAAAATAAGAAATAAACAATCGCATTAGTTTTGAAATTTATAACACATTTAAATTATTTTCCATAATCGAATTTTTTCCAATGCATCTGCCAAATAAACATCAACCTAGGAAAACTAATGTCCCAATGATTTAACTAAATGCACTCTAGAAAAATTATGGGTATAAAATGGAAATAAAAGAACATATCATGTGAGGCAAGATTCATCAACAAAATAAAAAACTAAAATCTCCCAAGATGGCTTAAGGCGAATAAAATTATTATTGGGATTTCGCGATATTAAATTAATCGGCGATATTTAAAATCAATAGCGATTTAAATCTTTTGAAGAAATCATGGGTTTCAAAAGAGTATCATGTTAAATTGTTAATTACTTTAATGATATACTATTATCTACTGGAATTGAACAAAGTGCAATATACTAATTCACTATGAATAAAATAACCCAATAATTTAAATATTCAATATTCAATAGGAATTATCCGTGTAAATTTGAGAAAGTTGATAGGGGTCCCGATCGAAGCAGAAACTACGGCCACCCACAATAATAAGGCGAACAAGGACTCCGGGTGTTGGGGAAAGATCGGACGGTTGGGATCAAAAGAAGCTGGGCGTGGCCAATTACAACTTTCACTTTATTTTCGGACCCCGACACATTTGGCTCCTGATGTGTCGGGTTTCGTCACAACCCGGTTAAATACAACAAGAAAGCAAGCGCATGGTACAAAGAATAAGACTAGTACTAGAATACATAAATGACCCAATAACAATCAATCTAAACCTCAGATTCTGGGGATCAATTTCATATTTCTAAGTATTTTCGTATCCATCTCAATACCCTCCCTCGTTTTGGAAAGACGACAACATAAACGCTTCAACTCGAAATAAAAATAATCATCACGCTATCAATCGGCCATTTAACCCGCTACAACCCGCGCCATACAAAAAAGTCTTCAAGAAGACACCGATCCCACCATGTGACATCAGTTGTAGACGGGACTATTAACGCAGATATAAGACAATGACAAGAGATTACACATGGCCTCCGATATATCATCATATCTCAACATATTCAAGATAATAATAAGGCCTCAAACATATCGCTAGATTCCAATAATCTAATTTTTACAAAGATCAAAATATCAAACGCTTGGCTACAAATTTAGCTGCATTACATACACTCTTTATATTGGAAGAATTATGGAATGAAAAATGCTTAATGTACTCAACAAGCAAAGAAAAAAACTAGAATATAAATTTATGAATTTTTTACAAGAAGTTTATATGAAAAAATTTCAATTTTCCTAAGAGGCGACTATTCACACAAGCACCACGACACAAATGAAGAAAATATTTGATTACTCCCAGACTTATCCTGATTCCATACTACGATAAAACATACTGATAAATATCATATGATTATTACATTAGTTGTCGCTTAATTATATATGAAAATCCAAATAACAACTTAAACTAAATATAAAGACTAAAGACTGTATCAAATAAACGAATCTGTCAACAATCAACCTAAACCTAAGATTTTCCCATCCATCTCGATATTCCAGAATCTTTAGGATCCATCTCAATAAAGACACATTACTAGAACTTGACAAAACTATGGCATATGTCCGTGCTTTGAACAAGTTGGATAGGTGTCAAGCATTAATAGAAATTGACAAAGTATGACATATGTCCAAAGCCTGGAATAAGCATGATACACACCTGTTCACATGCTGGAAATTCTAGAAGGAAATTATTATTTTCTGATGAAGAAGATATTATAATATTACCTTGATTGTTGGATACGACCACCAGTAAATTTTCCATAACATTTTACATCTAGTTGCTTCGAAACAATATGGTGTGTTAATAATAAAATCTTGCTATTGAGACAACTATGCGAATGAACTTACCAATCAGATTATTGACAAACTTGTGAATACGCTGCTGCATCTTCTTCTTCTTGGCTGCCAAATTATGGGCAAATCAAAGTAAGTGTAGACACTCCTAGAGTAGAATTCAGTAACATCGACATGGAAGGATACTCCCTATGATATTGTGCACATGCTAAGTTCAACAATTCACGTAACCCGGAGCAGGTATATATTAAATAAATATGCATTTAGTTCCAAGTAATTTAACTAGTAACTTGTAATGCTTACATTTTATTCTCTTACTACAACATTGAATTTACACTGCTTCACTGTGATTTTTCCATTTTAGATTCACATTATGACAAAACTCAGAAAACTGGGGGCTATTGAGCGCCCTGTAAAACAGGGTTCATGGGCTATACTAGTATCCTCAACAAATAAAGATAACGGCATTAGTGAAAAGAGAATGAAAGGTTAAAAGAAATGAGAAGAAAGGCAAAGAGACATTTGGTTGTAGCCACTGTATAAATAATATATTCGCAGCAGGTTTTACAAACATTCGAAAAATCAAGGTATGAGTTTCGCTAAAGAAAGCAGCTTTCAAGACATTTGTTATAACCATGATTAAAATTTCTAAATGTTTCTTACACAAGTTATTCTAAAGTTTTTTAAATTATAAACGAAAATCTAATGTAATTTTTAAAATTACTTACTTTCCAAAAAAATAAATATTGTATTTGACTCTCGGGTTATAGCTGCTTGATTAGCTATAGTTTCCAGAAATATTGTGAAATTTTATATTATTGCTTTACTATATAAAAAAATCTCTTTATATATGACTTTCAGAAATTCTTCAACGCTAAGATAATTACAATCGGTTCATTTACCTATCTTTAAATTTAACTTTATATTATTTTCAAATAATAATAATCATGAAAATATTTTTATTTTAAAGCCCAAAAATTTTATCTCAAGTATTTCAAATTACATAATATTAATTTTAAAATATTTTCTTTTTATTTTAATTTAATGATTAACGACGTGATCATCGCATACCGTTTACCTCATTCACCATTTTTATCGAACTTTCAAAACGCTCTATTACATCACTAAAATTTTAACATTAATAGATTGCATCTTTTCCGACAAATTCCGATGTTAAATCGATAACCCCGAAGCTCATGTGTAACGAGCATTTATTTTCAAATTTATTTGTTAAAATACCCTCCCCAATTCAAACGTTAAAAAATCGAACATAAAACGCATTTATATTGGGCTGGCTGTGAGTGAAAGATAACTTATCTCTTTAGCTTCCAAAATTTTACTTTATTTCTTAAATATTTTTATAATGTTTCCTAAATATTTCTTATTTTTATCATTACGAAACTGTATCCGAAAACAAAACTTTGAACCAAAACTAATACTCTTGTTGTCATATCCTCTTATATTGCTATCTTTCTCGACTTTGCTGCAACATTCTACAAGCACGACAAGTATAAGCTTTACAACATATACGAGTCTGCCCTTGTGTTGCTACTATTCTCGATGGTAACAATGGTGATTGCATTCATAATGTTCACTGTTTTGGATAAATCGTTAGTTTAGCGGTTACCAAAAGTATCATTGGTACTTTATGTTTTGCTATATTTGGTCTACAAGACACTAATTATCGGTGACACAATTCAATGTGTACAATTCGTATTCAATAATCAATTTTATATTAATTTTTGTACAATTAATATAATATTAATTATTAAAATAATATATTATATATATCGAAGAAAATAAAAAGAGCATTAATTTGACAGACAATAAATATGTTGCACGCGACATCTCCCACATTGGGATTATGTAATCTACCCACACATCACATAAAGAAATAAGCGAATTTTTTGACGGGAGCAAAAGTTGGTTATGATAAAAATATTTATAATACTCAGCTTTTTTATATCTAAGAGAGAAAAACATGGTATTAACTTATTCTCCAAATATTTAGAGTGCCAGATCATGGTATATCAAAGTTGTAACTTCTAATTACCCCCTTCTTATATATAACTTCCCATATTATATATGGGGTAGATATCAAGACCTTAGAATCCATAACAAACACCCATATGCATTTCACTTACAAACGGCGACATCATGACATTTTTTTTTTTCCGCAGAAAGAAATATTTTATAAAGACTCTATTAACGAACTACACCTCTCATACTGGCGTTTCGTAAGCTACGCACAGCGATAACCATTGCGCTAAATCATTCGAGATATTTATCATTAATTGATACAAAAATCAAGAATCATTTGGAGGTCAATCCTCAAGATATCCATCTTTCGGTATCAGACATGGGCCTTATATAACACCACGTATGTCTCCGCTTTATTATTAATATTTTCTTTTTATAATTTACAACACTTTACATCATCTTCTCTTTCTTCCATCTAATAATTCAACAATCACTCAACTTTTACATTTACAATCAAAACATATAAACTAAAATAAAATAAAAAACAAGAAAAAAGGCATCAGGCAACCATTTAGCAGACAAGGAGGACCCATTGCAGAGAGTACAACTCGTTTAATTTTTTCAACACCTTAGACCATTTACATTGGTGGGGTTTAATACCCAAAAAGGAAGTTGAAAGGGTACATTGGTGAGTATTAATACACTAGTTGAATGAGATGGATGTTTTCAGATTGAAAACTTTAACCGTTGAAAGTTTAAAAAGTCTATGACAAGGACGAGATAGAACATGTATAAAGCATTGCAGGGACACGTTGTCAATCATGACGGGCTTGAGTAGATTTTTATTATCTTAATAATAATTTAGATAATAATTATTACTTAATTTTTTTAAATATACCAAATT
This sequence comes from Lithospermum erythrorhizon, assembly GCA_019722365.1. Classification (NCBI taxonomy): domain Eukaryota; kingdom Viridiplantae; phylum Streptophyta; class Magnoliopsida; order Boraginales; family Boraginaceae; genus Lithospermum; species Lithospermum erythrorhizon. The sequence continues at coordinate 25,555 of JADFUC010000723.1, read as the reverse complement.
TCACATGAATTTTTCCTCTCTATAAATGCCTTTGGGCTCACATATAAAAATACACTTTTTTCACTATAATGCTCATTTTATCCTCAAACAATTATTTCTTCAATAATAAAAATCCCAATAATTACTCATTTAACAATCAAGCAATTAAATAATACAGTAGTAACTCCTATTTCCTTCATTTTTCTTCCACTAAATCAACCAATTAAATAATACAGTACTTGTTTTTTCTTAAAAAGAATTGAAAATGGAGAATATGAAGTTGGAGCAAATTTTGCAAGAAGCCAACCTCTTCAGACAACTCAACTCTCTTATTGTTGCTCATCTCAAAGCCCATAATTTCACTCAAGTTATGTTTCTTTATACTTTTTCCATCACTTCAAGATTATTAAAGCTTGTATTTTTAACTTCATTTACTATTAGTATGATAATTTTTATTCAACTTAAAAGTTGGGTGTGTCAATCTAGACTCAAAGTTTGTTATTACTCCCTCCATTTTTTTTAGTTATATCGCTTTTTAGCCTAAATAAATTTTGTCAAAATAATATTTGCTTCATGTATTCTATATTTTCAATCATTTTATTTACTTTTTATTTTCTGTTAATCTATGAAATACTAAAAACAACAACTAAAAAAATCTATAAGAGAACATTATGTTTTATCTTCTTTTAGTTAAAATTGGTAAATTTGGTGTTATTTAATTGTTGGGTTTTGTATAGGCAGCAAGTGAAGTAGCTTCAGCTACAATGACACCTTTGAATGTTGAAGTGCCATCTAATAGGCTTCTTGAATTGGTTTCTAAGGTCTGTTTCTGCTTTATATAGTTGTCTATTGTATTTTTACTTGAGTTCAGTTCAATTGTTTGTTTAATTATTCTTTATAGTAATTGATCACTTTATAGTTTTTAATTTGTTAAAATGAGGCCATTCGTTTATTTTTTATATGGAGAAATGTATTGGAAATTATGTGATATTTGAACTGGCTATAAGTGTGTGGAAACGATGAATAGAAACGAATGTGAAATTGTGAGGCCATGTTATCCTGTATAATTGCACTGGTCTTAAAGGTTTGCTTGAAATAGCTGTGCGAGATTTAGGTGGGTTACTATAACTGTGGACACAATTCAACGTGGTGTGAGATTTAGGTGGGTTGCTATAACTGTGGACACAATTCAACGTGGTGTTCAATCGTTAAAATGGAAAGAAGGGAAAGTGAAAAAATGTAAAAAGAGTTGGATAAAGAAAATGAAGTAAAAAGAGTAGATTTTATTGATTTTGATGAGCATGTTTGAGGTTTCTTGTATTCTTGATTGTTTAGTCCAGCCATGCTGGATTATCTTTTCCATAAATTTTAATAATGCAATTTGTTTGGGAAAAAATGCGGAAGACTTGCTGCATTATAATTCTAAAAGTTTAACAGGGTCTTGCAGTAGAGAAAGATGAGATTTTGAGAGGTTTTCCATCAGCATCACCCTTTAATTCGTCCACGTTGCCTTCATATGGTGGTATTCCCGCTTCCCGTGTTGCTTCAGTTGACTTCAGGCAATGCCCTTAGTAGTTCACTGTTTTGAGTTAATGTGTGAAACTTTGTGAGTAGCTCAGTAATACTATTATGCTACATTATGCCCTACAGTTCTGTCCAAGCTGTGAAGGGATTGTCAAAAAGTTTCCCCAAGCATGAAACAAGGCATGTTTCAGAGCACAAGGTATTATTTTGTTGAGTTTATGCACCACATTTATGTGTGTGAGAAGATTTTGATTGCTTTTTTCATTCGCTTGCATAACCAGAAAAGCTCCAAATGGTAGTTGCTTTTCTACCCTTGCTGCAATGAGCTTATAATAAACTCTGCAAAAGATTTTTTTGCCAGACACGCTTCATAAAATTTCTGAGGTTTTAACAGAACTCACTATGTTCTGTAGAGTGTAGCAAGATGTGCAAGATTTAGCCTGGATGGACAATTTCTTGCCACAGGAAGTGCTGATGCATCCATTAAGCTCTTTGAGGTTTATACTTATTTAATTTTGCTACCATTTATAACCTTTAATTAGTTTGAATAATTAGTTCCTGCATGGCTGTTGTAGATATCAAAAGTAAAGCAAATGATGCTGCCAGATACAAGAGATGGCCCCATACGGCCTGTCACCTGGACATTTTATGACCATTTACAAGTACCGTTCTTCCTGTTATGAGTGTAAATCATTTTCCAAAACAGAATGAAAGCATTCACGATAGTCAAATCTGTATATATTGAGTTCTGCTTATCTCCATCATCTGTTCTATAATGTTTGATTGAATAAAGTATTTAGCAAGCGATTTAACTATATTTCCAAGTTAGAAACAGATTCTTGGACTTTTGTCTTAAGCAACTTCTAGACCTTAAATCCCTAAATTTTTGCATTACATAAAGAAAGATTGCATTTGTATTGTTGGATTTGGATCTGAGAAGTGAATTTTAATCAGTAGATATTTACTTGAAGTAAATTAATTTAATTTCAAGCTTCTGTCAGCATCCCCTATTGCATTTGGATTGATGATTTTTGGGTTTGAGAAGTGATTTTAAAGCAATAAGTGTCTTGTGCCACTTAAATATTCTTCTAATTTTACTGCAGCCAATAAATGACTTGGATTTTCATCCTCACAATATGATTCTAATATCTGGCTCCAAAGATCACACAATAAAGTATGCCATTCTCATCTGATTAACCATGTAATGTTGGATATATTATATACCCAACATTGTCAAAGCGGGAGTGTGGAAAGGACCTCATGGGATATGTTATTGCCAGGTTATTTGATTTTTCCAAAGCGGTAGCAAAGAAAGCATTGAAAGTTCTTCAGGTACTTATGCTATCCTTTCTAGAATTAATTTTAACTTCTGAATTTGTTCATAAAACTTTGGTCAAGGTATTGTGAACATCTTATACATTTATTTGGCAGGATACCCATAATGTGAGGTCTGTATCCTTTCACCCTTCCGGAGCTTACATTATAGCAGGTCATTCATTACATTGTTTTCCTTTTCTAAATTTTATTGAACCAATGGTCTTTCAGAACTTGAGTTGTCTTGAATCTGAGAACTAATTAAATTATTACTTCTTAATTTTCTGGTGGAGTTGTCGATAAAGCTCATTCGTAATGGTCCTCTTCTGAGCTTGCCATCAATTGAATCTATTTAATTTACCAGACTATTGCTGCTTCACGCCTCACGCATATGTGTCAAGCTATAAGATTGCTTCAACATTGGTTCAAGTTCTATATTTACATGATGTTCATCTTTGCCAAAACAATCTAGCAATGGGGCGAACTAGTAGCCCTATCATTTCTAATAGGTACAAGTAGAGATTCCGGGTAATTTTCCGCATATATTGAGTTTCTTAACATGTTCCGCGTGTTAACTTCAGCATGTTTTTGCCAAATTATAAGTGAGACTATGTAAATTACAACCTTAGAACTTAAAAAAGAGGCAAAATGATTCTAATTGACATCAAATCCAACAAATAGTTTGCTCTAGAAAGTTTTGCAAGTCATATAACATCTCACCATGCAAGCTATCTGACATCGCACCTGTATTTGTCCTAATTTTTCCTCGTGAACTTGCACGTAATTTCATGTCCTATGGAGTCAAAGATATTATATATTCTATGACTTGACATAATTAACATTAAATAATCATCACACTACCCATGCTTCTCATTTTGTGGAAGTAGTATAGAGCTCCTGCGACCTTCATTTTGGGTCAATTCGAGTAATGCCTCTCCCCGTTATCACGTAGCAAGTGCTACATAAATTATCTCGACCTCCTCCCCCTCCCCCTCCTCTTACTCAAGATAAAGTATGCTCTCTGGGAGATTGAGACAAGCCAAGGTTGCTGGGCTGTCAGCCGATTAAGACACAGCATTTCTGCAAACTAAACTGCAACCGCTAACATGCTAATGTGCAGCTTTGTTCTCATCTGATTATAGTGCCAAATATTGATTACAGGCACTGATCATTCGATCCCACACTTATATGATGTCAATACCTTTCAGTGTTACATATCAGCATCCTTTCAAGAGATTGGTGCTAGTGGAGCCATAAATCAGGTATGGTTTGTACATCTCTACGTCAGTATATATAAGTTAATTTGAGTTCTAGTCATACTTGCCTAATCTAATGTCAGAATACCATTTCTCATGCTTAATTATGCAACAGTAATCTGCCATCTTAATGTGCAGGTGCGATATTCATCTAGCGGTGGCATGTATGTTACTGCATCTAAAGATGGTGTAATTCGGTTATGGGATGGGGTAACATCTGATTGTGTGAGAACCATTACCGGCACACACGGAACAGCAGAAGCAACTAGTGCAAATTTCACAAAAGATCAAAGGTAGGAATATTGTTAACGTTTGATAATATTAATATGGCCTAATTTTTTGTTGCCCCCACTATCATTCTTTTGAAATTGCCCCTAATACTTTGACTTACAATTTAGAATATTTTAGTGTTGGTGTAATGAATGTAAACCATAAGAAAATTTGCTGAAAAAAGGCCTGGACCATTCAGGCAAACAAAAGCTTGAATATTAGAAAATTTATGTATAATGGGATGAAGGACTGTCTAATATTCAGAGAACAAGAGGGTTATGATTTTAGCACTCCACTTATTGCTAACCACACTCCTCTTTTTTTATTGAAAGTTGCGCACATCATTAATATTGTGTAAATGCATTTGTTGCAAAGTTGCATGTATGGATAAAAGTTGCACAAAATCATCCATTGCTGTTATTGAGTTGTTTGTATATAGGTATGTACTCTCTTGTGGAAAAGATTCATCTGTAAAGCTATGGGAAGTTGCTACTGGAAGATTGGTGAAGCAATATATCGGAGCTACACATATGCAGCAGAGGTGCCAGGTACACATTATATTATTTCTTGCATACTTCTAGTAGAACAGTTGTCTGCATCTAGATGTTTCACCATGAACTCCATACATGCGACTTCAATAGCATTGTAGACTGAACTGATTCCTCTGTGATGAACAAGAAGCTTCTACTACTTTTCATCTTTTGATGTTCATCAGTTTTTTTCAGTTCATGCCTTTTAACAATTTGATAGAAACCCGCAACTTGAATCTCTCAGAGGCATCCATTTTCATCTGCAGAATGCCAATATCTAATTGAAAATTTTGTCATATGAATGATCTACCACAGGCTGTGCTCAATAACACAGAAGAATTTGTCCTCGGCATAGATGAACAGAGCAATGAGGTTAGTCTTTAAATGCATAATTCGAATCGTCTTTGATGCTTCATTCTAGTTGATTAAAATTATTACAGATCGTCATCTGGGATTCTTTGACATCTGAAAAAGTCTCTAGATGGCCAACAAATCATGTTGGTGCCCCACGGTGGCTCGAGCATTCTCCCACAGAAGCAGCATTTGTAACATGCGGAACTGACAGGTCTATTCGTTACTGGAAGGACATTTAGACATACATATTCCAGAAGCAGAACAAGATTACTGTGATCGGGGCATCGGGCAAACAAACGAAGAATGTACCCACCATTTCGATGCAGAGTCTTAGCATTGGTCCTTATAAATATCTAAACTCTATTGGATAGAAGTACTATTCTAATATATATACATAACAGAAGCTACGATGTCATTTTTTATTTCATAATCAAGATACTATACAATACTCTTCTGCACTCTCAAATTAATTTAATAACTTAGTCTATGTCTTAGGTCCTCATTTTAACCGTTAATTTTTAAAAGAAAGGGTCCAGAACCGCTCTGGATTAAATCTAAATAAAAATAATACTCCCTCCAATCCTTAATAGTTGTCACCTATGTTGTTTTTTGTGTTTTTAAGATAGTGCACATTTGACCATTTTACCCTTCATTTAATAATAATTAATGATTTAAAAGTCCTTTTTATGTTTATAACTTATCATTCACAAATTTATCAATTTAGTTACACCTAATATAGTAAAAAGAATTGACTTTATTTTATTGACCAAGATTTCATACCATGTAGCTCATCGAAAGAACGATTACATTTCATCGACTAAAGATTACGCACATTTCATTCTAAAAGTCCATAATACCAAATTTTTAAAGACATTTCATTAACAAAAATTTAAAATTTCAATATGGAGCTAAAACTAAAGTTTGATTTTTTTTCTTACTCCACCCCTATATATTTTAAGAACCGAAACGTGAGTAAATCAACCTTAGAAAAGTACACATTCATTCATTTACATAATAATCTAGTACAATGCTTAACTTTGATCTCAATTTACCATCGGATAGCGCATATGAGGCGAACAATAATGATATTTTTTAACACCAATATTACAATGCTTAACTTATCTCCAATATTACACATCCTCCTTTAATTTTAACTCACAGCTTTTTATTTTTACGTTCACCGATTTTCCTTCAAAACTTCTTGCTACGATCAAGCTGTATTCATCATGTGTAAAATACACAAATTAACATCCTTACAACCACCTCAAAAAACGCCACCTCAAGAGTTATCAGAACACCGACGCTTAAAGTGAAACATGGACAAAATCACGATTCACTTAATCATCACAGATCAACGTGAAGAAGATACAAATATTTTAAGCATCTCCCAAGAGTTCCGGATACTCTGCTTGTTGGTGGATTCTCAGATTCAGCACTTTCAATTCATCTTCACGCCCTACTTCAATCGGTGAATTTATTCGCATCAACGTCCGCCTCCACACACTTCTTCATTATCAATTGATGTTTGTTTGATCTATCAAGTGAATATATTTGTCAATAACAGTCCTTATGACAATACTCCATCTAATTTTGCCAAACGCTCAGTAATATTACCTCTATTCCAAGTTGAGCCTTTGTAATTTTACTTTTATTGGATTGAAGATATTTCTGGTCTTTATTTATGCATTTAGCCTTATCCTAAAAAGATAACTAATCATATAGGTGATGTACATGATAAATCAACGAGTCATCTAATTTCAATATTCAAGAAAGGACCTAAATTGAGATAGATAAAAGGGAACTTACAAGAATCTGCCGACAACATCAAGCCAACCTCTTTCTAATATAGTCAACGCCCGACCGAAACGTGAAAGTTCATATTCTCCAAAGGTCAATGTTTAACCTCTTTTCGTATTATTACACGTCGGATGACAGGCCAAGGAGATGCGTTTATCATCTTTTCTAAGTTTCACGATAATAAAATAAAGAAAAGATTACAAATCACAAAGATGTATTTTAGTAAAGTCAGGAATATAAAGCTTTGCAAAAATTAGTCATTAATGCTATGAATATATAGTTTTGGCCACTAAATACTGATTTATTCACTAAGCGTATAATTGAACATTGGAGTATAAATTAGTCTATTGAAAGCTAATAGCAAAACGGAATTAGAATAGCAAAATTGAAAGCATAAAGCAAAATTAAAAAACTAAATTATTTAATATGGATTCCTTCCTTCTTTCATAATGATTATATTTTAGTTAAAATACCTAAACTGAAACTTTTTAATCAAATGATGCATGAAATATATTTTTTTCATTAATTAAGGATAAATTAATAAAAATACAGAATCAGGTTAAATCCTAATAAATAATACGAATAAATCGAAAAGTTTATGTCGACAACTATTAAGGATCGAGGAGTATTTAATTGTTCGTCGAGGATGAAAATTTGGTGCGCCGTTTTGTTCTACTGCAGCCATTCTGGGCTCATCCATCCTCGCTTTTTATCTACTTCATTTTTAGCCTGTTTAACATTCTATTTATTCGGCTTTACTCCAATTTATTATTTTAATCCCAGAATTTAGAGAAACTCCTATTTCGGTTTAAAATAAGGATTATTAATGTAAAACCCCTTATTTTCACTTCAATTAATTAGAGGCTTAATTCCATAGAATTTCTTATTCGGTCGAGTGGCTCGATTTCACTTGGGTTTAGTCGAAAATCCCACTAGCCACGTGGCATTTTTCGAGCGAAAGGATTTTAATTAACTTGATTTATCCGTAATCAATTTAGACTAATTTTATTAATAAATTTTCGATGTCTACAAAGATGTAGATCAACTCCCCTAAAAAACTAAAAATAGGCTCAATCACTAAAAAATAAAATAATATTTTTTTTAGCTCTCCAAAATGTTTGTCTCCTCGCATAAAATTATCCATCCACCCTCTCTTACCCCCTAAATTTATACTCTCCCTATTATTTTTCAACGCTTTTGCTGAATAATGCGAAGTTCGAGCAAAGTACATACATAAAAAACAACCCCTAAAAATAAAAAGAGCGATGAAAGTGCATTGTAAAAGTCATACATGTTCTTAGCTCTAAAATGGATAATTTATTCCTCACATCACTGTATTCGGATAGATAGTTTTTTCTTAGGTCCCTAATCAAGTATTTATAAATTTTAAATTTTGATTAGGTCCCCGAATCAGTGATTTTATAAATTTTACACCTTTACTGACATATAAAATTATCATTGAATAAAATTATCAAGTTCATAGTAAAATATGTTAAATATATTGTTTTTGATATATTCTTTTACAAGAAAATATTGAGCTTCAAATTTAAAAATTAACTCATCAAAAATTGAAAATTAAGAAGGGAGGAAGCATTGTATTAGCGATTGATGATCATTTTTTGTTCAATACTTCAAAATTAATTTTATTTAGATATTTATTATTAACATAAATTACATAACACATAAATGTGTAGTCCGTATTATTTAATTTTATCAATTTTTTTATATAAATACAAAATCAAAGAACTGCCTTTATATCTTTAAAGTAGGTTAATTCTTTATTCAATAAAATCCTTACAAGTAATTTAAAACGGAGGGTGTGATTAGTCAGGTAAAGAAAGACTTGCTGGTTTTATTATTACTATTGTTAACACTTGTTACTTATTATACACTAATTAGCTTTACACCACGTTTTTTAAGTCCTCAATTGATATTTATATCAATAATTAATTAGTTCCATTAAAATTACCAAGCATGACTTAATTGAATTGCAGCCTTCTTTATATATATGAAACAATAAAATTATTTATTGGAATTCAAATTTAATGAAATATAATGACGGAAAGTCAAGTTAAATGATTGAAGTGGCTTTTTTTTCAATCGATCAAAGAGATTTAATAAGAATAAGATAAAATGCATAAGAATTTACATCAAACTATTTTATTGGAGACATAATATATATTCGTATTTTCAGAAGACTTACTCTAACCTGCCTTTAGTTACGAATTTACGACTGCTATTCGTAATACTATATAATTGTACTCTTCATCGCTAATTTTTTAAAAAAGAATTGCATCAAAAGAGGTAGTGTAAAAGATGAATTGCTAATATAGTTCTAATAGTATGATTTTGGTGTAATTATTTTTGATCCCCGGCAATGCACTGCACTACTTCTAATCCCGATATTGTCACATGTGTTTTATTATGATCATCAAGGCTATTAAATGTCGCTTTTGAAATACTAGCAGTGATTTTAACGTACAACATTCACTTTCCTGAACTATAGTAACATTTACTTTGAGATCATACTTAATATTTGTACTGTGAATTTATCATAATAATAATACCATTATCAAGTACTAAAATATTGTTATGAATTACTTAAGTTTCTAGAGCCACTTAAAAGATTATATTAAAGTTTTCAACTCAATATGAACCAAATATTCATCTTGCTTAGAACGTGTCATTAATCTTTCCATTCATATGACTAAACATGTATTTTCAAGTATTGTTGGGGAGACATATGGTTCCGAATATGGAAGATAAGCTTTTAAAATATTTGCATCCTATACCACATGCATATGCAATGTATAATTCGATCCTAATGCTAAATTAATTCATTTTAATTTCTATGTGAAATCTTATTACTTTAAGCTTACATCTTTAACCTTAACTAAAGAGTTTTGATGTTCAAAACTAGAAAGACGAAATTGAAACTTATATGTATAATACGTGATAAGAATACCAATCATGTATGACGTGGCGAAAGCACACCTCCTCAAATAGTGTACAAACTTTGCATCTCAAGACGGGAGTTAAACATGTCACATGATCACCTTAGAAATGCTTTACAATTATTAGGTGAAACTAATCCAATCGCTCCACAAGACACTAATGAGTTAACTCAATATTTAACTACTAACTTTGAATTGAGTCAATAGGCCGATAAAAAATCCTTTGATATATTAAAACGCGGGCTTAAAGAAGGAAAGTTCGTGTTTCCGTACAAGTCTAAGATGGCAAAGTTAAATATTTTCTATACATACGCTTCACAATAGCTAAGTGAATCCGCATTTAGTAATGGCGAAGCTACAATACACTCAAAGACTACACTTTACAAGCTCGGGCGACAAGTGATACAGGTATATCAACGATCGGACGGCGGTCGAAAGCATGATGCCGATAAAGACTCTTATCACGGAACTAAAGGAAAAAAGATGGCGTTTGACTATCTTAGCGACATCGGTGAAGAAATCGAGGTGTTACGTAAGCAGCTACAATAGACGATTTAAAAAGACCCGGCTGTTAAAGAATCCGAAGATGAATTAGTTTACGACATTGCATTTGTATAGTTTGGAATAATTTTGACAAGGAAACTCACGTAAACTCCCCGCCCGAACAAGTGTATACATTTTTAATACCTCTAAATGTCATTAAAAACGCCATACCACCCTGCCATCATAAACGGTACCATGCTTTAATTAAACGGCACGTTATTACTTCACGGTACTACGCTTAAGTCAATAAAATTACTTCTACTCTTCCGAAGTTAAACGCCCCAATCGCTCAAATTCAACGGCACAATCGCTTATTGTAACGTGGTACCGCTTGGTTGAAACGGTATCACGCTTCGTCAATACATAAATACTTAGTGAAACGTGGTACCGTTTGGTTTCAAACGGTACCACGTTTATATCGATAAAGGTCAAAGCAATTTTTGAACTTCATCTCATAATTTCCATAATTTTTTAACTTCCAAACCAAAATTAACCTACAAATTTCTTCAATTATTCATCACATCAACCCATAAACTTCTTTTAAGTGTTCTTTTTACTAATCAATTATTCAATTTCAAAATGGCACCAAAAAAACAACAAATATAGGGACAACCACCACACAAGAGGAAGACAAGATAACGATTTATCTAAGAAGAAGGACAAACTCCATAGCTGAAGTTAAGAACCACAATACGAAGAAGCCGAGGAGGCCGAAAATATGACGCTGCTGTCGAAAGCTGAGCACAAACGCAAGACAAGGAATGTACATCAACGAAAAGCTTAAGATCAAACACCACGGGTAACTCCTTATTCTAATATTTAGATTATGCCAAATTAAGCGGAATTTGCACGCTTAGTCATGAATTGCATCCGGATATAAGAGTTCAATTCTATAAGTCTATGTGGGGTACGGATCGTAAGGCCGAATCCGTATACGCGACTCCCATGATAGGACTTAATGCTTAATGCCAATGCAGTACGCGGACGATAACCGAGGAGGATTTCCGGTATGAATTTTTTATGATCAGTACGAGAACGAGGACGAGGGTCAGTATTAAGGATTATCCGACTAGGAGCGGCGCGAGAATCGCCCATAAAAACAAAGGCACGCCAAGCAAGATTCTAAACACAATCAGAGCCCTCAATCCCAAGTCGGGCTTATAAAGAAATTTAAATGGGCGGGGAAGTCAGGCCGGGCGCGTCCAAGAGATTTTGTTTCCTTAATTACTAAATAAGCGACAAAATTTAACGCAATAATAAATGTTCGCTATTTGGGCGCCTGAATGATAATGGGTGTTAACTACCCTCATATTAATGGTAGAACACATTTTCTACTATAAAATAAGGCCCACAATATGGCGTTTCTATCCTATCCCATTTCGATGACGCCGACCTCGATCGCCAAAGGCGACGCCAAGAAGTTATACGAACGAATGCGGTTATATATTCATACGCATGACGTTACGGTGCTCAAGTTTGAACAATGCTTTTATTTACGCATTTCACGCTTGAACGATTTACATTTCCATGCTATGTTTGAACTTGTTGGTTTTATGTTTAGATTATTATCATAATGCTCAAGTTCAACAACGCTCATGCTACTACGCTTATTAACTATGTTTGTCGCACGCTTAATATGTTATTTCTCAAGAATAATGCTAGCTTGGCTGCGAATGTCATGATACGTCATGAATGAATTTCGCACTTTTCTTTCTCCGCTATTAACGGTACCACGCTTATAACATAAAATTCCATTAATGCCAGAATACGCGTACCGCTTCATACGAAACGGCACTATATCGGCACAGATTAACGCACCGCTTCATAGCGAAATCGTACTAAATGCTGCCTCGAACCTACCGACACCCACCGAATATCGCCGGGACTGCTGAAGGCCCAATCCCTCGGCCCCAATCCGACCCACTAGTTAACGAATCCGCTCAGGGCCCGTTGAGCCCGCCCCAATTCAAACAGATCCGGTGGGTCGGGCCTCGAACGCTCCACCGAGCTCAATTCGAACACCCGAGGCCCGGTTCGATTGCCATGTCTATTTTCCGTATATGGACCCAAATATAATACTTGGGCCAAAATAAAGTCCACAAGTGTCTACTAACTGGACTTAGACCTTCTTTTTTGTTATCAAGCCCATAAAGAACCTAGCAGAGTTTTCTACCACTCCAATCCAAACATGGTAATAGACTAATAGTCAATTTATGGTAACTTATAGCCCAAAGGCTCTAGTATATGGAAAACAGGAAAAGTTGTCTTGTTTCTCTTTTTCCTCTCATGCTTTATAAAATTATATATCAATATTGAGTCATTCCAAAACAACTATACATTTTATCTTCTTAGAGTACAATAACTTTACATTATAAACTATGATACATTATGTTTAATCAAACAAAGTAGAGAAAATGATAAAGCGCACAAAACATTAATCAAATTCTATTCCATCAAACATAGATGATATTTGAATTAGTGAAGAGAAATGTCAATCCTTATATATTCTCAACTCGTAATGTTTCGATTAGAAGTAAGGCATCACAATATGATACACTTTGTTTAAAAATTTAGACTATATGCTTTTATATGCAAAAATAATCTTTTGCTATGTAGTATATATATTAAAGCTCATTGTAAAATTTTAAACCTCAATTTTGGCATTGATATCCACAACGATTTAGTTGTCTATGCACATAATAAGTGAATTATTGCCCTAAACAATTTCTTGTCATTATCGTCATCATAACCGCCATCATCTGCTAAAAGCCATAATAATATCATCAACGATATCAGCAACTAGGCTGAAAGAAATAATTCATATATTTAAAGTTCACTAATCATTCACATACCTCGAACAATGTATAACCCACTATTAGTATGGGAAGATAGATATCATCAATTTTTTGTTCTTTCGTCAAATAATCATTTGTAGACTAGTAACTTTTTCCACCGAGGTCAATGATCATCATCAATATAATACCCCCTACATCCAAAAATATATACATTTTGATTTTTAATACTAATTAAAGTCAACAAATTATATATATGTAGTCTTAATTAATATGTTAATTGGGATTTCAATTAAAGTTATCATGTTACTAGCAACATACATTAAAAATACTATATTTTCTTATAAAATTTCATACAATATATACAAAAATGTTAGTTTAAAATTTAAGAAGTTAATTACGGAGTATTAAAATTCAAAATTATTGGATCTTCTTGAGATATGAGTACATGTACTAGGAAGAAGTAATCACAGGATCTGCGTAGCGTGGTACAACTTGGCTCCCAATCATTTGTGCATCAGAATAAGCAATCATAGGATTAAGGATTAATGACTAGTTTAACACTAAACACTACTAGCTAGCGAGACTAATAATTATGATTATATCTCATGATTGAGGACGCATGGAGTCATCATGGTTTGCAATGCCAAAAGTAGACTCAATAATATGCCTTATTAGGCATATGATGATTTTACGGTTGAAAGGGAATTGTAGTTATAGGTGTTAGGAATCATATATCATTATTGACAATTTACATTCGATAATAATTCAAATTCTATTCCGTGACGCAACAACGATGCACAAACAGATTTATATACTACTAATTTAAATATTTATAAAGAGAAAAATAATTCGAAAATAAACAATACAAGAATCTTAATTCCCTGCCTCTCAACGCCAGTTATATCTACCGCGCATCCACTAATAATATCACGTAAGATTGTTACAAGTGACTCAAGAACTTACCAACGACCTCTCGCTAGACAAGCTTTCTCACACCTAAAACCCACAAGTTTCATGAATGCCAATCTCTCACGACTCTTTTTCACAACCTCACCAAAATTATAATAAACCCTCATAATTCTAAGAATAAGACAAACTCTCTTTATTCTAACCTTAAGCAAGCACTTCAACCAATTATCGTAGAAGGCTAAAGTTAAGTTTCCACACAATCATGGTACTCTAACACTCATATATATATATGTACTCACATGCATCATGCGCGCTCTAAAACTCAAACACAATGTGTAAAACCACGCCAAAAGCATTTCAAACCGTGTTCGCCTCGTAACCCCGTTTTATTAAAAAGCCGACTTGGCTCCACCCAACCAAGTTCAGAATTGCCTGACCTCATTCTTTTCCTGAGGTCGGACGCCCTGTCCCGACCCTCCCGACCTCCCTCGAAGTCCACCTTCGATTCATCCGCTAAATGGCTTCATCTCAACAATAGGGAGAAGTTAAGGAAGAAGTTATTCATTTTTCATATTACTCCAAACTGATGGTATATTTTTTTACTAGACTATGTTCGTTCAGACAATTTATCTTTCCAAAGCAACATGAAGGCGGATATATGTTTTTTTTTTTTCTTTTTTTATATAATTTCAAACGAGTTATGAGTATATGTTCTAATTAGAATAATATAGTTTTTTTTCTTAAAAATAAAGAAATATTCTCCGCTTAGAAAACCTGATCACAATGTTAAAAGTTACTTCCATTAAAGGGTAAAAAGTATGAGCGAAAGTTATAAAATTTTATTATTTTGAATAAGGGATCAAACAAATAAGAGACAAAATATAATTAAGCTAATAAAGATTTTTTTTTAAATCAAATATAAAAGAAAAGATTTTTTTTCAAAGAAAAATATTTTATAAGCAAGATAAACTATTGTGCTGGGAAGTTCATTATATGTAAGAAGATATGTTAAATAAGTAAATGATGAAGTAAAAATAACAACAAATATTTTTTCTTTCTAAACAATCGACTAGATCAAATAGAAGGAATATAAAATTTGTTGTTAAAAGTGTAATTATGAGGAACTAGAAATAGAGGTAATTATTTCATACCACTATGTTATATTGCTGGTCAATTGTCATTCCACAAATAAGTTTTGTTACCAAGAGTCAATTCTTTCTTATCTAGGATGCTGGAATTAATTAAGTTTGAATGCGCTATTATTGCAGACTGGCCACTATAGTTTGAATGCATGTAAGCATAAAGTCGTGTTATTGTTAAAAATAACAGATTAGTTCAAAAAACAAATAAAAACAGAGCAAGTGAACTTTTATATAATTATATAGTTATGTATAAGGGCACTCATATGGTATTAACATAATTTGGTACTAATTTTGCTAACAGGATATTTCATGATTATTTAATGAATAAATTAATTAATTAAAAAATAAAAAAAATTCCTCCACTCATTCTCAACCCTCCCAATAAACGACCACCTTCCCCTTTCACCACCTTTCGCCTCTCTTCCCCTACCATTTACTACCGATACGTTCAGCCACGCCGCCGTCCACTCGTTCAGCCATCCTAGTGGCGCCGTCTCCAACAAATCTCCCTCTGAATATCGCCGCCTCCTTTCCTGAAAAGTATGAGCTCATATCTGAATTACTAATCACGATTGCATTTACTTTATCGCATAATATTATCACATTTTAATTAAACTCCATTGTTTTGGATAAAAATGCTTTTAGTTTATAGCAATAATTTCTTATTTGATTATAGGTTTACTTTGTTTTTGTGTTGATATTAGATTTTTATTCGACTGCTTAATCAACATATATGTCACATGAATTTGGTTGATTTTTTGGGTTTAATTGACTAAGGTAGGTTGGGAGTTCATTCATATATTTGTTGGGAGAGTACATTTGTACTCTATAGATTGATTTTGTGAGACAAATATACTTTTTGGATTATTTCGAAGTGCCAATGATGTCGGGAGGAAAAAACTCAAATGCATTTCTTCATATCTAGTGGTTGTAGTAATTGTACATAGTTTACTATGCATGACCCAAGTAGTAATGATTCCAAAAGCAGTATTGGTTCTAGTCCAAGCATCTTTAATGGTTGATGTGAATGTTTATTTGCTTTTTTATGTTGTCATAATGGTAGATATAAAGAGACTTGCATATGCTTCTGGTGTTAAGTTTTCCAATGAATTGAGAGAAAGTAGCGTCTCAGGTGTCTACATGTATATTCTAAAAATAGTTAGTTATAGAAAATGAATATGTTTAAATGTATTGAGAATAGATGTATTCAAAATATATACAAATTTTAGTATATAGATATGCTGTGTGTGCTTAGTTCATAGATAAAATTGTGTACATATGTTTAAATGTACTCAAATATATTTGGCATTGAGTATTTTGAATACTCTAGTTTTAGAAGGGAATGTGTTTAAATATATTGAGAATATATAAGCTACTCAGATCTCAGGTCACACACATTTGAGTATATACTTAGTTCTAAAATAATGTCTTTAAATATATTGAGAGTACATAAATCTTTCTAGTCGCACATTTGAATACGTATATACTACGAAAATATTTAGTTTTAAAAGATAGTGTGTTTAATTAGCTAATTGAGGTACATAAGTATTTCATTCACATATTTGAATACATATATACTACGAATTCTTAGTTCGAGAAAGATAGTGTATTTAAATATATTGAGGAATACATAAGTACTTTAGTCGAGATACATTTGAGTACATATATACTCACAAAAACTTAATTTTGAAAATTGAGTTCTAGTTTGGAATGTATTCAAAGTACATGTACTTTAGGAACAAATATTGAGTACACATATACACTTAAAGAACTTAATTAAAGTAGTAAATATGTTTAAATTTTTTAAGATTATATGGAAATAACTGAATTCTGGCTGGCGATTAAATTATATTATATATATCGTTTGGTGGTGGGACCCGGAGACAGTATAAATACTTTCGGAATAAAATCGATATAACGAGACTAGTATTAAATGAGTAGTAATTTATGTCACAAATAACACATTGAAATCGTTTAAAGCAAAATTTAAATGCGAAAAGTGGAGGAATAACCGCGCCAAAAGCGGGACTTAATCGATGCAAATATCTCAATTTCATAAGTATCATCTTCGTCCACAAACTCTCTGACCCTTCCCGCTGTGTTTGGCGAACTCCCCAGAAAGAAAGAAAAAATTTCTTCGCCGATTTCTCTCTTCGCTGTTGCTTTCGAGGTTCAAAGTTGGTTGATTATCTTGCACCGTATTCTACTACGGCACACAAGGTAAAAAAGCTTAATTTTTTTTCTTGAAATTTTACAAGATTATGAGAGTTGACTTTGTTGACTATTTCACAAATCGCCTTTAAATTGTAATATGATGTTATTGAACATAATATAGTTGTTTTGGGAGTAGAAGTGTTTGATATTGATTGGAAGAGAATATTGTTGAGTTAAGTTGTTACCAAGTTGAGTAGTATTTGGGTTTTGAATTGGGTTGTTAGAATGGTTAAATTAGTTGGAGAATTGGTGTTGGATTGATTTAAATTGTTTAAAGTGATATTGTTGGGGTAGGGGAGTTGGCCGAAATTGTTGAGAGTTGGATGGTTGAAATTTTGTCGTTTTATTAGTGCTTTTAAGCAGCGTAGTAATCTTTTCACTTTTAGAGTTCTTTAGTTGATAACTTAAGTGTTATTAAAAGTGGATAGTTAAAAAATTAAAATGTGTTAAGGGTTAAGTTGAAACACTTAAGTTGAGTAGTTGATGACCTAAACCTCTAAAATGAAATTGTTAAGTGAATACTAAAATGGGGTTACGATTGTAGTAAGTAGTAATTGTATTTTTGTGGATGTTTGTGATTAGGCGTGGGTATAGGAAACGATCTTGAGTACAGCTAGGTGAGGCATTTATTATTGCTAGCTAATGTGAGTATTTGCTTTCGCGGGTGTAGATTGATTTACTTTCTCATGAATATGTTGAATTTGGTGATAGTGAGCATGTTTATACATATATGTTGTGTTGATTGTTTTGTGTATGATTAGTTGGTTAAGTAGTCGTCTTGAGTGTGGTGTTTTTTGTGGGATGTGCGTTTGAGGTTAGATTGAGTCAGTCGGGATAAGATTGATTTCGAGGCATTTTGATCATATTGGGGTTTAGGATGTTTTGTTAGTTAGATTAACATTGGATGAGTTGTTTTATGGGTTGTGATGTATGTTGACTTTTACTATCCGGTATTTGCCTTATACTACGGTATAAGTGCACCCAGCATTTACTCGTACCTAAATTCTGAGTCGTTGTTTAACAATGCGACGGGCCTGAAGTTTCTCCCTGCAGGTTGAGGTTGATTCTGGCTTAGTTGTAGAAATTAATTTATATTGAGTTGAGTTGATTGAGTTGTTGAGTTGATTGATTTGAGTTGACTGAGTTGTTGAGTTGATTGAGTTTAGTTGATTGAGTTGTTTAGTTGTGGGGTTGAATTGATCGAGTTGTTTAGTTGTGGGGTTGAGTAGTACTAGTGTTGTTGGTAGAGTTGTGGTCTTATTTGGGCATTGTTGCCACTGTTTTCTTTGAGATGCATGATTATAGTTGTATGTTCTTTACTAGACTGTGCATGTTTAGTTGATGAGCCTATGAATTTACGATAATCGTTATGTCGATATTAGTATACTTTTATGATGTAAGCATGATCATGAACTCGCTAATGATATTTTTATTTCATATTATAATGGCCTTGAATTGTGTAGTATTCTGCAACTAACTATCCTATTTTATCTGAGAATTAGATTATTCTTATAGTACTCTATGGCATTGGGTGTGATTAATTTCCCTTTCTTGAGATAAGTACTCAAGCCATGAGAACACACAATCGGCCTTGACATTTTATTTGTCTTGGGGTTGACGGGTGTGGTGTATCTGACATTTGATTCGTCGTGTGATTGGGACGAAGTGCTTAGGTGAGAGACGGGTAGTCATTAGATCCTATGATGCAGCATTTGTTTTTGGTTGTAGTTTTGATGTATCAAATATTGTTGTTATTTTTGGGATTTGGTGTATATTGTTGACATTTTGTACTTTGAGTTTGTTGTATATATGGTGGTTTTGTGTTGGAGTTCTGTTGGACTCGGATAAAAAATCCAATCCGGTCAGGTTCGGTCGGATTTTCGGATAAAAAAATCGATCGGACCGGACCGATTTTTTGAAATATGTTTTGTAGAACCGGACGGATCGGTTATCGGTCTGAGCAGTTGATTATAACATAACGGTCGGTCGGGTTAGTATTTATTTTTAAATAAAAATATAAAACATTGACCCAATGCCATCATCGGCAATTATTCATTGCTCCCTGCAGACTAGACTCCCGAATAAAGATAAAAAGCTTCAAGCACTGCTGTGTCTTTGACTCCCAAAGTCTCAGCAGCTTCCCGCTATTGCGGATTACCCATTTAATCATTCAAACTTTCAAACACTCGAGGCCACTTGCTAAGGTGTTGTTAATCTCCGAATTTTAAGTTATTATTTCGAATGTTTATTATTTTTAGTTATTATTTCAAATTTGTTTATTATTTCGAATTTGTTTATTAATTTTAGTTTATTAATTTTGTTATTATTTTAGTTATTATTTCAAATTTTAGTTGTTTATTATTTTAAATTTATTTATTAATTTTGTTTATTAATTTAAGTTTATTAATTTAGTTTATTAATTTATTTATTAATTTTGTTATTATTTTAGCTTATTTCTCTTTATAATTTTATACTGAACAAGATAAATGGCCACTATTGTTCAAGTGCAACTTCAGCGGTACCCTCAATCCTACATAGCTAGTAAATTTTACTTTCTTGTAATTTGTTTACTCTAAGGACAATCGTTTGTTAATAGAGGACGTCGTTTGTTTCACTGTAATTTAATTTCTCTAAGGACTGATCGTTTTACTTTGTAACTTTATTATATTTAGTAATTTGTTTATTGTAATTCGTTTCTTTCCCCAGAACTGACCGTTTGTAAATGACCCTATTTTATTGTTAAGTTTTGACATGAATGTAAACTTGATGGTATGTTCATAATTTCATATCAGTATTCTTGTAATTGTTATGTATTTTTTTTCTTTTACATTTTATATTTATCTTAATATATACATTTTTATTTTTGTAGGCGTGCACTACTGCAGAGTTTTCTTGAGAGGGTTGTCTTTGTGATGTATTGATATGGAAGATGGATTTATGGTATGTTTATATCATTATTCTTGTAATTATGTATTTTTTCTTCTATATTTTATATTTAACTAATATATTTATTTAATTTTGTATAGGTGAATTTTATTTTTTAGAAACTTCTTGAGAGTTGTCTTTGAATGTATCGATTTATTTCAATATTTTTCTTGTATTTTGGACATTTGAAATTTAATAATATTACAGTATTTAGACAATTGAACTTATTATTATTCTTGTATTTGGACATTTGAACTTTATTATTAGTATTTGGTCATTTGAACTTATTATTATTCATGTTTTTAGATATTTGGAGTTTTGAACTGTTATGTTATTATTTTTGAACTTGAGTTTATTATTATTTTTTATTGTAAATATTATATATAGTTAACAAAAAAAATCGAAGCAGGAAAATATAAATAAAATGCGCGAAATGCGATTAAAAAATCATTACGATAAGCGGGCCAAAATCCAATTAAATCCGGACAGTTTTTTACTAACTATACAAAAAATCAATCCGGTTTCGGTTTTTGCCTCCAATCAGGTAAATCCGATTAAGGTCATGCTTAGTTTTGTGTGGTTAGGAAATACGCGATAGATTATTTTTCTTAAAAAAAGCTGTTTTTATAATATGTATTTTTAATTTATTGGGTTATTTAAGAACATGTGATGCTTTTAATTAGATGTCAACGTCGGTTTGGTGGCTACAGTGTCCCAGTGGATTGCTTATCGGCCTGCAGGATGGATCGTTACATTATATATGTACTTAAAACATACACATTTGAGTATCATGTACTCTAAAATTATTTACTTATAGATAGTGCAATTGTTTAAATATTTTGAAAATACGTATGTACTCAAAACATACATTGATACACGTATACTCTGAAAGAACTTAATTCTATAAAGTGAATATGTTTAAAATGGAATTTGTACTCAAAACTTACACATTTATGTACACAAGTAATAACTTTAATACAACTCTCTAATTTATAACTTTTATAATGATACTGATACCCATCAAATCAATGGTCTATGGTGGATGACATTTCTTGCCACCATGCATAAAATTTTTGTGGAAATCTTATGCAAGAACTGTGGGACCTTAATTTAATTTAAGGTAAATGATGTAATCAGAGTAAATATTTTATATCAAAAATAATAAATTCTTCAGCTAATTTTATCCCTATTAAATTAATAATTTAATGAATAAAATTTAAAAGAGAAAAAAAGAGTTTGTTAGTATTTAAAAAATTGACAAAAATAATTAGGGGTACTATTTAATAAACATGGAGGTTGAATTATGTTTAGATGTGGTTTAATTGATTGAATCCAGTTGGAATTTGTAGATTGAAGCAGCTTAATCGATTTGGGGGAAAGTTGGTAGGTTAAAATTAGGGATTTGGAATTAGTCCCAAATTCAATTGTAACAGCTAGCTGAGTCAACAGCCACGTGTATTATTAAGTGAGGTGTAGCGCGCGTATTGGCCAAGTGTATAAATGCGTGTATGATGACTTCTAAAGTAGACACAACTGAATAACAAATTTTGACTTTTTCCCTCTCTTTCCTCTTTTCTCTCTCATGTTGACTAGTCTTCTTGAATTATTATTATTTTTATTTCTGCACCATTTCTGGAGCTTCGAAGCTCCAAACTTCACCAGAAATGGTGATCAAATCTCATCAATAATTCGATTACTATTGTCCTGCAAATAAATATTATTCTGAATATAGAAAATTTACTCTAGTAATATCATTAGCCTTTATTTATAGGAGAAATTCCACCATGCCATGCAAATTTTAACTTGGATGTTATTCTAAATCAATCTTAATATTGGAAATTAAGGACTAAGGTGGAGGAAAAAAATTATGTAAGAAAATCCCAATTGGTGGTCAAAGGAATAACATCTCTTTCATGTCCACTTCGTTGATCATTACCAAGAATTCTCTTTGCTATTCATACATCACATTTGGAATATATAAACAGATGCCTCTAAATAATTTTATAATTCATTTGAATCTTTTTCCAGATGACCACACAGATCATTTGGGAGTGTGTTTGGTTCAATATGCCTAAGATCATTCCCTATTTTACTTGATTTCTTCTATGGAATTTGATCTTTTTGTTAGTGCATATTAATTGGTTAAGTTTTTCGTTGAATTGCCATGTATTTTTACAAGGCATGATTCAAGATTGTAGTTGTTGAATATTTTAAAAGAAAGAATTTGTAAGCAGGCGATCATTTCTAAAATTATTTTCGACCAAGCCCCATTGTTAACTTGTGGTATATGATTCAGATTAAATCAAACATGGGAAGCGATCGACATTCCTTAATTGTTGAAATTTAAGTTTATTAAGTATTTTCTAAACTATAGTAATTTCTTTAAAATTATGTTATTTGCCCCCACAATTTTATTTTTCTTATAAATAATAATTGTCAATGTCTGTCCCCAATAAAAATTTCAATTCGCCCTTACCCTGCTTTAGCAACAAGCAATGTTAGGATATATACCATTGATTAAGCGTGTAGTATCAGAATGAAATAGACTAATGAAGTATATTTGAGATATAAGAAATTAATTATTAATTTGGACTGATAAAAATAATCAAGTTATGGATTTGGGCTTAGTAAATGTAATTGAATTACATAACGTTGCAATTCAATCCCCAAATGTACAGAACTATAATTAACTATTTAATTAAATGTATATGAAAATAACATGATTCTTTTAAACGGAAACAATGAAGGCTCGATCCATTTGGGGTTATAGGCTCGAACTTCTTTACGATCACTAGAAGGGAAACATCCGCAATCGATCCGATCAAAAATCGACATCAGGGTTAGAGGATCATCATCAAAAGATAAATTTCCTTCATTCACCTCTTTTTGGAATTCAAACCCAAGTTACCATGAGAATGCCTTCCACGAGCCAAAGTCTCTTCCCATTCCCCTCAATACCCATCTTTTTTCTTATTTATGGCATATGCACATATAACATATACTACTATTATTTATGACCAAAATTTAAAGAGTTAAGAGAGATATGCCCCCACTCACAACCCGCCCTCCCCCTCCCTCATAATAATGAAAAAAAGAAGTTATATTTTAATCTCCTCAGTTTTAATTTAATTTCATCGTCATTGGATATAGACATACGATCTAAGATGATTTTATACAAATTAAAGGAATATAAAAAAGGCAGGGAATCAGAAAAAGGGGGACCTAAAGCAAGTAGAGTTAAAAAACAGTGATTTATTTTAGTTTGGATATTCAAATATAAAAAATGCATCTTTTGGTTTGCATGTGGGCAAAAGTAGTGAAGCTTTCTACAGGTATAGCTACGTCTACAAGTATATATTCCACCTAGCTAGCAAACGATTTAGATCTTCACTAAAAAAGTGAATCATATCAATGTTATCGTGCTTTGGGTTCTATTCCTCAATCATTTAAGGCTTCTATAACATTTTCGAACAAATATTGGATAGGGACCGTGACTCTATGCCATATTTTGACACTTCTAACATAATGTAATGATATTTTTTTAACTTTAGATTAAATATACTACATCCACTCTCAATCTATTATTCCTTCCCCGTTAATTTAGTTTTGAAATACTTTTTAAAGTATAATTAACTATTAAAATTAGTCTAGTAATCACATGCATTATACGCAATTATACGCAATGCTGAAGTCCTAGTTTAGTTCATTAGATAATTCACACTAATTATTTTATGCTTGTTCCCATATTTTTATTCATATAATCTTATTTTCTTTCAAGAAAAAACAAAGTATTTAATATTAGAATTAAAAGTATAAAACAACTCCAACAAAATAATTTTTTTTTCAATGAATTAGTTTATGTTAAACTCGTTCATTATATTACAATAATAATATTTCATATATAATGCAAAAGATACAACCAAAAATGTTGAAGAGTATGTTTTAGGTCATTGAAGTACATATAACTTTCAATGGAATAATGAACAAGACCATATAAATATAAGTAATCTAGCCACTCAAAATATACTCCGTAATAATGAAATTATCTGCTGTACTCTAGCCTAAAAATCAAAATTCCCTATCTAACATGATAGATTGATTTAATATATTAGCTTAGAGAGACTTACTAATTTCCTTTCCATAGTAAAAGACTAAAATAAAGTTCAAAAGATATGAACTTGAATAAGGTCAAGTGAGATTCATTAATTTTGATCACTATGACTAGAGTTCTCAAATCAACTAAATATTAATCTCCCCGTTTAACTTTAAATTTTTTATCATAATTTTGTTCCTGTGATTATATTGATGTGAGAGCATATGTCCTAAAAAGTTAAAATAGGAGCTTAATTACTAAAGATGAAAAAATTATATTTTTAGGTTCATAAATAAGTTCTCTTCACGATAAAATTATCAAATGTAATTTTAAATATACAAATTTATCTTTCTGTTTTATTTTAATGATAAAGTTAATAATAAGAAATTGCTAAAAATACATATAAAAATGATATAATAAAAATGATAATTTAAAGTATATTTTAAAAAGGCGTGTACATAAACAGGGATTCTAGCAAAAGATTCCAACTTCACAAAAATTAATAAATACCTACACATCAAATTATCAAATAAGTATTTGGTAGATTTTATTTGGGGAAATAAGATTCTGTCGTAGGTCAAAGTTACCATATTTCATTTAACTACAAGTTAATCTAGAGTTGGTCAGTAATTAATACTATGCCAATAGTGTGGGATAAGCTAATTTATAAAGCAAGTGTCAATTTTTTTTATAAAAAAATTACCTTCTTTGATTTGACGAAGGAGTAAGAGCGATGATTTAAAAGTGAGGAGTACGCACAAGATTTATGCTAGTATTTTTAATTGTTAGAATACAGAAATCTTACAAAGTATAATAAAGATTCTGTCTTAAATATTGAAAAAAATACCAACGATCAAATCTTCATCTCGAAAACAAATGACAAAGTTTATAAGAGAAAAAAATGGCAAAAAGAGTTGATAGAACATGTATATATCACTAAGCTTGTACGTAACTAG